>JASFAX010000093.1:0-500000 GCA_030737875.1 Allium sativum | reverse complement strand
AATAGTTATATATAGTAGGTGATCCAGTGTAAGATATGTTCCCTAAGTAATTTGCTATAATACGGAATGTAATAGATATTGGATTTTGTATTGAAGAAAAAAGTCATTTTTCTAGCAACAAGAAAAGTGGATTGACAATTTTGTATATTAGGCATGGCCAAATTTTGAATTATACGTCGGTTTACTACCACTTTCGAATATTTTTGAGTTTTGGATGATTAATATTTACGATAGATCCATACATATCTAAGTTTGTCTTATTCTTAATATGTATTTATATCATTTCCAGTACATTTTATTTTATCCTGATCCTGTAATATTTGATTCCAATTTGATTCTCATTTTCTATGATATTTTCAGAGTATGGTTTATACAATAGGTTTAGGTTTTGGGGCTCTTCATCTTATGTTCCATAAGTAGCTAGAATATACCTTCTATAATGTTATTTATGGACACACATGCATGCATAGCATGTCTAACTTTGACACTAAAATTAATTAAATTTTTTATTACCTTATGGTTGACTTTTCTAATGAAATCATATCTTTCAAGGACAATGCCTTATATTGTACTTATGTCAATTTATTCTGTGAAGGCATAAATAATTAAAAAATCATGCATATTTCCTTTTTTCAGTTCTTGAATATTGTTGTATTCATCCTTAGCTAATTACTACCAATGTATTGCTCTTATTTTTGATGAAATCTCCTTCACTCTCCAAAATTGATTAGAAATTAATTGTCTAACATGTATTAGATTATTCAATTGGGTTGACAACCCATGATGAATTGGTTCCTTCTTCGTATCTTTCTTTCTTCCACCATGGTTGTCGAACTTCTAACATTTGTGGTATATTTCAACAAAAGGAGTACTTTAAATGTAATTTATCACTCTATTTCAAAAAAAAAAGTTCACATTTTCTGTTAAATCCTTGCTTTTTTTAATTTTTTTTGTTTATTAAAATTAATGCGTACAGAGCATGTTTTTAACATGCTCCTGCAATTAACACTGTAATAGATAATGGATTCCTTAACGTATTTTCTTATTTATTTTTTGTAAATAGAAAGAAAGGATACCACTAAAAATTCTAAGCATCTTTTTTCAAGGTTATCTTCTAAAACTTATATGTAATAAGGGGAAGCACCACCTTTTTTTACCGTAATTTGAAAATCTGTCATTTGTATTTCTACTTCATACTAGCAAATTCTCTCAGGGTCATCAATAGTACTTTTATTTGGCTAAGATATGATATCAACAAATATTCTCCAATTTTACATTCATATATCGCAAATAATCTCTTTCTTCATCTGCTGCATGTGAATACTGCTACTTTTAGGAAAAAATGAATAATGTTCATGAACTTATGATGCCGAGATCTAGTAAACAATTTCAGAAAATGAAAATAAGTGTTCATGCATCACTATTGTCGGGAACAATTTACGTTCATTGGTATTTATTTTGCTTTCAGTAAATATTTATTTTTGGATAATTAAGTTCTCTTATGTTGGATTTCCCAGTTATGCTTACGCTACAACAGATGGTGAATTCTTTAAAGACATTTCTTTTTTATTTTTCTCTTAAAATAGGAAGAAAGAAAGCTACCACAGAATTTCCAAACATATGTTTACGAGGTTATCTTCTTAATTTTATATGTAATAAGGACCACCATATTTACCAAAATTTTGAAATCTATCAGTTGTGCTCCTATTTTCTACTAGCAAGATTTTCGGGATAATGAATAGTACTTTTGTTTGGCTAATTCATAATGTCCACAACTTAAATTACCCATGATACCAAGGTTTTCACTACAGTTTCAATTTCACAGATGGCACACTAATCTCTTCCTTCATACGTAAATTAATGTTAACTACCTTATGTATGAATACTATTACTTTTAAGAAAAAAATGAGAACTGTTCATGAACCCATGATACCAAGATCCAATGAACAATATGAGAAAAAGAATGAAAATATATAATCTTATGCATTACTAATGTCATGTAATGTTTTACATTCATTTAACTACTGTTATACTTTTAAGTTATGCCTAACTCGCAGCAATATAATGATTCAAGCACACCAAACTATTTCATTTTAGGTTATTCAAAACAAATCATAAGATCCGATTTCATTGTAGATAGGATTTGTTCTTTTGATGTTGCTAATAATGAGGTGAACTAAACTTATTTGTTCAAATAAACTGTAATTCTACTAGTATTACAAGTTTTTTTTTTCATTATAATTTGCAGCGAAATTGGTAAGACTATTACAAGATGGAAGCTTACTTGGAAATGAAAAGAAATCGAGGAATTAAAATATGAAATCGAGGAGACCTACGCAAGTGATGCATATATTGTGTTGGACAATGATGTTAGTAATGACGATAGCTCACAAACATATGAAAACAATGCAACACTAATTGGGATAGATTCAAATTCATGGTACCCTACAAGTTCTAGGTAGTACAATGCAGGTTTGTTTTCCTGTAAAAATTTGATAATTTGTCACGATGCAACATGAAATATGAAATAGATTTCTGATAGTGATTTCTCAACATGAGTAATCATTGTACACTAGTCCTATGACAAAAATTAAAAACATAAAAAAAATTAAATACTAATGTTGACATATATGTGTTAATTCTTAAAGTAAATTTAAGTATTATATACTCACTTGTTTAAATTCACCCAATCCTTTTCCATCGGCGATATGGGCAGTCAAGTAATTTCTCAAGCTTTGATGTAGAATATGTTTTTCTGTTTTAATCAAACAAAATACTACATGTTTCATAATTCAAATTTATATTTTCCACTTCAAGATTCATATAGGGATTTTTAAAACTTTTTAAATGATAAATTATAAGCCGCTATAAGATTTTATATTTGAAAATTTGACTTCAACTCTATTTAGGTTTCCACTCGGTCATGCTTGGTAGTGGATGAAGTTGGAGAGTATAGTGAGATCATAGCAGCAACATTGTTATATCGTTAACATATGAACAAAGTCATCAACCAAAGACAAAATATAGATGTATAAGCTGTTAAACGAATGAATAAATAGAAAGATAACATCAAACAAAGTCATATATGAACAAAAAGATTTCTGATCAAACAGAGATGACTTGAGGTCAATATTCAGTGTATTCAGTTCTCTATTGAACTGTTTCAAAAAAATAAATAGATATGGATTGTTGATCAATTTGTGCTATTACTCAATTTGCAGGCACTTTGCTTAACCAGCCATTGCCCCAACAGCCTTTTTATTCTGAGCAGAGAGCCAAGTACGAGAAGTTGATAAGTCTGCGATCACTATGTTTTCTGTACACGTTGCCAAAACACTTCAAGCTTATCAATTAATGTTTTCTTCTAACTATTCATTAGTATAATTTTAGGGAGTGCCAAAAGATGAAACATGAATCGTATAGCCTTTTTTATTTTTATTTTTCTAGTTTGAAAATAAATTATACAGTCCTGTGTAGCGACGAATTAAACAGTGGGCGATGAGCTTAAAATTATTGAGTTTGGTTGTCAATTAATTGAAATACTAATTTAAACAGTGTTGAATGCCAAAAATGTGATAACAAATGTCTGCATGCACTGCACATTAACATCAAAATATTCTTATATATATATATATATATATATATATATATAAACAAAAGTCTAATGCAATATGAGAACATGTTAAGCAAAATCATACTACCAAATTATATTCGGATAAGAAAAAAAGTGTAACACCCCACGCCCGCTACGGTCACTCACTAAGGGAATGCCATAGCATCGGTGGAGTATTTTAAGTGAATATAGAACAGAAAAATTACAACAAGACAGATATAAGAATACTTGAAAATTTTAAAACATCATTTCATTACAGCGGAAACTAAAACATGTTTGGTTACCTCACAAAACCATAACAAGAGTCAAGTACAAAATATCCATCCTGATAAAACAAAAGTACATAATCCCACTACATAACTTAATAGCCATAATAGAAAAGATAAACTGAGCTTTACATCCACGGTCCAAGCTCCAAAGATAGATAAAGCAGTCTGATCAAAGCCCACTAGTGCTAGGCCCACTTTGATAACCTGAGGGTTGGGAAAAAAAGATAAAAACAACGGGGTCAGACATAAGTCTGAGCGAGTCCTATAACTTTAACAATACAATCACTAAAGTAACTAGAGTAAGACATGAGCTTGATATACGGTAACGACTGGGGATGAATGGCTACACTAAGCAGCCAACTAGACTTAGGATGAACTAAGATAACCGTAAAGACGCATCTACCCACCCAAGGATAATTACTAACTGCACCACACCAGTCATTCCTACTTAAAGGTTGATCCCTCTCAAGGACTTAGAAAATTTTCCCAGTAGTTTCATGTACCCTAGCTGACTGCATAGGTGCCGTCTGCCCCTATCTCCACTAGGTGTACCCACTACTCCCAAGCGATCGGCTCCCTACCGTAGATACCCGTGCTGGCCCCACAGTGGGGTGTATCACTCCCCAAAGTGGCAACCCGAAAATGGTGCACGGCTTATATCTACACGATGCAACAACGTTTTACCTACCAGCCCGGGTCCACACACGCATATGAAACCCGTTGGACTCGCGTTGCCACCGCTACCCCGTTTTGGCCTCTTATAGTCAAGCCCAGTACGCGTGTTCCGTCCTCGACATGGGTCGAGCCCAATAAGATACATATGGGTTACTGGTTGAAATGGGCCCCCACAAGCTACTACTTAAGCTTGTCATTTTATCTAGTGCATCCCACTTAACCCCTTTTTATAATCCTGCCCACTTACATGTTAAGGTTTGGTTAAGTCATCTAATCATATTTCACTTGCCACTCAAAGCCCCCACAAGCTACTACTTAAGCTTGTCATTTAATCATATTTCAATTGCCACTTAAGGCCCCCACAAGCTACTACTTAAGATTGTCATTTAATCATATTTCAATTGTTACTTAAGGCCCCCACAAGCTACTACTTAAGCTTGTCATTTAATCATATTTCAATTGTCACTTAAGGCCCCCACAAGCTACTACTTAAGCTTGTCATTTAATCTAGTGCATCCCACTTAACCCCTTTTTATAATCATGCCCACTTACATGTTAAGGTTTGGTTAAGTCATCTAATCATATTTCAATTGCCACTCAAGGCACCCACTAGATTCCTACCTGCCACCCAAGGCACCCACTTAACCCTTTAATCATGTTTAGTTACATGTTCCCCTTTGGTTAAGTATTTTTAATCGTATTTCCTATTGCCACCCAAGGAAACCACTAGATTTGTCCACATGCCACCCAAGGCACCCACTTAACCCCTCATGTCCCTCTACATGCTAATATGGTTAAGTGTTTCTTAATTAATTAAGAACGTAACCGTTGTAGAGACCTCTCACATTAGACTATCTCTTATGGCAGCTGGATTTGCCGGTCGGGTCCGGGCAGCCTTACGCCATAACCGAGTCTAACCTCGTGTCTTTACACTTGTCACGTATATAGTTTGTGCCTAAGACCTCTCACATTGGGCCAATCATTTGTAGCCGCTGGATTTGCCGGTCGATTCCGGGCAGTCTTATGCTACAAAAGGGTCCAACCTCGTGTCTTAGTCGATTAATTACACCTAATTAATCACCCCCATAATTTGTATTAATTATCCCTAATTAATTACCAATTACAAGAATATGGGTAGACCTAACTCAATAGGTAAATTCCCAATTCCATAATATGGGTAGACCTAACTTAATAGGTAAATTCCCAATTCCATAATATGGGTAGACCTAACTTAATAGGTAAATTCCCAATTATGTCCATTCACTTTATGTTATGCTTAAGCATACCCATTTCACACCATTTTATTAACATGCATATTAACCCCATCGTTCCCCACGTAATTCGTTCTCATAACATGACATAATAAAGGGGAGATTCATCACAGATGCCATGGGCTTAACCAATCATAGCATATAACTTTATCATGGGTTTGAAAGGTGTCAACTTGCATATATGAGCATACATTAAACCCAACTAGCATTTAACCCAAACTTGCATGAAGCACATATGTCACAAAAGGGGGTAACTTGCATATGATTCTTATGTCATACAAAGGTGTGAACTTGCATAGCATGTCACATGTTAACTCGCATATAACCAAACACATAACTTGCATAACATGTTACATATGAACTTGCATATAATCATGCACATAACTTGCATATAACCAAACACATAACTTGCATAACATGTTACACATGAACTTGCATATAATCATGCACATAACTTGCATTACATGTTACATATGAACTTGCATATAAACTTCCATATGAACTTGCATAACATGTCATACATAGAGGCAAACTTGTATATGTTATGCATATCATAAAAAGAGATAAACTTGCATATGTTATGCATATCACTAATCCAAACGACTTGCATAGATTATGCATATTATAGATCCAAACTCATAGGTTAAACTTGCATGTCATGTCACTTATTTCACACATGATTCTAGCATAAAACCAAGCATTTAACTTGCATAAAACCAAACACTTAGCATGCATAAACCCAAACACTTAGCTTGCATAAAACCAAACACTTAGTATGCATAAAACCCACCACTTAACATGCATAACCCCAAACACTCAACTTGCATAAACATAGTGTCATCATGAATAAGTGTTAAACATAGTGATTAGCAAACTAGCATCATAACATATGACCTAAAACCCCTTGATCCGCAAGCAAAACCATATGATCTCATCATATCTCATCTACTTTGTTTAGAAATTGGTTATTAAAGTGATAGAAACTCACAAACTCCAAGATTAGCTCCTTAGATAGTTGCTAGAGTTGAAGTAGAGGTAGATTAGTAGTTGATTAGCTTGCAATCCTCTTCACAAATTAGTGGAGGCTCCTTCCAAGTTGCATTTTGGCGGCATGATGGCATAGATTCTATTTTTAGTATGAATTAGGGTAGGCTTAGGGTGTATTTATAGGATTAGGTTGTGTTTTAGACCCTTAGATTAACCCTAGGTTAGTTTAGGTCCGTCAGATTTCGTCCAGCCCTCCAAAACACAGCCCAAAACTCAAACTGGTGCACTCAGGCTAACCTGGCCGAGCAAGCCAGGTTTTGCCCAAGTCGACAGGCAAGTCGACAGGGCTGTCGACTTGGTCTGTGACAAGTCGACCCTCCTGTCGACAGGGCTGTCGACATGGCCTGGGCGGGAAGTTTCCCGCCTACCCCATTTCTGCTCTTTTGAAATCTGTTTCGAATTTTGAATTTTTAGAAAACTTCTTCGGGCCTTAACCGGGTCATACGGACTCCGATTTACAAAATTTCGGACTCTATTTCGCGTATTTTTCCGAGACGAAAGCAATGGCACAGCCCGTTTCCCCCAATTCTCACATCTGAGATTATTTATTATGCAATTAGTGAATTTTAGCATTAACTGAAATTCGGGGTGTTACATTCTCCCCTCCTTAAAGGATTTCGTCCCCGAAATCTCTAAGCTAAGGAGAATGCATATCCTACCATCCAGACAACCATCTACTCAATCCATCAAACACGGGCATCCATTATCCTTAAAACAATCTCTAATGATGTATGAGCATATGCAAAAAGTGTGTGTATATGTTCCCTATCTAATGTATGAACATATGCAAACCATGATAGTGCCATGCATCCATTATGTATGCGAGAGAACCCTATCGACACATACAATATCTACATGAGTGCACAATCATTCACCAAAATGCATCATCCATATGATAACACAATCATTATACATCCATAAATATAGCTACCTTCACACAATTATATGCAATATGCAATATGAAGTGACTGAGCCGATCTAGTGCCTAAAGTGTGTGTATATGCATCCACGAGCAACCACTAGCAACCACTTGCATCCACTCGCATCCATCAAACATAACATGTCTCAAACACATGTTTCAACCATAGGTTTACCCTATCTAAAGGTCAAAGGTACTAATGAGAGGACATACTAAAGATAAGATAAGTACTAGACAGACGATAAAGGAGAAATTAAAAGACATACCCTCAAAAAGGAATGGGTATAATGAACGCATCTTCACTTCTGTCTCCCAAGTAGCGTTGCTCTCATCTTCTCCCCATTGTACTTTGACTAGTTGAACCTCTCCGTTTCTCAACTTCCTACTCTCTGACCCAAGGATACAAGTAGGAGCTCGTCGAATCGTAGCATCACGTTATAACTCCACTTCTCCAAGCAAGCTCGGCTCTGCCACCTCCGCAGTCTCATGTAGGCACTTCCTCAAATGTGATACATGGAATACATCATGTACACCACTAAGTCTCTCGGACAACTCTACTCTATATGCCATTTGTCTAATCCTTTCCTTAATAGGAAACGGCCCCACCAATCTTGGTGCTAACTTCCCAACGGACCCAAAGCGAACAACATTCCGTAATGGAGATACCTTGACAAAGACCATGTCCCCAACATCAAACTCAAGATCCATTCTCCTCTTATCCGCGTAAGATTTCTGTCTATCTTGCGCCGCTTTCATCCTTCTTCGAATCAAATCAATCTTTTCCGAAGTCTCTCTAACCATATCGGGCCCAAGCAAGATCTTATCCGTAGATTCCCACCAACAAAATCCATCGAGACGCTATCCCACTTCCATTATGGAACTTCTAATGGGTGAAGCAACCCACCGGGTTTCTTTTTCTCTGCTTTCACTTGTTGGCACACCAAGCATCTAGCGACATACTCGGCCACATCTTTCTTCATACCGGCCCAAAAGAAAACTCGCTTCATGTCCTGGTACATCTTGTCCCCAACGGGATGAATGGTCATCTTCGACCGATGTGCATCATCAAGTATAGCCTTCCTCAAACCCTCGTCTTGCGGTACACAAAGTCTATCGTCTCTACGCAACCACCCCTTATCATCTAGGGTGTACCTACTCAAATGGCTGGACGACTCCCCCCTTATGAGCTTCTCTACTAACTCAACCAACTGTGGGTCGTCTCGCTGTGCCTCACCAATCCGTCCAAAAAGAGTAGGTCTAACTTCCAAGGAAGCTAGCAAACCGGGTACAAAGTCAACGGAAGGACTAAAGTCAAACATCGAAATAAATTCCAAGCTCCGTCGTTCAACGAACAATGAACTCAAGAACAACCTTTTTCTACTTAAGGCGTCCGCTACCACGTTACCCTTGCCAGGGGTATACGCTATCTCAAACTCATAGGATGCTAAGAATCCTATCTACTTTTGCTGTCCTCAGACTATGCGCTCGAAGAGTCTCCAACACTTCCCTAAGATGTAGGGCATGCTTTTCTCCACTTCTAGGGAAAACCAGGATATTACCCCATCCAAAATCATCACAACTGTCCATCTCTCACGCAGACCACCCTAGTCGAACTCGACATCCCCCAAATGCAAGCCCCAAAGGCCTAAACCAATATCAGACAAACACCCAAGGGATACCTCCTTCGAATTCAGACGACCTACGTGAGATGATACTAGTAAAAACGGCTAAATAATTAAGCCCTTGTCCAACTCTGGATGTCCTCGCCAGTCTCGCTCCAAAACCACCGTTTATCCCATAACTGGCTTTGCTCAACCTATTGAGCACATACGAAAACTTATTTCGCTCCTAGAAAAGACCAAGATGTCATTTACAAAGACCATCACGAACTTATTTAGGTACTCCCTGAACACCCTTCTCATCAAATCAACAAAGTATGCGGGGGCGTTCGTCAAACTAAATGGCATCACCAGCCACTCATAAAAACCATCCGGAGTCCTAAAGGTAGTCTTCTCTATACTATCCTCAGCCACTCTCAACTGATGAAACCCCGTGGCTAAGTCCTACTACGAAAACACTGAGGCGCCAACCAACTGATCAAAGAGATCATCAATCCTCGGTAATGGGTGTCTATTCTTCTTTGTTATCTTGTTAAACTCCCCATAATCTACACAAAGTCTGAGGGACCCATCCGCCTTCATAGCAAAAACTACTGGAGCACCCCACTCCGATATACTTCGTCTTCTAAACCCCTTCTCAAGCAAATCGCCTACTTGCTTATGGAGTTCCCTCCTCTCACGAGGAGCCATGTGGCACACTGGCCAAGATACTGGTTTGGCATTGTCTACCGGATATATTCGGAAGTTAATCTCCCGCTCCGGAGGTAAGCCCTTCACCTCCTCAAACACATCCGAGTATTCCCGGACCACTCTAACAGATCGCAAACTCTAGACCGACGTGTCAAGCGATTCTAGATAACTTAGCATAACAGATTCCATGGGATTACAAGAGATCTCGAGAGTGTTACCCAAGTGGGTCGTAAGCCTAACAACTCTCCTTCCACAAACAAGAACGGCACCATTACTGGATAACCAGTCCATGCCCAAAACTAACCCATAGCCCGTGAAGCCCAAGAAGCATCACATCTAAACTCAACGCTAAGCATAGAAACTTTCAAACCCAAACACATCATGGAGCCCCCAATTGGGTTTGAAACAACTAAGGGATCATCTACTAAACTGGTGTCTAAGTGCAGTGACTCAACTAACAACGATGAGATAAACGAACTCGATGCGTCAGAATCAAATAAAGTTCGAACCGGATAATAAAGAAATCCAAATTCCAACCTAGACGGTCTTATCCCCATATGGTACACTAGCCGTGAGGGAATACAACTACCCTCCAGAAGATTCCATACCTTGCCCTTGCCCCTTTGGACAACCCTAATAAGGTGTCCTATTCCTCCCAAAAGGATAACTACTCGCCTTCTTCTTCCCATTCTCCACTCGTAACCTTCCACCAATGAGGTTTCATCCTTCATTAACCAAACAACTATTTGAGCCTTCCTCCCATCGTCAATCCAATAGGTACCTACCAGTCCTCCTCCTTCTTGAACCAACTTCTAATCCAACTAACGTCTAAGTCCCTTGAAGTGTTTTTCCATTCTTATCTATCTTAGAAAGATCATCTATACACGGAGGGGAAACTCAAAACGAGAGAGGAAGAGATTCAAAACGGAGAATTCGAAAGATAAAGATATGGCTATCGGGGATTATGCTTTTCTTTCAAAAACTTTTCTCTTAAAAGACATGTTTTTGAAAATACTCCTTTCAAAAATATTCTTAGAAAATAGTTTTTCTAAAAAAATTATCTGTTCTGGTAACCTTAAGCTCTGATACCACGTGTAACACCCCACGCCCGCTACGGTCACTCACTAAGGGAATGCCATAGCATCGGTGGAGTATTTTAAGTGAATATAGAACAGAAAAATTACAACAAGACAGATATAAGAATACTTGAAAATTTTAAAACATCATTTCATTACAGCGGAAACTAAAACATGTTTGGTTACCTCACAAAACCATAACAAGAGTCAAGTACAAAATATCCATCCTGATAAAACAAAAGTACATAATCCCACTACATAACTTAATAGCCATAATTGAAAAGATAAACTGAGCTTTACATCCACGGTCCAAGCTCCAAAGATAGATAAAGCAGTCTGATCAAAGCCCACTAGTGCTAGGCCCACTTTGATAACCTGAGGGTTGGGAAAAAAAGATAAAAACAACGGGGTCAGACATAAGTCTGAGCAAGTCCTATAACTTTAACAATACAATCATTAAAGTAACCAGAGTAAGACATGAGCTTGATATACGGTAACGACTGGGGATGAATGGCTACACTAAGCAGCCAACTAGACTTAGGATGAACTAAGATAACCGTAAAGACGCATCTACCCACCCAAGGATAATTACTAACTGCACCACACTAGTCATTCCTACTTAAAGGTTGATCCCTCTCAAGGACTTAGAAAATTTTCCCAGCAGTTTCGTGTACCCTAGCTGACTGCATAGGTGCCGTCTGCCCCTATCTCCACTAGGTGTACCCACTACTCCCAAGCGATCGGCTCCCTACCATAGATACCCGTGCTGGCCCCACAGTGGGGTGTATCACTCCCCAAAGTGGCAACCCGAAAATGGTGCACGGCTTATATCTACACGATGCAACAACGTCTTACCTACCAGCCTGGGTCCACACACGCATATGAATCCCGTTGGACTCGCGTTGCCACCACTACCCCGTTTTGGCCTCTTATAGTCAAGCCCAGTACGCGTGTCCCGTCCTCGACATGGGTCGAGCCCAATAAGATACATATGTGTTACTGGTTGAAATGGGCCCCCACAAGCTACTACTTAAGCTTGTCATTTTATCTAGTGCATCCCACTTAACCCCTTTTTATAATCCTGCCCACTTACATGTTAAGGTTTGGTTAAGTCATCTAATCATATTTCACTTGCCACTCAAGGCCCCCACAAGCTACTACTTAAGCTTGTCATTTAATCATATTTCAATTGCCACTTAAGGCCCCCACAAGCTACTACTTAAGCTTGTCATTTAATCATATTTCAATTGTCACTTAAGGACCCCACAAGCTACTAATTAAGCTTGTCATTTAATCATATTTCAATTGTCACTTAAGGCCCCCACAAGCTACTACTTAAGCTTGTCATTTAATCTAGTGCATCCCACTTAACCCCTTTTTATAATCATGCCCACTTACATGTTAAGGTTTGGTTAAGTCATCTAATCATATTTCAATTGCCACTCAAGGCACCCACTAGATTCCTACCTGCCACCCAAGGCACCCACTTAACCCTTTAATCATGTTTAGTTACATGTTCAGCTTTGGTTAAGTATTTTTAATCGTATTTCCTATTGCCACCCAAGGCAACCACTAGATTTGTCCACATGCCACCCAAGGCACCCACTTAACCCCTCATGTCCCTCTACATGCTAATATGGTTAAGTGTTTCTTCATTAATTAAGAACGTAACCGTTGTAGAGACCTCTCACATTAGACTATCTCTTATGGCAGCTGGATTTGCCGGTCGGGTCCGGGCAGCCTTACGCCATAACCGAGTCTAACCTCGTGTCTTTACACTTGTCACGTATATAGTTTGTGCCTAAGACCTCTCACATTGGGCCAATCATTTGTAGCCGCTGGATTTGCCGGTCGATTCCGGGCAGTCTTATGCTACAAAAGGGTCCAACCTCGTGTCTTAGTCGATTAATTACACCTAATTAATCACCCCCATAATTTGTATTAATTATCCCTAATTAATTACCAATTTCAAGAATATGGGTAGACCTAACTCAATAGGTAAACTCCCAATTCCATAATATGGGTAGACCTAACTTAATAGGTAAATTCCCAATTCCATAATATGGGTAGACCTAACTTAATAGGTAAATTCCCAATTATGTCCATTCACTTTATGTTATGCTTAAGCATACCCATTTCACACCATTTTATTAACATGCATATTAACCCCATCGTTCCCCACGTAATTCGTTCTCATAACATGACATAATAAAGGGGAGATTCATCACAGATGCCATGGGCTTAACCAATCATAGCATATAACTTTATCATGGGTTTTAAAGGTGTCAACTTGCATATATGAGCATACATTAAACCCAACTAGCATTTAACCCAAACTTGCATGAAGCACATATGTCACAAAAGGGGGTAACTTGCATATGATTCTTATGTCATACAAAGGTGTGAACTTGCACAGCATGTCACATGTTAACTCGCATATAACCAAACACATAACTTGCATAACATGTTACATATGAACTTGCATATAATCATGCACATAACTTGCATATAACCAAACACATAACTTGCATAACATGTTACACATGAACTTGCATATAATCATGCATATAACTTGCATTACATGTTACATATGAACTTGCATATAAACTTCCATATGAACTTGCATAACATGCCATACATAGAGGCAAACTTGTATGTGTTCTGCATATCATAAAAAGAGATAAACTTGCATATGTTATGCATATCACTAATCCAAACGACTTGCATAGATTATGCATATTATAGATCCAAACTCATAGGTTAAACTTGCATGTCATGTCACTTATTTCACACATGATTCTAGCATAAAACCAAGCATTTAACTTGCATAAAACCAAACACTTAGCATGCATAAACCCAAACACTTAGCTTGCATAAAACCAAACACTTAGTATGCATAAAACCCACCACTTAACATGCATAACCCCAAACACTCAACTTACATAAACATAGTGTCATCATGAATAAGTGTTAAACATAGTGATTAGCAAACTAGCATCATAACATATGACCTAAAACCCCTTGATCCACAAGCAAAACCATATGATCTCATCATATCTCATCTACTTAGTTTAGCAATTGGTTATTAAATTGATAGAAACTCACAAACTCCAAGATTAGCTCCTTAGATAGTTGCTAGAGTTGAAGTAGAGGTAGATTAGTAGTTGATTAGCTTGCAATCCTCTTCACAAATTAGTGGAGGCTCCTTCCAAGTTGCATTTTGGCGGCATGATGGCATAGATTCTATTTTTAGTATGAATTAGGGTAGGCTTAGGGTGTATTTATAGGATTAGGTTGTGTTTTAGACCCTTAGATTAACCCTAGGTTAGTTTAGGTCCGTCAGATTTCGTCCAGCCCTCCAAAACACAGCCCAAAACTCAAACTGGTGCACTCAGGCTAACCTGGCCGAGCAAGCCAGGTTTTGCCCAAGTCGACAGGCAAGTCGACAGGGCTGTCGACTTGGTCTGTGACAAGTCGACCCTCCTGTCAACAGGGCTGTCGACATGGCCTGGGCAGGAAGTTTCCCGCCTACCCCATTTCTGCTCTTTTGAAATCTGTTTCGAATTTTGAATTTTCAAAAAACTTCTTCGGGCCTTAACCGGGTCATACGGACTCCGATTTATAAAATTTCGAACTCTATTTCGCGTATTTTTCCGAGACGAACGCAATGGCACAGCCCGTTTCCCCCAATTCTCACATCTGAGATTATTTATTCTACAATTAGTGAATTTTAGCATTAACTGAAATTCGGGGTGTTACAAAAAGGTTGGTACAACAGGTAAACAATATTCTGGGAATAGATTGCAGTGAACACACATACTAATTATAATTTAATCAACTGATATTGCAATCAACGATCACCTAACTGGGTATTTATTAGGGTAACCGTCTTCATTTTGGGACAAATCTGATGATATATGCATATGTGTGTGTGTATATATATACACACACGGACACATTGATTGGCGGCAAAATCTATGTTATTAATTAATTTAAACAATAGCCATGTAGTAGGAAGATGTAGGAAAGGCACGGCTATCGGCGCTTTGCGCCAAGCCGCTAGCATAGCTCCCAATACGTATAATTCACAAAAACAGTCTATTTCCCGATTCTGCGATGTTGGATATGTAGAAAAAGAATATTTTCTAATGATGTTCATGTATGAAAACAGTCTATTTCCTGATTGATTCTGTAACTCACAACATCATGATAACTGGTTATTGCAAACACGGGTTTGTGTGTGAATCATTGCAAGTTTTTCAGGAAATGAGCGAGTTCGATGTAGCACCCAATATCAATTAATATAATTCACTCATCGACGGCCTTTGCAAAGAAAAAATGTCCAGTGCAGAGCTCTCTCTTTATGACCAGATAACATATAGCCATCCCTTGTCATCTGCCTCTCTCAAGGTGCGATGACTGAAGATACCAACACAGGTCACTACACCTATTCTTTATGTAAAAAGATCGAGGAGTTATGCAAAATGGGTAATATAGTTGAGGCCTACAAGCTCCTTAGAGAAATCATGGAAGTAGTTGTGCCCGATGTCGTCACTTACAACATACGAATAAACAGATTGTTTAAAGGAGGTAAACCCAGTGAAGCAATGCAACTTTTCAAAGTGCTAAGATTGATCAGTATAAAACCAGATGAATGTACATACTCAACAGTCATAAATGGGCTTTTGAACAATGATAGGATAGATGAAGCATTTGGTGTATATCAATCTATGTTGGAAGACATGATTTTTCCTCTTCTACATTTGTGCTACACTGTAATGAAATTGCATAATAAGGCAAAGAGAGTGATGCATGCCATAAAGTTACAATCAAGGCTCATTTTGAGCAGGGACGCATAGAAGATATGGTTAAGAAACTAATAGAGAGGAACCTGGAGCAAGGCTCGAAGAAGTCATCTCCATACACTATATTTTAATGTTATTTAGCAGGATGAGCGGGATAAGCCACGGTCAATAGCTGAAATACATTACAATTGGCAGGAGAGTGTGGTCATAGATATGATGAAGAAATGTCTACAAACTGCTCATTTGAATTTGGTACTCAAAGAGCACTAGTGAACCCCTTTGTTTTTATCCCACTATGTTCCAACAATCACTGAAATAATTCAGAATGGACTCTCCAAAAAAGAAATCAACACTCCAAACGGCTTCTTGCTATTAGAGAATTTGGCTGAAGAAATTTCATTGTTCACTCAAAAGTACTTCTAGTTGCGACGTAAAGTATTCTTATTAAGGTATTGTGTTTCCCTACCACATCCAGTATGCATCCTATTTCATTATATTTTAGAACATGTAGCTAACTTAACTGTTAGTGCATTTGGTCAAAGCATCACAATTTTGTTGAATTAATACAAGTAAGTATAATGTACAGAGTAAAGAAATAAGAATACAGTAACATAAATCTCAAGCGCATACTTTCCAGTCTTATCTTGGAATTTCTTCCGAGTCTATACTAGATGGAGCCAAAACTTGCTCAACTGATTGATCTGCAAGGAAATAGTATATGCATATTAAATCTAACAAAATATGCTTTTCCATCAAATAAGAATGAACACTGTTATGCTGGATTATCCAAGAGGGGATTTTATGGCATCTATGAAGATGCAATTAACATTGCTAATGACATCAGTAAAAAATTAAAATTAGCCTAATCAGTGAAGAAAAATGAATTTAGATCAAATTCAATACTCTATTTTTGTAACTTTGAAATTCAACATCTTAAGACTTCCAATTGTTTGTGTTAACAACATGAATCTGATCACTCGTCATCCAAAATAAAAAAAAGTAGTACATTGAGTATGTTATACATAATCAAGTAGCATAGGCATCCTAACCTATTTGTATTGATTTATACATTTTAGCAAATAGACAAGCATTGATTCTCTGGCATTTGCCCGGATTTTGTATTGATTTATACATTTCAGCAAAGATCCAATTATACTCAAATTTCTACTTTCATAGACTATTTTAGTAAACATCCATTGCGTAGCCTGTTTGTATACATATAGCTATCATCCTAGTCTATTTGTATTGATTTATACATTTTAACAAAGATCCAGTTATACTCAAATTTCTACTTTCATGTGTCAGACTTTGTATGGCCTCAAACTCACCAATTTTGTACATATTTATACCAAAACTCTTCAAGGTTACCAATTAATGTTTTCTTCTAACTGTTCATTAGTATATTAATTTTAGGGAGTGCCAAAAGATGAAACATGAATTGAACAGCCTTTTTTATTTTTATTTTTCCAGTTTGAAAATAAATTATACAATCCTGTGTAGGGACGAATTAAACAGTGGAGCGATGAGCTTAAACTTATTGAGTTTGGTTGTCAATTAATTGAAATACTAATTTAAACACTGTATTGAATGCCAAAAATGTGTTAACAAATGCCTGCATGCACTGCTCATTAACATCAAAATATTCTAAAATATATATAAAAATAAAAGTCTAATGCAATATGAGAACTTGGTAAGCAAAATCATACTACCAAATTCTATTTGGACAAGAGAAAACAAATTGGTACAACAGGTAAACAATATTCTGGAAACAGATTCCAGTGAACACATATACTAAACTATAAATTAATCAACTGATATTGCAATCAATGATCACCTAACTAAAGAGATTCAGGTACCGTTTCCTTTTCCCTTTATTTGATAGGAGCATATCAGCTAATCCTAAAATCTTTATTGATTCACAAAGTAGAAAGATAAAAAGTTTGAAAAATAAACTAACAGTACAAACAAAAATTACTGTCTTAATCGCTTAAACAAATTAGAGCGATTTGTTACCTTAATCTGAATCGCTTGAACAAAAATCACGATTTGAAAGCAGAGCTGTAGATCTGTGAATCAAAAAACAAAAATAGTTGGAAAACAGCTGCAAAACATACGTGGATCTAAATGAAATCGAAGAGGAGAAGGAGCGAATGTGGATTTTTCGGTTGAAAGAGCGAACGTGGGAAGAGGAGGAAACCGATCTAAGAGGACAAAACGTTCGAGAAATTGTCGATTGAAGGAGAACCTGGGGATTTGTGGATTGGAAGAGAAACTGTGATGGAAGGAAACAATATGAGGATAACAATGGAAAGTAAATCAAGCTTTGGGCAGAAAAACGAAATTGGGGGGAGGGGGGTAATTAAAGGCAACGGAACCGTAGAATATAAAGAAGAAGAAAAATTGGCTGTAGTATCACGTAAACGCAACCATCATTAGTAACTGAATCCAGATTTTTTTGTAGTGTATGGATGTTGCATTTGGATGAATGATTATGCACACATATAGAGTTTACATGTTATACTAGGATTATTTGCATACATTTTGGATTCATAGCACAAACAAATATTGCATTAAGGAGGTCAACTGAATAAGTCGACCGCCTGATTTTTCGCATTTGTGTAAGGACATATACACACAACACCTTTGCAACTGTTCATACAAGAATTATAAATTTTTAAGGACAATGGATTCCTTTGGATGATAGATGAGTAGATGGTTGTGGTTGTTAGGGAAGTAACATTCTTCTTAACTTGGAGATTTCGGGGACGAAAACCTTTAAGTAGGGGAGAATGCAACACACCGAAGTTAGATACATTATAACCACACTTTAAAGACAATAAAATGGATATTACTTAATTAAATATTTAGAATTAGTAAAACAGACTTTACCATTGCATTCATTTCGAAATTCTGGTTCAGATAGACTCCGAGTTTGCGTAAAACGGATAATGTATGAAGAAGTTATGAACTTTAGAAGTTTGTATATATATAAGAAGCTTATATATAAATAAAATTCAAAATAAAGACTCAGATGAACAATGGGTTGACCCGGATGAATAGTAGGTCGACTCGAATGAATAGTGGGTCAACCCGGATGAATAGTAGGTCAACTTATAGGTCGACCCAGGTGAATAATGGGTCGACCCATGGGTTGACCCGGTGAACAGTAATTTATGAATCTAGACCTGTTTGAACCTGTATTATATATATAATACATTTGCTGACTCAGCGCTATGTGTACGGATTGGATTAAAAACCTAATATCTGAAGGTTAGAATTAACTCTGTACACCAATAAATAAGTAGCTTTCTCCCGTTCCATTACACATAACATTTCTCAAACTCTCTGCCTCCAATCTATTCTAAAATAAAAATATATGCTTAGGGGAATGCCATTGAAGCCTAAATCAACAGAGATAATTCAAATACAAGACTTGCATACAACTAAACGATTGGACTTTCTACGGCATAGTGTTATATAATTATCTTCACCAAGACTCACTGCGAGTTTCAGTTATTTGTAGATACGGTTTCTAAGGCCTTGAACATGACAGTTAAGTAAAACTGTTTAGGGTCTACAGTGATTGTAAAATAAATGCTATACCCATCGATTAACTCTGCCTATGATGTTGGATAAATAACAAGTTATACATATGTCTGTGATGTTGATACATATGCCTGTGATATTGATAATTGAACAAATTATACATATGCCTGTAATGTTGGAAAGAATAACAAGTTATATGTATCTTTCTTTTCCCATTTTCTATGTTTATTTCCATCCAAGCCTATAAGCCTACATGATTTGATTCTATTCTTCTTCCTCTGTTTTCCCTTTTGTTTACGCTAAGCCTAGGCTATACCCGATTTGAGTGTGCGTATAATTAGGGCAATAATGAATGATATGAAAAGGGAAATTTAAGCATATTATTAATTTGGTACTGATTAGCGATACTTTGGGGAAAAAGGATAAATATACACATGTTTAGACCTATTGTAAACTAATAAAAAGGATAATATGTATATGTTTCTATAACTTGGTAGAAATGTAAAGTATGCATAACTGTTGTCATTTAGAAATGTTGTAATGTCCCGTATTTTTACAGTGCAATAATTAATTAATTTAACTATGTAAATAGTGATTTATAGATTTAAATGGTTATTTAATTGAATAATATTGAATATTTATAATATAAAAATATATTATAATTCCGAAATAGTAAAAAATAGCTGAATTCACAATACAGTGTGAATTGGATCATATATAAGGTATAATTCAGTTTAGAATTGGATCAGAATAGCAAATATATTATTTAACCGACGTTAGAACATATAAATTATAATTTAATTATAATCGAGCCCGTAACGTCACAGCAGTTCGTTATTTGGCGATTTGAACTTCAATTGAATACACAAAATCCATTTTAAGTCGGATTTCTGTGAAACAAGAAACGTTCGGAGCTGGTGAAGTATATTTTTCTAATGAAACAGAAAAATCGAGATTTTGTCGTGTAGATTATGAGTTATGTTCAAATCAAATTTTCGAAAAGTCGCTATGGAATTCCTTTATAATTTATAATGATTTATTTATATAGTAAATAGATTTTTATTTATAAATTGGATATCGATATAATCTGGACTTGAAATATCGGGTTATAAATCCCGATATGTTTATTTTGAAGCTGGATAATATTCTATGTGAATATATACGATAATATTAATTTATTAACATTTAATTTAATTATTATTAAATATATTTATATTTAAACGGTCTATTTAGAGCATTAAAAATAGCCATTTTTGCAAACGACCTCCAAATTCGACGAAACTAATTTTGTTGGATCCGTAATGTCAAATTATTGTTAGATTTCAATTTTCGTGATTTTCGAAGTCAGTATGTGGCCATGCGCGATTTTTAACATGGAAAACAATCGATATTTTGACCGTTAAAAATATGCTATGTAAGCAAACGGAGTCAGATTCGACGAAACAAGTTTCGTTGGGTCCGTAATGTTGAACTCTAGATGCATATCAATTTCCATGTTTTTTTGGGTATTTTATGTGATCACAGGGATTTTTAGAAGACGAAAAAATGAGCGTTTGGCTAAAATCAAATAAAAAAATAATATAACTTACCTATAAATAGCCTAACATCCTTCTAACCCTAAAAACAATTTTCTCTCTAGTCAAAAGAACCCGCCGCCATCCTCTTTTCATTTTACAGTAAAACAAGCATCTTCTAAAATCAAAACCAATCCAAAACAAATACTATAAATTCCAAAACACATATATCTGGATCCAGCATCGAACAAGCTTCGATTCCATGTGCATTTGGGTGGGTTCGGTGGAATTTTTGCACGCTCGAAAATTTTACAGCGTGAGTCCATATTGCTAGGGTTGGGTTTTTAGATAAATACAAGGATCGATGCAAGTTTTCGTTATCGTTTTTGAGTTCATAGCAACGTTTAGCATCTCATGTGAGTTTTTAACGCAATTCGGTGCAAATTTTTGTCAAGTGGTTTACTGTATTGTGCGGTATGAGGTTGAGAACGTGATTTTGGATGGTGGCACCGAGTTGGATATTGTGGTGTTGGGAAGAAGGAGATTTTGAAGAGAAGTGCGATGGTGCTTCCTGTTTTGGATTTAGTGGAGAAATGGAGGAGAGATGGGAGCTTGAATTGGTGGAAATGGAGGAGGTTGCTACGTTTCGGCAAGGAGGAAGAAAGAGTGTGGGTTTGGGTTGGTTTGATGGGGTATTGGGCTGGAAATTATAAGGTGAAGGCCCATTTGTGTTTAAATCTAAGTTTTAATTCATTAAAATGTATACAAACTTGTAAACGTCATAACTTTGTCATACGAAATCGAAATTCAGCGAAACTGATCGCGTTGGGATTGTATGGACGTAGGCTTTATAATGAAACTGGTTTGAAGTGATTTGGAGCTCGTCTCAATTTATGGCGAAATAAAATGCTTGAACCAGTCCGACGATCGAATATCGTTATTTAACGATAATCGCCTAATGTGAGTAAAACTCACTGACTTTGTTTAAATTATATTTTTATAAATATAATCTAGTGTTGATAAATAATGATTGATTTATGTGTGATGATTGTTTGGTTGAATTGCTGTTGTTGGTTGAAATTTCAGATAACGATATATACACATATCGTTAACAAACATTTATTCTGTTTACCATAATAGTACATATTAAACTGAAATTGTTGTGAATTATATTGTGTAACATCTGTGGATGCAGGCAAACAGGTCGGAGGGATCCAACTGGATTCCTCAACATTTATTTTACTGTTTTTTTTTCATATATTGTGTTATATGATGTGATATGCAATCTGTTGCTGATTTTGTATGTTTGAATGATACCGATCATTCTTATATGGTACGATAAATACTATAAGAAGTACTCGAATGTGAAAAGTGAATTTTTACAGTGTAGATGGAAAATAAAATATTTACATTAAGTAATTATGCATTGTAAAAAGAGAACATTTATAAAATGAAAAGATTTTATAAAGTGAAACATTTATAAAATGAGAATATTTTATAAAGAAGAACATTTATAAAATGAGAATATTTTATAAAGAAGACCATTTATAAAATGAGAATATTTTATGAAGAAAAACATTTATAATATGAGAATATTTTATAAAGAAGAACATTTATAAAATGACAATATTTTATAAAGAAGAACATTTATAAAATGAGAAAATTTTATAAAGAAGAACAGTTATAAAATGGGCTTATTTTATAAAGAACATTTATAAATTTAACATATTTTATAAGGGAGAACATTTATAAAATGAATAGATTTTATAAAAGGGAATTGACAAGATATTAAAGAACAACGAGAAGATGAATTCAAAGTAGATTGTAAACAGAAATCTGTTTTAACAGATAACTGGAGAAGATAAATTTATAAATAATGTTTTATAAATTAAATGAAATATTTATCATTCGATAAATGAAATATAAGTCCAAACCTATATACAGAAGCAGAAATCGGTTTTAACACCGATATTTTTAAATAGAATGTGAACTCAACATTTATAAAGTGAATTATAAATGAGATTTTAGCGTTAGAAAATAAAAGTAGATTTCGTATGAGAAATTCTATAAATAGAAGTACAAATAGAATTTGGAAATGGAATATTTTTTTAAATACGAAATCAAACAAAATGGAGTATATAAAAGGAAACATTTTTCACATTCGATGTGAATGATGAAATTAAGTAAATATTTTGCAAATAAACATATTTGTAGAGGAAAGTGGATTTTTAAACAGGAATTCAAACAGAAATGAAATTCCGAATGATTATAAATAAATAACTTGTTTAATAATAAAAACGAGTGGTTGGATTTATAAATAATGTTTATAAATTGATTAGATTATAATTATTAGTGGACAATTGAGATTGCAAATTCAACAGTGAATGAAAAATGGAAAATTGGAAGTTGTTTAAAAAGGAAACGATGAAATCCATTTCGATGTTCGAAATGTAAAAAGGATTAAATAAAATCCGTAAAGGTGTGTAATTAGCATTCGACTAGAAACTAATAGTTATAACCAAATATAAGTTATTCAAAGTGAATTAATCGAATCTAAGTAATTTGAAGTGAGTTAATCGAATGTTAGTCATTCGAAAGAGAATTTATTGGATATAGTTATTCAAAAGATAGTTAATCGAATCTAAGTTGTTCGAAGTGAGTTAATCGAATGTAAGTCATTCGAAAGAGAATATATCGAATATAAGTTATTCGAAAGATAGTTAATCAAATATAAGTTATTTGAAAGAGAGTTAATCGTATATAGGTTATTCGGAGAAGAGTTAATCAAACAAAGATTACTCGAAAGTGAGTTATACGTCAAAATCGATTATATTGAATTCAGGAAAGTACTATTTACTTTCCAGTTTTTAAATCAAGATTTAATTATTTAATAAATAAATAAATTATAATTTATCCAAATTAATGATTAAAAGTTATATTCTTAAGTTAGATATTTCAGAAGTAGGATTTATAACGTTATCGTTATAACCAATATTTATCAAAGATGGAAATTCGTAATGTAAATCCAAGAAATGGGCATAAGCAATAAGGGTTAAGATTTGAGTTGTGAACTTTATCTCTTGCAAGGTTAAGAACGTTGTTCAGTTAAGGTCTAAGAGGTAATTATACCCCAACTTTATTGACTTCGTAATTAATTAAGAACTAGTTGAAGTTCGATGGCAAAGATTGATTGAAGATACAGTAAGTAATAAACGATTAATGGATTGAGCGGTCGTAACGATGTTTTATATAACGTTCATTTGAAATCCATATAAATGAGTTTTGGAAACGTTTTCCAATATAATCAGAAATGTTTTCTAAGCATAGAAAATGGAATGTTTTGTTGATAAGAAATACTGGAATGGCAGTGATGCGTGAATAAGAAATGGAAATGTTTTTCTGATGTCAATAATGTATATTTTCTAAATGTAGAAAATAAGAAATTATGAATATAAAGAATCAAGAAAGGGAAAATGTATAAATCAATTATATATGAATGTAAGAGATAAATGATGATTGATCGATAGAATTTCCATCTGGAAATAATATTTTTGTTTGCACACATGTTTTTCTTTGATAGTTAAATCACCGACTATCGAAGTTTTTGACCATTTTTACATTGTCAATACGGAGAGACCATGATCAGATTCATTGTCTGAAAACCACTCTATATAGACGTTAAGGTTGCAATCAAATATGTTGAAGATAATAGAAGATGGTGTTATGCAAGGGTTGTCCTGTTTACAGAATAGTGCCTTCGATTTGTCCAGTCCAAGGGCAAATTTATATTGACGAGTGTCTGACAGAGTATATCTAAAGGATCGCATAAGTTGATCTTTTCAAACGTAGTTACGTTTGGTGGCGGAGGAATTCGTTTCTCTTAGCTGTATACCCATAGTATGTTTGGCGAAATCAATTTGTGATTTGGCGGATATGACAATGTGACATTCAAAGTGAATTAAGACCAAAATATACGTTATAACCTCTAGCCTCACAACCCGGAAATGGTATAAAATCGGGTAGGTCGCATAGCTAGTTGGGTCATACCCAAGCAGGGTGTATTGTCACCTGATCTAGAGAAATTCCTTTTGCTTCTTAAATCTATCGTTGTTGTCCCTTTCGGGAAACGGTTGTTGATCCCAACCGTTGGTGATAATACATGCGGTACTCTCAAGCTAAGTGAGGGACCGATTATGTTTAGCCTGGGTTGCAAGATGTTCTGGTTGAACCCGGTGTATTTCTCTCTAGAGGTACACTATCGGAAGGTGTTCCCATACATTGCCAGTTAGTATCCATTATCCAATAAGAGCCCACAGTTTTGATTGTATATTATATATGTAGATCATGAGATGCAAGCGTTCTACTAGATTGATATTACTTGTATTCAGACATTATTATAATATCAGACGAATATTGATTTCAAAGAATGCTTTGGGTTATCGTAAGGTAAAAACCATCCGTATTTATGTGTTGATCAGTCTTACGATTATCCTTTCTTTTAAAAGGATTTTTTAAAGTTAAACCAAGTGGTTAGAGTTTACTCACACCAGTCCCATGACCGACCCAGAGTTTATTTTTGTTTTGTTTTTACCTAAACTCTTGGATGCCCAAATTTGTACGGACATTCAAGTAGTTCGGGTATTTTCAGATATCATTGGAGGAGCTTGGAGCAGGAGGCTTCAACATTAGTTATCTAGTGTTATTTTCCGCTGTGTTGTAAGTGTTGTACTCTGATAATGTTATTGTATATACATATATACTGTTTTATTTCAAAGTTATGTTATATTTTATTCGTTCCGCTGTGAGATTCGTGTTACTCTGATGTGTTGTGTTCTTCTTCTTCTTCTTCTATTCTAATTTTCTGTCTTATCTATCCACACCCTCTAACTTCTTTCATTAACGTTCCGGTAAATTTTGGGTGCTTGGTTAGTCGACATCGTATTTGGTCGATAATCAAGATCGCAGTTTTCCTCGGGTCGTTACAAATGTAAAATATGCATACCTGCTGTCATTTAGAAATGTAAAATATGCATACCTGCTGTCATTTAGAAATGTAAAATATGCATACCTGTTGTCATTTAGAAATGTAAAATATGCATACTGTTGTCATTTACATGCTGTAATTTGAGGATAATATGCATAAAATTGATACATGCGGTAGTTTGCGGATAATATGCATAGAATTGATACATGTTGTAGTTTGAGAATAATATGCATAGAATTTATACATGTTGTAATTTGAGGATAATATGCATAGAATTTATACATACTGTAGTTTGCGAATAATATGCATAGAATTTATACATGCTGTAATTTGAGGATAATGGGCATACAATTTATACATGCTGTAGTTTGACGATAACATGCATATAATTTATACATGCTGAAATATGATAACAAACATGCCTGATGTAATCTAGAATATAAGAACATGCATATCTGCTGTAATTTGGAATGTAATGCATGCCTTCTGTAATGATATGAATAAACCTGTACATCCTATAATCTTGGAGAAACAACTGATGAATAACACACATACATGTGAACATGTTAAATTAGACTTAATGCTGACATTAAGTAAGTGATATGTTATGAAAATATAAGTACAAGATGTAGGCTTAGTAAACGAAATTAATATATTACACATGTATATATGGGAAGGTGATTGATTTGGGGTAAAAGGATGTATAATAATAACCTTTACAGAAAAATGTAATATTACAACCATGCTTATTAATAAACGTAAACCTGCTAAGTTAAACCGGAGAATTGATAAGTTGAGAGGTCCTCGTTCTGCTGTTGTATCGTGTTTTGGGGACTCCTAAATCCTTGTTACTTGGGGGAACAAGCTTAGAGTGGTTGGCTCGTGTCGGTCTACTGTTTGGAACCCATATTAGTCAATATCCCTTTTAGTATCTTGGTAGGGGCCTCGCACAATGTAGGAAACAGGGAACACTTTACTGATCTGGATAGTAAGATGTTCAAAGGTTTTGGGGGTGTTAAGGGTGTGTTTCCGACGGAGTCAGGAGCATGCATGGATCCGGCTACGGGACCTAAGACGTCAATACATCTATAAATATCGCTGTGTTCTATAAGTTGCTGGGTTAGGGAGTGATACACCCTACTGTCGGGGCTGACACAAGGTATTCAGGTATTAAGGAGCCGATTACATGGGATGTAATTAGGGTACAACTAATTCTGCTGTTATGTAATTAGGGTAACACCTAATCCTGTTATGTAATAAGGGTACGCTTAATCCTGTTGTTAATCCTACTGTTAATTCTGCTGTTAATCCCGCTGTTAATCCTGCTGTTAATCATGTTGTTATGTAATTAGGTTAAGCACCTAATCATGCTCCTATTGTTATGTAATTAGGGTAATACCTAATCCTGTTAATCATGTTATACTAGTATTGGTGTAGACATATATGTTTAAACATACCTGTTTTAGGGTATAAATATGAAGCATTACTCGATCATGATTTATTCATGTTATTCATGTCCATCATACTATTATGTTTAGTTTATCTATTTTGATACTGTAACATTCCGATCCAGTCTTATTCACCTGTCTTGACATTCCTATTTTATGCATATTTGTAAATCATTGGAACTCGCCAGACTTTATGCCTGACCCCGTTTTCTTTCACCTCTTTCTTCCTTTCCCCCTTGGTCCTCAGAGTGGAAGCACTCAACAGTGACTAGGATTTCTCTGATTGCTTGGACTTGACTTGGATTTCTTGTGATGTACCGTTTTGACTTGCTATCTACTTTAGTATGGCTATTGGTGAGGAATATGATCTTATGTACTTTGGTACTTTTCTTAAGAAGTTTTGTAAGACATATTTGAGACAGTTTGCTAGTTGTTACTAGGTTTGATGTATTTATGAAACAATGTTTTATTTCTTTTATAATAAAGTTTAAAATTTTCCGTGCATATTTTATTTGTCTTGTATATTATTTGTAATGATCACCTATTGCGCTTCAAAGAACTTAGTGCATTCTCTTATAAGTGACATTAACGGAAGTGGGGTGTCATGGTCGTGTTTAAGTGATGATATATGCCTGTTTGATAATGCAACTACTCTTACAATTTTGAAAAACCAAAAGTTTTTCTCTAAGCTATCTAAAAATATTTCATCCAAATTTTCAACTATAGTTGGTCCAGCTGATATAATTGAAGGGTCCAAAAGAGCACATATATTATTACCAAATGGTACACATGTATTTATTCAAAATGCACTATATTCAAGCAATTCTAAAAGAAATTTGGTTAGCTTTAATGGCATAAGAATGAATGGTTATCGTATTGAAACTATAAACGAAAAAAACAAAGAATATCTTTGTGTTATTTCTAAAATTGAAATCCATAAGCTTATTTTAGAAAAATATGGTACAATTTCAACTGGATTATACATACAAAAATTAGCATAGTTGAATCTCATTTTATAAACATGAGCCGGAAACTTACGAACACAAAGAAATTGGTTATTTGTCATTATCATTTAGGCTATCCTAGATCAACTATGATGCGTAAAATTGCTAAAAAACCAAATGACCATGATTTACCAAATCAGTTGAATTTACCAAGCGATTAACTATACACCCCATATGCACAAGAAAAATTAATTATTCAACCTTCATACAGTAAAATCACTTCTGAATCTCCAGCATTTCTGCAAAGAATTCAAGATGATATATGTGGTCCAATTCATCCCGCTTGTGGACCATTTAGATATTTAGTGATATTAAATCTAACAGTATAGGGTCATTTCTACAATTATAGATAAAGGGATAGACCCCCATTCTCTTATTCATATTTTTTAGAGGCAGTAGCAAAACTCTTCCATTTCTAATCCTTCAGTTTCTTCTAAAATACAAATTCTAAACATATACAAATTAGATTAACAAGATTGGAGAGATTAGATTCAGATTTATGTAAAAAGAGGTGGTTCTTCGCTTAGTTAATTTGTATTATTGAATTTCCTTCTTTTTTTCCTATTCTTCTTTCAGATCTACAAATCTAAATATATGTTTGTAAAACCCCTTTGGAAATAAATTGTAGATCCGTGGATTTGCCAATCTTAAGCCTAAAAGCTATGCCAGATTCAGATTTGGATAGCATTTCAGAGAGTGGAAAATTATATATATTGGTTAT
Source organism: Allium sativum (assembly GCA_030737875.1). Lineage (NCBI taxonomy): Eukaryota > Viridiplantae > Streptophyta > Magnoliopsida > Asparagales > Amaryllidaceae > Allium > Allium sativum. The sequence continues at coordinate 470,799 of JASFAX010000093.1, read as the reverse complement.
AATTGTTAACCGAACTTTTGGTTAGGTTCCCAAAAGCAGCTCAAGCCCATACGAATCGTTCCATTGCGTGGATCAACAACAAGAAAGCATTTCCAAAACGTTCAGAGCCCGAGCCCTAGTAGAATCAGACAAGAATAGTCTTCTGGCCCGACCAAACTGCTCAACAATGGATCAAGACTTCAGGGTCGGCCTTTAGCCTCACCATCAACTCGCATCCCGACCTCACAACTCCTCAGAACCCCCACTAGACAAAATTTGTATCCCACAGGGTGCAACTCCCCAGGATAAAAATCTGTATCCCCTTCCTTAGTCGCATGGTGAAATGGCACTACTCCCCGAATTTCGTATCCTATAGGCTTCAGCCTCGAATTTCGTATTCCATGATTCCATGTGGAATTTTTTATCTTGGTAATTTGTATAGCACATACTCCTCAAAACTCAAAGCAGCAGGTCGACATTTGTCCCCCGGTGCTCCATAATCCCCATTTCGTATCCCCTTGCTCTAGAAGTTGGGATACGAAATATGCGATATGAACTGCACCAGTATGAGGCACATGTGGGTACGCAAATTGATAAGGCAATGAATACGAAAGACTTTGGAGTGGAACAACAAGGATGCAAACTAACAAGGCAACGAATACTCAAACTAGCATGCCTACCTACTCCTGCTTGCTTCTCTTCCAACCCTCTCCTATAAATACCCTTCACTTTCCAACCTATAGTGGGTTGGATCTTGCTTGTCTCCTTGCTCTTATGGCTATCTAAGAGGGAGATAACCTTCCTACAGCCACCCTAGCACCTTCTATCACTCTAGGAAGAATAAGAATCATCATCTTGGGCACTTGGACTATTTTCGACTACCTTAGCATTTCCAGAAGGAACACAACCCATTATTGGTCCTCCTTGCCGCCATGGTATCTTCATGAAAGCATTCTAACTATGGATCCTCACTTGACTAGACTTGGTTTCATGGACTCATGAAGGCTCCTCCTTCCACTACCAAGAATTTGGACCACGAAGCATAGCCTACTACCATCCTCTCCAAGCGTAGCACTCGGGATCATTCACTATAAAAATTGGAATTATCATAGTTCTTATACATTCGTAAATATACCGACTCCATGTTGTAATTTGTAAAAATGAAGTAATAAAATACCAAACTTTTGGAGTGGAAGTAGGCTTTGATGAGCCGAACCACAATATAAATACTGTGTGACTGCTTGCTCACGTTTCCCCTGCATACTTATATCGTAACTTGCTTATTTTCCATTTCAGACATTTATTTTCATTGTCATGGAAATCACGGGTGTTCGCAACCACTTTTGGACATCAACATTTTAGCGTGTTAGGAAGGGGTGATACGCACCTACGGTCAATATTCTCGTGCTTCCACTAAGAAATCGAAGACTTTGTCTTTCCAACCATTCGATCACCGAGACTTGGAGTGCTACTTAAATCTTACAAAATTTACCTACCAAGTCCACCGATAATGGAGACCAAAGGAAAGAACATTATGGCCGAACCTTCCATGATCGATCCTGATTCGGAAAACCCCTCTCAACCTTGATCCATCGAGGTTCCGACCACCACGAATATCGTTGTTACTTCCAATCCCAATACCCTTGTTGATCGAGCACAATTCAATGAAACTAAGAGAAAGTTGGGAGAAACTCAAAGAAATCTCATCAAACAAATCAATCAAAATCTTGGATTGACACAACGACTTCAGAACATGCTCAAAGAGACATCCTTCGCCTTCAAACGGACTTGGGCATTCAGATTCTTTCGAATTATGTCTCTCCGAGTTTCACTCCCACTTCTCTTCTAAATAACTATCATCTCAATCGCTTCTGATTCGGGCCTAATCTCGACCAAAGTTTTAGCGCTCGATCCGTCATTCGACAGAAACTGCTTCTCGAAAATTAGAACTTGTCACCTACGCTTTATGTAAAAACCACGCCCAAGTTCCCATTTATCGACTTCCATAAACTCAGAGATCTAAAGTCGAAGATTCTTGATATGAAGACAACATCCATCCGAGAAGACTTCCAAGGTTGCGCACTCCCGAATCGAATCACGACCACTGGAATCCAGCAGAGATCCAGGCTCCCCTCTCGCCAACCTACTTTGCAATATCATGAAAGAATCCCAAGGTCACGCCATCGACGATTGGTAAACCAATGCAAGATGTAACCCCTTCAACAAAGATGTACTTAATGCCAAATGGCTTCAAATTTTCATATGCCACAAATAGAGGCTTACTTGGGAAAATCCAACCCTCAATACTTCGTATACCGGTACTAATCGCGTATGGATTCAGCTTATGCCACTAATGTCATGAAGTGCAACTGATTCCTCATCTTTATAGAAGGCATGCCTCTCTTATGGTTCACTAGACTCCCTCAAAAAAACCATTTCAACCTTCGACTGACTAGCTAATGAATTAATTGAATAATTCAGAATGGACATCTACCGAGGCGTCGATGAAACTCTGATGTACTACCTTGAGAGATTGGACAATGCTTTGGAGGATGTCGAAGACCCGAGTCCTCGGGCTATCCTAGCCCAAATCACTAAGGGAGTATTTCCCAATTTTTAATTTAGAGCATGGATTAACCAAAAGCAACCTGAGATATTGGAAGTTTTCTATGAGAAAGCTAATTATTTCCTATGCCAAGGAGAAGCGCAAAGGAATCGATCTTCTCGCTTTGACAACTTGCCTCGAGATGAAGTCCAAATCTCTAACGACTCCAATCTTAATGTTTTGCACAAATCTGCTCAAATTTGCAACATTTGAGGTAGTCACAACAAAAAGAGGAAACGTCCTAGACTTCTGTCTTACTACACTACGCTCTGCTCAATAACTCTCTTGCGATCATCTACCTCAAGACTTGCAACAATCTGCCATACAAGAAAAGGTCCATCGAATGAACCAAGAGAAACCACAAAGTATTGTTGGTTCCATAACGTGCATAGGCACGACACAAAATATTGTCGTCACTTAGAGGACAATATAGTAAAGCTCGTCCGCAAGAAAAAGCTGGAGCGGTATCAACAGGCTCTATCACATGAAATTTCCTAGCCATCTAGCACTCACCAAGAATTTCAACCAATCAGGACCCCATCCAACAGCTAGATCCATCGGGATTGTCTTTTCGAGTCAACAAGACTGTAGCAGCGATAAGCGATTTAGACATCGACGCCGGTCCTTATGACTCGTCTTGCTTAGGTTACACCTTGTATGAGCATAGTTGTTTTCAATCCTCTCACTTTCTTTTTGTAATTTCGATAAGTGACTTTAGTTGTCTTGCAATCAATTTAGTTGTAATCCTTGTACGAAGTATAAAAATATTAGCCTCAGCCTTCGAGATTCATCCGTGAATCGGCGAAGCACCGCTACCACAAATAAATTAAGTCCACCAGATTTAGCCCGACCTACCCACGCTCCGGCGTACTCTGGCGGCGATCTGTTGGCACCGCCGCTAAGTCTAATAGATTTAGCCTAACATGCCTATGCTTCGACGTAATCAAGCGACGGTCTGTTGACACCAACTTAGCTCCACACACCTTAAGACGATTGAGAGTGAATCAAAGACGAACTCTGAACGACTTGGGCTTCTCAAACGTGGAGTTTTGACTAACCCTAATCTAAATGCAATGTCGAGTCATATTGCACGAGTACAATTCACGGAAAGTGTAAAGAGTACTCAAGCTCTTGGACCAACAACTCCCAAGAGGCAACAGTCTTTGAGTTTGTCACCGGGGATATCACCTTGTGACCCATTCCCACCTTTGCCTCACTCGTCGGAGGCAAAATGGGAATGGAAAGCAAGGCCTCTTCTGCGAAGGACACCTCCTCTTCGTTGTGTCATCACCCCTTACCTCCACTTATGCTTTGGTCGCTTCCCAGTCAGTTGGCGGTATGTTGAGAAGCCCCAATGGAGGCACCCTCACAGAAGCTATCCTAAGAGCACCAGTCTCCACTAGTTCAGGCAACCGCTAACACCAACGAAGTGGTCTCTTGGGTCATCTACGAAGAAACCGGTTTGCGACTCGTTCCCACCTTCGCCTCTATTATCAGAGATAAAACAGGAATGAGAAACAAACCCTCATTCTCCAATCGGCACCTCCCCTTCGCTGTCACCACAACCTTTCGCCTCCACCTGTGCTCGGGCTGTTGGAGAATGGAGTTTTGATGACAACAACCTTATCTCAATTATCGTTATTAATTGATTATAAAATATATACTAACAACTTTATCTAGAATATATATGTGTGTATATATATGCACGTATATATATATATATATATGCAGGATTTGTATACAGGATTTAAATACTGAAGACTGTACAGTTTTAGAGTTTCAAGAAATTCAGGATTCAAAGGAGATTCAAGACCCATGAGTATCAAAACATCAAAATTTCAAAGAGCTCAAGAAAATATAGTAAATAAGTCTAGTTTATATGTAAGACTCTATATAGCACTTCATTTTCGAATTCTGTTTTTCAATTTTCAAACTCTGTTTTTAAAGTTCAAATTCTGATTTCAAGTTATTTCAACCTACTTTTCTAAATGGTTTCAAATTATTATGATTTCAAAGATATATTTATAGTTTTATAAAGTTTTATAATAATACGTTTATAATATATTTAGTTTTAAATCAGATAACTTTATAAATATGTTTTTATATTGTATTACTATGTTTTTATATGTTTTTACACTTTAGAATATCTTTTAAACACTAGTTTTCATTTCAGAAATTTCCAGAATATATATTAGTTTAAACACTTGAAAAATGTTTTATAATGTTAGGGAATGCAGAATGGATCATGAAGGAAAAACAAACACTAGAGAGGGGGTGAATAGTGTTTGTGATAATTTAAAAAAATCTAAAACTTATATGAACAATGGGATGAATCAAATACAATCACAGACACAGATTCAAACACAGATATAAAATAAGCAAAAATAAAGATGTAAAAAAGGAAAGAACATACCGGATTTTGTACTGGTTCGGATTACTCCTACGTCCAGTGCCGCACAACGCTGGATTGCCCAGAGTTTTATCACTATATCAATAGTCAAGTACACCCTCCTTGATTTTACGGCTACAAGGGAAACCACGGATTTCTACTTCCTTAATTTATCGGCTACAAGGTAACACTGATTCCTACTTCCTTGATTTCTTGGCTACAAGGATATCACCGATTCCTCTTTTACTCAACCCAAACAATTACAAACAGCCCTAGAACTCTTCAATAGCAATTGATTCATAAAGAGATGAGAAGAGAGTGTAGAGAGAAGAAGTTTGATCAATACAGAATTGAATTTGGTAAAGTATAAGTGTAGAAATCATAAAAATGATTAAGAATGATTATATAATGAAAGAGGATGAAAGTGGAGAAGAAGATATGTTTAAAAATTCGGTTTTAACCCCTTTTTATTGTGTGTGAAAGGTTGCAACATTTCTGAATCGTTTCAAATAGTGAAAAGACACTTTCTTTCAAAATTGAAAAAGTGACAGTTATATATCGACATGGTGTTTTTGTTAAGTCGACATACCCTAGTGTGTTTTTGAATTTTAAAACATTTTTTCAAGTGTTTTGATATAAATATAACTCTGGAAATTCTTGAATCAAAATACAGTATTGTAAATTAATGTTATAAAGTAGAAAATCATATAAAACATAAATTCAAACTATATAAACATATTTATAAAATTATAAGGTTTTAAAGTATATAAATATAAAGTATAAGAATATAAATATATAAAATTTAAGTTTGAAAAATAAGAAAGAATAAGAAAGGAAAAAATAGAAAAGATAGAAAATAAAATAGAGAGAATTGGGGATAGAATTAAAAATCAAAATTTGAAAATTAGAATTTGAACCTGGAGTGCTATTTAGAGTCTTACACAATCTAGACTCTATAATTATATTAATTTTGAACTCTTGAATTCTTGAAATCTTGAACTCTTGAATTCTTGAAATCTTGAATACTCATGAGCCTTGAAATTTCTCTGATCTTTGAATCTCTGTCATCTTTAAAACTGTACAATCTTCAGTAATATTTCCTGTATATAAATCCTGCATATGTATATATATACACACACACACACACATATTATATACAAAAAGTGTTAGTATATATTTTATAATCGATGATAATTGAAATAAGGTTGTTGTGAGCAAAACTCCATTCTCCAACAATCTCCCCCTTTTTGATGATGACAACCTTAGTTTATAAAATATCATACCTGTATATACCTGTTGATGATGATCCTTCTAATACTCCCCCTGTTTGTAAGTATCTCATAAACTATGTCTATATTTTATAATTACTCCCCCTTTGGTATTATCAAAAAGAAATTCTAAGAATACTCCCCCTAAATCCTATATCTGTCTATATTAAATTCCTAAGACATCAGAATAACTCCCCCTAAATTCATGCTTGTATAACTCTCCCTAAAACTATAACTCTCCCTTAATCTGTAACATTATAAATTTCTATAACTCCTTCTAAATTTATGACCACATTATTCTAAATAGAAGGATAATAATCAAATCAACCAATCAATTCAAACAATCAAATCAATCCAAACAATCAATTTAAATAAACAAACAATTCAAGTAAGCAAATCAAACATTCAATCTAAATAATTAAATAAACCAAAGCATTTTTGAACCTTCAGTAATCCTTAAAACTCTAAAACTCCCCCTTAATCTAATATAAGACTAAACCTATCCTATACTCTAATTACCTTAAAACTATAACAAGACTTTAATCTAGACTAGGAAATAACTCTTGTATGATATCCTTAAAATTATGATATAAGTAAAGTAATTCAATCCAATTGTAACACCTCGTGTTTTCTGTTAATATAAACTAACGAATTAAACAATACTTAATATAAAATGTGGGAATTAAGGGAAACGGGTTACGACATTGTGTTCGTCTCGGAATTCTGGTTGAGATAGAGTCCGAGTTTGCGTAAATTGGACTTCGTATGAAGAAGTTATGGATGTCGGAAGTTTCCAGAAAATTCAAATAAATTCAAACAGCTCGAAAACAGATTCAAAATTCAAATCAGAAGTCAGAAGCGGGTTGGGAGGGAAAATTCCCGCCCAGGACCCATGTCGACCAGGGGGTCGACCCTAGTGTCGACCTCCCCCCTACAGGTCGACCTGGGGGTCGACCTGCCACCCCCTCCCCCCCACCGGGCAGATCTGAAAGATGACGATTTTGTGACTCAGTGCTGAGTCATTAGGGCTGAGGTGTCACCCTATCTTGACTGGATGGTCTTGATTGATCCTAGGTTGATCGGATGGCCTAAATTAATCCTAAATTCTATATAAACACATGTAGACTCAAACCCTAAAACCTAATCAAAATTAGAACCATGGACGTCATGCTATCACCTTGCAACCTAGAATAGTCGTCATCAACTAGAGGAAAAGTAAAGCTAATCAACTCAATTCAACTCAAGTCTATAACAACTACAACAAAAAATTTGTCTACTACAAAGGCAAGCTAAATCAATTTCAGAACTCAGATCCTAGAACTCAAGACTTTCTTTGAGTTGTGAGTTCGATTTCTTTAATAAGATAATTAACAAGTTAATTAGGTTGAGTTATAATTTGGGTTATATGGTTATGTTTGTAAAACATAGGAAAAAATACGATATTTTGTGAATGTATGCTAGTTGTTCATAATGATAGTTTTTGTTGTGAATCCCTTTGTATATACCCAATCATCTATGTTCAACCTGATTCATGTTTGACATCATTGTATATGCAAGTTTGGGTGCAGATTATATGCTAGTTTCTATGTGAATTGTACATAGTTTACATGTGAACCAAATAAGATGACTATATGCAAGTTTTGGTAGAAATTGGATTCACATATATGCAAGTTTACACCTTTAGATTTAGATCTATGACATACACAGTCTTATGCAAGTTTGTGACTATGGCCTATGCAAGTTTTGGGTGAAAACTTTATACATATATGCATGTTTTGGGTGAAAACTATATTCATATATGCAAGTTCACACCTTTTAGCCTATGTTTAGATTCATGACAATACCAAGTTTATGCAGGATATGTTGTAATCCTTATTAGTAAGTTAGATCCATTTTGTGTGTTATGCAAATTTGTGATGTTTCTTCCCTTTTATGTCATTAGACTAATTGCTAGTCTTATATATATTTATATATATATATATATATATATATATATGTCATGATAAGCGAACGAACAACGTGGGGACGATGGGGTAATATTGAATATACACATATTGAGAATTGGCATAAATGGCCTTAAAAAGGCAGATAATTAATTTAAGACATTAATTGGAAAAATTGGTATTTATGAACATAATTTAGGTGACAATTATGGACATAAGTATATTTGGAATTTATTTACAAATTTGAATAGGGATATTAATCCAATTTGGGGTTAAATAAAGATGGATAATAATAAACCGCCTAAGACACGAGGTTAGACTCTTTTGTGGTGTAAGACTGCCCGGACCCGCCCGGCAAATCCAGCAGCCACAAATGCCAATCTAATGTGAGAGGTCAAAGGCATGAATTAAATGCGTAACAGTTGTAAAGACACGAGGTTAGGCTCGTTTGTGGTGTAAGACTGCCCGGACCCGCCCGACAAATCCAGCAGCCACAAATGCCAGTCTAATGTGGGAGGTCTTTACAAGGTTACGGTGTTAATGAACTAAGAAACACTTAACCAGATAAACATGTGGTGGGACATGGGGGGTTAAGTGGGTGCCATGGGTGGCATGTGAAATTGAGAGGGTGCCTTGGGTGGCATGTGAAATACGATTAGATGCGCTTAATCAAGATTGAAACATGTAAGAAGACATGAATAAGAATGGGGTTAAGTGGGGAAAACCTTAGAGGGGACCAAGCATAGGTGAAAGCTTGTGTCATGCATGGGGACCCTTTTCAAACAAGTAACCCATTAAGTATCTTTGTGGGCTCGACCCAAGTCGAGGACGGGACACACGTACTAGGTTTGTTTATAAGAGGTCAAAACTTGTTAGCGGTGGCAACGCAAGTCCAACGGGGTCAGGTGCGTGTATGGCCCCGGGCTAGTAGGTAAGACGTTGTTGCATCGTGTAGGTATAAGCCATGCATTTTTGGTGGTATCGGGTTGCCACTTTGGGGAGTGATACACCCCACTGTGGGGCCAGCACGGGTATCTACGAGTTGGGGAGCCGATCGAATGGGGGTAGTGGGTACACCTAGTGGAGATAAGGGCAGACGGCACCTATGAAGACAGCTAGAGGTACACAAAACTACCATTATCATTATTAGGTTTGGTAGGCGGGATCAACTTTTAGGGTGTTTGGTGTGGTGCAATGTAGTCATTATCTCATAATGATTAGGTGCGCCTTTAACGTTATCTTTGTTCATCTTATTCCTTTGTTTGCTCTGACATGCCCATTGGTTCACAGTCATTTCCTTATTTTCTAGCTTATGCCTTATCCTAGTTACTTAATGATTATATTGTTAAAGTTATTGCACTCGCCAGACTTTATGTCTGACCCCCTTTGCTTCCACCTCTTTTCTTCCTTCCCCCCCCCCCCCCCAAGGTGCTCAGGATGGGACTAGCACTAGTGGAGCTTGATTTAGACAGCTTTATCTCTCTCTTTTTGGAAGTTGCTTGGATTGCTGAAGTAAAGTTCAGCCTATCTTATTTATGGCTATTTTATGTTGGGGTTTTGTCTTTTATTTTATGTACTCATAACTTATTTTGTCAAGATGGATAATAAGTGTATTTGATTTTGTAGTTGGTTTTTTATGTGATGTAACCAAACTATTTCTCCGCTGCAATAAAAGTGGTTTTTGTTTTCCAAGTTCCAATATATTTATCTGTTTGTTTACTTTTTTGTTCTATACACAATAAATGCTCCACCAAAATTAAGGCATTCCCATTGTGAGTGACCTTAATGGAGGTGGGGTGTCACACGTGGTATCAGAGCTGAAGGTTACCAGAACAAAAGATATTTTGAAAACTATTTTTCAAAAAACATTTTATAAAGAAATACTTTCAAAAATATGTTTTAAGGAAAGTATTTTTAAGAGAAAAGTTTATTTTAAAAACATAACCCCCAAGAGCCATATATCTTTCTTTCGAATTCTCCGTTTGAATATCTTCATCTTCTTTTCAGCATGTCTGGAATTCCCGAGATACCCGAAGGTTTACCGATACCAGGATGGTTTAGAAGGTATCTGGAAGCTAGGGCCAATGTCGCCGGCCCAGCAAATGCTCCTCCTCCTCCTCCCTGTGTTGATACTTTTGCAAAGATATGCAAGGACTTTCGGGCAATGGGCGGAAAACCTTTTCACGGGTCGGAGACATTTGTTAAAGCTCGAAATTGGCTAAAGGAGGTGGAAGAATTGTTTGTAATCTATGAGATAGAAGATGGAAGAAAGGTCCAGTTAGCTGCCTGGTTAATGAAGGATGAGGCCTCATTTCGGTGGGAGGTCACTTATGGAGAGCGTCCAGTTGATACATGGCCGGATTTTCGGCGAAGGTTTGAGGCAAAGTTTCTCTCATGGGTCGAAGATAATTTATATATGGAAAGGTTTTTGGCATTGAGGCAGGGAAATCTACCAGTGAAAGAGTACGTCAACAAGTTCAATCAGTTGGCGAGATTTGGCTTGGACTTGGTGAATACACCCGAAAAGAAGGCCCTGAGATTTGTTAAGGGTTTGAATGAGCCGCTACATGGGTTAGCTATGACCCACATCCCTATAGGGCCACCTTTGAGAGACTAGTTGACATGGCGCTTATGCATGAAGAGGAGAAAGGTGCCAATGCTAATAAGGCACCTGAAAAGAAAGGGGATCAAAAGAAACCACAACAACAACAGCAGAACAAGAAGGGTGGTAAAGACAACAATGGCAAGGGAAAGAAAAGATGCTTTAACTGTGGGACACCAGACCATCTGAGCAAAGACTGTAGGAAGAAGAAGAAGACTGGTTGTATCCACTGTGGCGAGGCAGGACATCTGATTAGGGATTTCCCAAAGAAAGGGAAGAGGGCAGGCACTACCTTTGCAGGGAAGATTCAGGCTCTCATGGCACCGGGGCAGGTCCAGGCTCTCGTGGCCCCACCGCTGCAAGAACGAGGTAGAACGATTTCCGTTGAAAGTTTAGTTTATCTTTTTGATCCATCCTGTTCGCACACTCTTTGATTCTGGCGCATCGCACTCTTTTCTATCTACTGCTTTAGTTGAGTCACTACACCTAAACACCAGTATTTTAGAGGATCCCTTAGCTGTTTCAAATCCAATTGGGGCTCAGCCTATTTGTCGATGATTTGTTTGGATTTGGAAATTTATATACTTAGCGTTGGGTTTAGATGTGATGCTTATGTTTTGGGCTTCACGGTCCATGAGTTAATTTTGGGCATGGATTGGTTATCCAGTAATGGAGCCGTCCTAGATTGTGAAAAGAGAGAGGTTAGGCTTATGACTCGCTTGGGCAACACTCTCGAAATCTCGTGTAATCCCACGAATTCTGTTATGCTAAGTTATCTAGAATCGCTTGACGCGTCTGTTGAGAATTTACAGTCTGTTAGAGTGGACCGTGAATACTCGGATGTCTTTGAGGAAGTAGAGGGCTTGCCTCTGAAGCGGGAGATAGTCTTCCGCATATATCTAGTTGATAACGCAAAACCCGTTGCTTTACTTGTTAGGCACATGTCTCCATGGGAGAGAAAGGAGCTTAGCAAGCAAGTTAAGGAGCTGCTACAAAAAGGGTTTATAAAGCGGAGTATTTTTTCTGAATGGGGTGCTCCAGTGGTGTTCGCAAACAAAGCGGACGGTTCACTTCGCCAATGCGTTGATTATAGGGAGCTAAATAAGCTGACCAAGAAGAATAGGCACCCACTGCCAAGAATAGACGATTTGTTCGATCAGCTTTTAGGTGCAACAGTTTTCTCCCAATTAGATCTGGCTACCAGATTTCATCAGCTGAGAGTGGCTGAAGATAGCATTGATAAGACCGCATTCAGAACCCCGAACGGTTTCTTCGAATGGCTCGTCATGCCTTTCGGCTTGACAAACGCACCCGCTTATTTTGTCGATTTTATGAATAGAGTATTCCGGGAATTTCTCAATAAATTTGTGGTGGTCTTCGTAGATGATATTCTGATTTTCTCGAAGAATGAGGAAGAGCATGCTTTGCATTTAAGGGAAGTCATGGATACTCTCCGTGCACATCAGTTAAAAGCAAAATTCTCCAAGTGCCACTTCTGGAGGGAAGAAGTAAGATTTCTTGGGCATGTGGTGTCCAAAGAAGGGTTAGCTGTGGACCCCGCAAAAGTAGTTGCGGTCCAGGATTGGAAGGTTCCAAAGAATGTAACCGAAGTCTGAAGTTTTCTTGGACTAGCAGGCTTTTATCGCAAGTTCATTAAAGACTTTGTGAAAATCTCAGCTCCACTTACAAGGTTAACGAAGAAGAACCTGACTTTCACTTGGGATTTGGATTGCGAAGTCGCTTTCCAATGATTGACGAGGGCTCTGACAACAGCCCCAGTTTTGACATTACCAGATGGGAGCAAGATGTTTACAGTATACACAGATGCATGCGGTACGGGACTAGGCGCTGTTTTGATGCAAGAGGGGAAGGTAGTAACTTATGGTGGAAGGCAATTAAAAGTGCATGAGAAAAACTACCCAACCCACGATCTAGAGTTAGCAGCCATCGTTTTTTCTCATAAGTCTTGGCGCCACTATCTCTTAGGTGAGAAATTTGAGTTCTATACTGACCATAAATAGTTGAAGTACCTTTTCTCGCAGAAAGACCTCAATCTAAGGCAGCAAAGATGGATGGAGTTTCTCGCCTCATACGACTTTGAGATCTCCTATACTCTTGGCAAGGGCAATGTAGTAGCAGATGCCCTAAGTAGAAACAAGCTGACATTAAGTCCTCTCTTTGTAGAAAGGAAAAGTTTGGAGTACATAGCAAATTTTGATTTTAGACCCTCTGCTGATTATGTAACTGGCTTGAGGGCAATGCTAGAGGTGCGGCCTACTTTGTTGGACTCAATAGGAACCGCGCAACGTGAAGACCCTCAGCTAGTTGATGTGATGGATAAGCTGATTAGGGGAGAGACTTCTGGTCACCTCAACAGATACTCCATCGATGATAAAGGTTGGTTGAGACGGGATGGAAGACTATGTGTCCCGCAAGCAAGAGATTTGGTGAAGACGGTTCTGGAAGAAGCACACCATTCCAAGATGACCATACACCCCGGTGGAGATAAGATGTATAAAGATATCAAAAGAGTTTTCTTTTGGAATGGCATAAAGAGGGATGTAGCTGAATTTGTTTCGAAATGCATGATATGCCAGCAAGTCAAGGCGGAGCAGAAGAAGCCTGGCGGTTTGCTTCATCCTCTAGAAGTTCTGCAATGGAAATGGGAAAGCATCTCGATGGACTTTGTTTATGGGTTGCCTAGGTCAAGAAAGGGCAATACCGATATTTGGGTAATAGTGGACAGGCTCACGAAAAGCGCTCATTTTATAACTGTCAAGAGTAGGAGGACCGCCTCGTCTTTAGCCTCCACTTATCTTAAGGAGATAGTTCGACTCCATGGGATACCCTCCAGCATAGTGAGTGACCGAGACCCTATCTTTACAAGCGAGTTCTGGAGGAGTTTGCAAGAGGTTGTAGGCACACAGCTATGCTTAAGCATAGCCTATCACCCTCAAACTGATGGTCAGACGGAAAGGGTGAACAAAGTACTAGAAGATTTTTTGAGACTGTGCGTTCTTGACTCTGGAGGATCTTGGGAGGATCATCTCCCTTTGGTGGAATTCGCTTATAACAATAGCTACCAATCCACTATAGGCATGACACCCTTCAAAGCTTTATATGGAAGGCCATGTCGATCACCAACTTGTTGGTTGGAGTCCACAGATAAACTTATACTTGGGCCGGACATGATTAGAGAGACTTCAGACAAAGTGGACTTGATACGAAGGAGAATGAAGACTGCCCAAGATAGACAGAAATCCAACGTAGACAAGAGAAGGACCGACCTTGTGTTTGAAGTTGAGGATAAGGTGTTCCTTAAAGTATCTCCTTTGAGGAATGTCATCCGCTTTGGGTCCGTAGGAAAGTTGGCACCACAATTCGTAGGACCATTTCCTATCATCGAAAGAATTGGGACGATGGCTTACAGAGTAGATCTACCTGAAAGACTGGCTGGAGTTCATAATGTTTTTCATGTCTCTCAGCTACGAAAGTGCTTACATGAGTTGGCAGAAGTTGTGGAGCCAAGTATACTAGAGGAAGTCGAAGTGGAACGACAAGCGACTGTGAGGAGAGTTCCAACTCGTATCTTTGGGGTGGAAGTCAAAAAGCTATGCAACCGTGAAGTTAAGCCTGTCAAAGTTCAATGGAGCGACATCGAGGAAGACGCGACTTGGGAGACTGAGGCCAAAATACGTGCAACCTACCCTTTTCTTTTTGAGGGTACATCTTTGATCTCTTTTTCCTTAAGTTTATTCAAGCTTGTATCTACCTTTTTAGTGTATCTCCTCGGTCATATTCTTTATGCTTAGGTAGAGGCCAATGGATGTAAACATGTTATGATTGATGGATGCTAGTGGATGCAAGTGTTTGCTAGTGGTTGCTCGTGGATGCATATATACACACACATTAGGCACTAGATCGGCTCAATCACTTTCATACGGCATATAAATGTGTGTTTATTTAGATTAATGGATGTATAATGGTTGTGTTATCATATGGATGCTGCATTCGGATGAATGGGTGCGCACGCATGTAGAAATAATATGTATCATTAGGGATCTTTTGCATACATAATGGACACATGGCACTATCATAATCTGCATTAAGGAGGTCAACTGAATCAATAGACCACCTGATTTTGCATTAGATACGGACATGTACACACACTGTGCATATAAACATGAAAGCATTAGAAGTCTTTTAAGGACAATGGATGCCTGTGTTTGATGGTTGAGTAGATGTACGATTGGATGGTAGGATATGTATTCTTCGTAACTTGAAGATTTCGGGGTCAAAATCCTTTAAGGAGGGGAGAATGTAACACCCTGTGTTTTCTGTTAACATAAACTAACGAATTAAACAATACTTAATTTAAAATGTGATAATTAAGGGAAATGGGTTACGCCATTGTGTTCGTCTCGGAATTCTGGTTGAGATAGAATCCGAGTTTGCCTAAATTGGACTTCGTATGAAGAAGTTATGGCTGTCGGAAGTATCCAGAAAATTCAAATAAATTCAAATAGCTCGAAAACAGATTCAAAATTCAAATTAGAAGTCAGAAGCGGGCAGGGCGGGAAAATTCCCGCCCAGGACCCAGGTCGACCAGGGGGTCGACCCTAGTGTCGACCTCCCCTTACAGGTCGACCTTCCCCCCCCCCCCCCCCGGGGCAGATCTGAAAGATGACGATTTTGTGACTCAGTGTTGAGTCATTAGGGATGAGGTGTCACCCTATCTTGACTGGATGGTCTTGATTGATTCTAGGTTGATCGGATGGCCTAAATTAATCCTAAATTCTATATAAACACATGTAGACTCAAACCCTAAAACCTAATCAAAATTAGAACCATGGCCGTCATGCTATCACCTTGCAACCTAGAATAGTCGTCATCAACTAGAGGAAAAGTAAAGCTAATCAATTCAAGTCTGTAACAACTACAACAACAAATTTGTCTACTTCAAAGGCGAGCTAAATCAATTTCATAACTCAGATCCCAGAACTCAAGACCTTCTTTGAGTTGTGAGTTCGATTTCTTTAATAAGATAATTAATAAGTTAATTAGGTTGAGTTATAATTTGGGTTATATGGTTATGTTTGTAAAACATTGGGGAAAATGCGATATTTTGTGAATGTATGCTAGTTGTTCATAATGATAGTTTTTGTTGTGAATCCCTTTGTATATACCCAGTCATCTATGTTCAACCTGATTCATGTTTGACATCATTGTATATGCAAGTTTGGGTGCTGATTATATGCTAGTTTCTATGTGAATTGTACATAGTTTACATGTGAACCAAATAAGATGACTATATGCAAATTTAGGTAGAAATTGGATTCACATATATGCAAGTTTACACCTTTAGATTTAGATCTATGACATACATAGTTTTATGTGA
Organism: Allium sativum; assembly: GCA_030737875.1. Lineage (NCBI taxonomy): Eukaryota > Viridiplantae > Streptophyta > Magnoliopsida > Asparagales > Amaryllidaceae > Allium > Allium sativum. The sequence continues at coordinate 454,615 of JASFAX010000093.1, read as the reverse complement.
CTATGGCCTATGCAAGTTTTGGGTGAAAACTATATTCATATATGCAAGTTTTGGGTGAAAACTATATTCATATATGCAAGTTCACACCTTTTAGCCTATGTTTAGATTCATGACAATACCAAGTTTATGCAAGATATGTTATAATCCTTATTAGTAAGTTAGATCCATTTTGTGGGTTATGCAAATTTGCGATGTTTCTTCCCTTTTATGTCATTAGACTAATTGCTAGTCTTATATATATATATATGTCATGATAAGCGAACGAACAACGTGGGGACGATGGGGGTAATATTGAATATACACATATTGAGAATTGGCATAAATGGCCTTAAAAAGGCATATAATTAATTTAAGACATTAATTGGAAAAATTGGTATTTATGAACATAATTTAGGTGACAATTATGGACATAAGTATATTTGGAATTTTTTTACAAATTTGAATAGGCATATTAATCCAATTTGGGGTTAAATAAAGATGTGTAATAATAAACCGCCTAAGACACGAGGTTAGACTCTTTTGTGGTGTAAGACTGCCCGGACCCGCCCGGCAAATCCAGCAGCCACAAATGTCAGTCTAATGTTAGAGGTCAAAGGCATGAATTAAATGTGTAACAGTTGTAAAGACATGAGGTTAGGCTCGTTTGTGATGTAAGACTGCCCGGACCCGCCCGACAAATCCAGCAGCCACAAATGCCAGTCTAATGTGGGAGGTCTTTACAAGGTTACAGTGTTAATGAACTAAGAAACACTTAACCAGATAAACATGTGGTGGGACATGGGGGGGTTAAGTGGGTGCCATGGGTGGCATGTGAAATTAAGAGGGTGCCTTGGGTGGCATGTGAAATACGATTAGATGCACTTAACCAAGATTGAAACATGTAAGAAGACATGAATATGAATGGGGTTAAGTGGGGAAAACCTTAGAGGGGACCAAGCATAGGTGAAAGCTTGTGTCATGCATGGGGGCCCTTTTCAAACCAGTAACCCATTAAGTATCTTTGTGGGCTCGACCCAAGTCGAGGACGGGACACGCGTACTGGGTTTGATTGTAAGAGGTCAAAACGGGTTAGCGGTGGCAACGCAAGTCCAACGGGGTCAGGTGCGTGTGTCGCCCCGGGCTGGTAGGTAAGACGTTGTTGCATCGTGTAGGTATAAGCCGTGCATTTTTGGTGGTATCGGGTTGCCACTTTGGGGAGTGATACACCCCACTGTGGGGCTAGCACGGGTATCTACGAGTTGTGGAGCAGATCGAATGGGGGTAGTGGGTACACCTAGTGGAGATAAGGGCAGACAGCACCTATGATGGCAGCTAGGGGTACACACAACTACCATTATCATTATTAGGTTTGGTAGGCGGGATCAACTTTTAGGGTGTTTGGTGTGGTGCAATGTAGTCATTATCTCATAATGATTAGGTGCGCCTTTAACATTATCTTTGTTTATCTTATTCCTTTGTTTGCTCTGACATGCCCATTGGTTCACAGTCATTTCCTTATTTTCCAGCTTATGCCTTATCCTAGTTACTTAATTATTATATTGTTAAAGTTATTGCACTCGCCAGACTTTATGTCTGGCCCCCTTTGCTTCTTCCCCTTTTCTTCATTCCCCCCTAAGGTGCTCAGGGTGGGACTAGCACTAGTGGAGCTTGATTTGGACAACTTTATCTCTCTCTTTTTGGAAGTTGCTTGGATCGCTGAAGTAAAGTTCAGCCTATCTTATTTATGGCTATTTTATGTTGGGGTTATGTCTTTTATTTTATGTACTCAGAACTTATTTGTCAAGATGGATAATAAGTGTATTTGGTTTTTGATGTGATGTAACCAAACTATTTCTCTGCTGCAATAAAAGTGGTTTTTGTTTTCCAAATACCAATATATTTATCTGTCTTGTTTACTTTTCTGTTCTATACACAATAAATGCTCCACCAAAATTAAGGCATTCCCTTTGTGAGTGACCTTAACGGAGGTGGGGTGTCACACCAATCCAATCAATCAATTTAAGTTTTGTTGTCACAAAACATCAATTCAAACGTGAAACCAAACATTTCTTGTAACTTCTATTTATCATAAAACCTATAAAGCTCCTATTAACTACAAATGCATAAGTATATTTATAACAAACCTATCGAGCACTAATAAAATTTAACCATGTCAAGTAAGTCAATCAAGTTATTTAAGACAAACAAACTAAATAACTCAATCAACTCAACCAAGCCAAACAAATCAATCAAGTTAATCAAAACAAAGTAAATATGTTATGTATTTGATTAATAATCCTAAATTTCTGATTAGATAAAAACTTTTCATACTATATACTTGTTAAGTGTGGAGTTAAAGTTAATATGTAATGTAGTGTCTTGGTTATGATGCAGTATGCCATTGCAAATCTATATGAAGTGATATATTGAATTAAATGCAACTTGTGATGTGAATGATTTTAATTTGAGATGTACTGTAATGTATAATAATGAAGTATGATATGAAATAAGATGTGTAATGGTAGTATGCAGAATGATTTGGTAATTATATCTATATATTCAAAGTCCTATCTAACTATTAAGCATTTATATATATTATAAATTACTTGAATTAAACAAGGATAATATAAATTAATTTCTAGACTTAGGTTAATGATACTTGTGAAAGAGATTGAAAGGATAATAAAGATAAAAGTTTTATGGTATTCATAATATACAATAAAATATTTAAAATGATTTTATGAGAAATGTGAAGTTAAATAATCTTAATAGAATGTTTATTTAATATAATAAACATTGAAGATCCGTTTTAAAGAGAATAAAGAATTGTATTATATAAAGTAAACATATAGTTATAATTATATATATAAACTTATTTTTTTTAAAGACTTAAAATTTAATTTATTATGAAATATAAATCAATCCTTTGATACAAATCAATTTTAAATTTAAACTTTTAGAAATTAATTTGTTAAGGAACCAATTACATGTTAAAACATTAAAAAGAAATCTATAGTCATAACTAAATTATGAAATCTAAATACAAATTAAATTATAAAACTATAATTCTTATATTTAAGACGTAAAATCATATATATATATATATATATATATATATATATATATACATATATTGTGATTATTTTTATATCAAAATATTAAGTTAAATATTTAAGCTTTTATAAATCTTAATAAGAAATCAAAATAAGTATTTAAGTTGCAAATAATATTTGTGATAATGTAACCCAAAATTGTTATGAGATCATATGAATAATATATAAGTTAAACTATGCATGTTTAAACTATACAAAAGATGAATAAATTTATATTTTATAACAATATATAAAAAATTAACTTTGTATATCATATCAACTGTTAACCCATGAAATGAGGCTCAGAAAGTAATGAGCATGTTTACATCGCATAAGCCTTTTTGGGACGTTAAGATTCTTTCAACCGACCAGATTCCCTAGCTCGTTCTGCCTTTTAGACCATCAAAATCGCTTCAAGTCGCACATCCTTTAAACTCTCAAAAATCTTTGGACCGCCCCATAGTTAGCTCGTTGTGGATCTTCAAAGCCTTTGGCCCGCAGAAGTTCCTTAACCCGCTTTGCCTTTGATCAAAAGAGTTTGGGTCATTCCACTTCTTTAGCTCGCCGCCTCATTAGTTTAGCCCGTTTCAAGTGTGCGTGGGGAATTCCGCATTTCTTAGCTCGTCGCCGCCCTACATCAGCTAGCTCTAGGTCACCTCAAGTCCTTTAACCTATTCCGCCTTTTTTGGCTCGTGCCGCAGAAGACTTGGGTCGCTCCACGTTATGTAAATCATGTCGCTACGCTTCAGAAGCTTTTTTTAGCCCGCCCGACGGCCTAAAAAGGGCTCAGGGAAATTACAGAATTGCCACCTGGTCCTAAAATCACCTATAAATACCCCCTCACTTCTTTATTGAGGGAGGATGGACTTTCAGAGGGACGAAGTGCTGCTGAAATTTTTCCTCAACCATTTCAAAGGATTCTAACACTCATCATCACTATCTAGTGAAGATCCAATTATCAAGTGGTTGTGACTTCCGTCAAATCCCTCTAAGTGATCTAAGAATTGAAGATTGATCATCCAAGTCCAAGCACTTAGAGAAATCCTTCCAATTCTTGTCTAATCATACCATATCTTCGCTGGTCATACTATTCCTCCGCCAATTTTGGTGAATTCAAGTGAAATCTCTAAGTGAGAGAGTGATTAAACTTGTTGTAAGAGCAAACCAAACCTTGTAATGGGCATGTTGATAATGGAATCTTATATGAAAGTGGATGTAGATCCTCATCGGATCGAACTACTATAAAAACTCTATGTTCTTATTTTTGTGTTTTTTGTATGTTTGTGATTACGGCCTCACTTTGTTCTTCCATACCAATTTGGTGAAGTGTTTTGATACAACCTTGGTGTTGAGTTGAATTTCGAGATCAACATTTGGTGCCCACCTAGGGCCGATTTTACCTTCTGTTCTCCCACACTTTTTCATAAGTCTTTGCCTGAAACTATGGGTAAACCGGGTAGACCATCAAAGAGGGTCACAAGTCCAAATGTCGAGAATGATGATAATGCTGCTGACAAAGAAATACTACTCCTACCAACCAATTTGAGCATAGAGAAACTTCTAAGGCCGGAGAAGCAGTGAAGAGGAGGGAGCTTGATGAAGTGGCGTCCGGTTTAGCAAGCCAAATGGACATTGCAAATAAAGCTATGATGAAGAGGCTTGAAGCAATGTTCGCCATGCAAGCTGCTACAGCCAAAATCACCATGGAAACCACCCGAGCTAAGTCTGCTCAAGTGAGCCACATGGAAGACGTGGCCTCCTCTTCTTCAAGTCCGAATCGAGGGAATTATGTCCAAGAGGTCACAGATCCTAATGGTCCTCGAAAGGAAGAAAAGCCTCAAACATGTGACCGTTCCAATAAGCCGACTTCTTGACAATCGCTTAGTGCCACCAACGGGGCACCTCCCTAAGAGGGAGGCGAAGGGCCCCGGATTCCGGGCCGCGACCATTTGCTTAGGCAGGCATCCAACAGGGGGGAAGGCGTCCGCCCTGTGGCCCGGCTCAACGAAGAAGAACGCATAATAAACATGGTGCATAGAATTATGGAAAAGGCCTCGAAGTTGCCGGATGATGAGAAAGATTGGGGGTTCGCTCCCACCAAAACCCCACTTACAGAGAGAGTAAAGATGACGCCGCACCCAAACAAATTAAAACCACCAGCAGTCTAAGCTTACAATGGAGCAACTGATCCCAACATATTTCTGTTCAAATATGACCAGCATATGGACGAGGCACGGGCCACTAATGACTTGAACTGCTTAAACTTTTCGACTTGTCTCGAAGGTGTGGCATTGCTTTGGTTCACAAAGCTGCCACCCAGATCCGTAGATGACTTCGCTACCTTGGCCAAATTGTTTCAAGAGCAATTCGGGCTCCAAGTAACAAAGATGCGAGATGTTATGGAATTGAACGAGCTTGAGCAAAGGCCGGGAGAACCAATCATGGCCTTTCTCACTCATTTCAATACTACTGCTGCCGAGGTAGGCAATTATGAGCCTCACTTGGCCTTAATGGCGTTAAAGGGGGCTATAAGCAAAAAGACTAAGCCTGGACGGTGGATCAAAAAGAAGAAGCCAAAGACACTTGAGGAATTTTTTGATAAAGCAGAAGAATATATTGGCATGGACAAAGATCCGACCTACACCATGGACATTCCGGAAAACAGCGCACAACCTGAAAAGAAGCATAATAATGCAGAGAACAATCAGGAAAACCCTGGAAGTCAGAAACGGGGCAATGATGAGAAATACAACCGAGCCAACAAAAAGTTCCTCTTTTTCAAGAACTCGGAGTTAACTCCCCTAAACGATACAGTGGAAAACATTTTCATGGCCATCAAGGAAACTGAAGAATACCCAATTCTGAAGCAAACAAAGGTTAGCGATGCTGCTATAAAGTCTGGTAGATTCTGCTGATTTCATAACCAGTCAGGGCATAGCACAAATAAGTGTATACATCTAAAGAGCCTAATTGAAGAACTAATAAGGAAGAACAAACTTCAGCAATACACAAAGAATCCACAAAATACCCAAGCTCCTCAAAGCCAGGGAATGTCTACCGGACAACAGAGGCAGGAAAGAAAGAGGTGAAGAAATGATAAGCCAAAAAATTCTCAAATAACACATTGGAAACGAAAATGACGGATGGACTCGAACTTCCGAGAGCATGGAATGCAATACACCTCCGTCATTACTTCATTTACTAATTCTTTTATAATATGATTTGACAAAGTTGTAAATATCGTACATTGTGAACACCGTGCAATATCGTTTCAAAGCTTTGTGCATACTGATGAATGAAGTTGCTTTACTTGCCTAAATCGTATGGTTTGCAAATAGTTTGCTAAAATTCGATTTTGATCGCAGGTTCATTAAAAGAGTGTTAACGCTTTTTTGTCCTAATAAGACCTGGTGATTACCGAAGCACATCCCGACCGGGAATGCTCAAACACCCATTGCTTGATGCGTAAGACATCATTTACAATCAAATCAATGATGTGTAGCATAGAAATGCAAGAAAGAGACACCAGGGACTGAATGGTTAAATGGCGTGGTGTTCAAAGCTACAAACAAAGTTGCAGGCAAAGCCAAAGGGGCACTTTCTTAGTTGCAAGGTCCTTGGCCCTAGTTCTAACAAATCGAGATAAATCCCGATGGATGAACTAGTGTATGCCTCGTGAAAACGATGCAACATAAAACCAAAGTCCTCCCCGAGGGGCACCCAGATGATCATCAATGCCATGATTACATGGTCTGGTTACGACAAACACTGGGCTATTAAACCAAAGACCTCCCCGAGGGGCACTAGTTGATCGTCAGTGCCATGATTGCATGGTCCCATTATGACAAAGACTGGGCGTTTAATCCCAAGACCTCCCCGAGGGGCACCCAGTCGATCGTCAGCGCCATGATTACATGGTCCGATTATGACAAACACTAGGCTTTTAAACCCAAGACCTCCCCGAGGGGCACTCAGTCGATCGTCGGTACCATGATTACATGGTCCGATTACGACAAACACTGGGATTTTAAACCCAAGACCTCCTCGAGGGGCACTCGGTTTATCATCGACGCCATTGATACATGGCCGAATAACAATATAAACACTAAGTTCAAAAGACCTCTTGAGAGGCGTCCGATCAGATGCTGAATCTTCCATATCCGGCTATTGATTCTGGGTCTTTCAAACCCAGTTACTGACGGATTTCAAAAGACCCCTACCGGGGCATCCGATCATATGTCGGGTCTTCCATATTTGGTTAGTGACAGACCTAAAGACCTCCTTGGAGGTGCCCTACAAATTCTACAAGTGACCGAGTCATTCAGTCACAAATAATAACGGGTTCACAAATATCTCTTTAGAGGAACAAAAATAAGATCTCTCGAGCATGGTCACGAAAACAGAAATACATCTCTGTAAAAAGGTGTAAAGCCGACCGACCATATTGGAATATTCTAGCCATGATCATGACCAAAAATTCCAAGTGAAGTCGATCGCGAAATGTAATGTTTTACCTTTAAAGTATGTGGCAAAAGTTTTGGTATAGGTGCATTACTGCCGCATTAAAGGGATTTAATAATGCTCGCCTCTTAAAACATACCACAAATTCGTCACAACCTTAAAGTAAAGTTTTAACATCTACAAGGGTTGCCTTAACCAATGAAGTCGAGCCTTGAAATGGCTATAGCAAACTTAAAGACTTCGATGCCGTGATAAACAAAAGGTAATTGTTCACGGAATAAGAAGTATTGAAAATTGCTTTAACCTGAATCGAGAAAATTCAACAGTAAAATTGGTTAAGTCAACCCAGCCAATAATGATTCGTGGTTACATTAAAACCCAGTTTATGGAGAAGCACCACATAGTCATGAACATTGCGAAACAAAAAGACCTGTGACATAAAGAATTCATGATGCAAGCATGAAAAGAAAACAAGTGTGGAATGCAGAACAAGAGGGTACAACAAGGCTAGAAATAAAAACCTATGTACAAGAACCAGGACACAATTTCATCTCAACATCACATAGTCATATAATGAAATCATCAAGTCACAGAATCGTACATCTAGCACAAAAGTATCAGACACATAGAAATATGAAGTAGTAAGCAGGGACCGGCACCTGCATATACAACCGGTCTGAATATATCGAAATAAGTCAGCACCAAGTACTATTACTTCTTCCTGCCACTCGACCTTAAAGATGGTTTGTTAAAAGCAAGGGGAGGGGTCTCTTCCACGTTACTTGGAGTTTCATGAGAAGATAAAGTAATTGCTTCTGTGTCTTTCTCTTTCTTCTTTTTCTTGAGCTTCTTGGATGATGAAGGCTTGGCAGCTTTCTTGCTTTTATCCTTAGCAGCATCCTTTGGGATTTCATCTGTCTCAGTGGCCAAAGTCTTCACTAAGATTGTAGTCAACATCATCTAAATCTGATAAAACACCAATCCTTGCATCCTGAGACCCGGGAGCGGTAATCGCAGGAAGATGAGTGTTACTAGGAGGAGGGGGAGTAACAACGGAATTGGGAGGAAAGGTCATTAAGGGTGAATCAGTTATAGTAGCTTCAACTGTTGTAGCATTGCCCATAATGGGAGAAGACAAAGGTGAGATTAAACCTAAGTTGTGGAAACAACAAGCATAATAGGCAAGAGACCCGGGTGAATCAAAAATGGATTTTAAGTTTGATATGGTGTAGTTGGTTTCAATTTTACCTGCATCTAGAAGCTTTTCCTAAACTTCCCTATGCTCAATCCTCCAATTCTCAGTACTTTCATTTTCAGCCCGTCATCTCTGCTATGCTCTTAAGTAACATTCTATTATGTGGCATCCCTCTCGGTAGCCCTATCTTTCTCTTTGGGAGTATCAGAAGGGTTAGCTAGTGTCTGCGAGCTAGAGGCGTCGAGGTCCACGGGATCGGTAGGAAGACTGGTATCGGGTTGGTTCTGAATTTGCTTCCCCAGAGTATCAGCTTTCTCAGTTGCTAATTGAGTCTTTCCCTCTGCCAGAGCCTGCTTAGATTTTTCATCCAAAAGTCTATCAATGAGTTCGTCCTCACTGCATTTGTCACCGTTGATTTCAAGCACTCGTTCCCACATAAGCGCTAAAGTGGTGGCAAAGCTGTCACCTAAGTAGCTTAAACTCCTACGATTCAAGACACTGAAAACGTAAAATTGGAACATGTCATCTTCAGCCTCGTCCATGGCCTCTTTAAGTTTTTCCTCAGCAGCTGCTTTCTCTTTCTCAAGTGATTCAGTTTTAGCCATCAATGTTTGGTTGGAAATCTTTAAGGAATCAATGGATTTCATGAGTTGAACAACCTCTTCTTGATACTATTTGGAAAAAATATTTTCTATAGATAGTGTAGCCTCAACATTACATTTGGCAGTTAAGGCTTCCTTTTCTCTTTGCTTGGCGGCTTCAAGTTCTTCTCAGAGTCTCCTGTTTTCGCTATTCGATGCTTCAAACTACGCAATTATTTTTATTGAGAACCGCAGTAGTAGCGTCACGATAATCCAAAACCTTTTCCCATTTGGCCTTGTCATTCTCCAATTCAGCAATTTTGGCAAGATTAGTGTCATGGCATTTTTGGAGATCATCGCCAAGTTTTTTGCTCTCATCTAACTTTTTCCTGGCACTGTATTTAACGATATTCCACTTTGTCTCAAGCTGGCTCTTTGCATTGTCAAGTTGGGTATGCGTTTGCCTTATCACTACATCTACCTCTTCGGATAGATCAACAGCATCAATTAAACTCACATCACGATCGGATATAAGCCCTGTTAAATTCCAACCTGGGAGTCTTGCGGCGAGAGGATCACTTGCAGGTCTGGGATCATGACGAGGCCTATGAATGAGAGAATAAACCTCCGGCGCAGGACCGGAAGAGCCTGAAGATGGAACCATTCGAGGCCTAATGGGAAGCTTTTCTTTTTGGGAATATTTGTGTGAACCGCTCTTCCCTAGTTCATCGCTTCCATGTTTCTTCCCTCAACCCTTGTCATTGGGAGAATCCTCAATGAGCCAAGTGTGTCTTCTCACTTCTTCCTCCTCCTCTCATATCCTACGCCTTTGCTCCTCAATCAAGTTTGGCACTGATATGAGTAAAGATGGATGAGAAGATTTCGAGGGCGGAGGGGGGTCGCGTTGATGATGAGATGCTCATGGGGTATCAGGGTATAACAAGTGCTTTGGATCGATGGCTTTGCTTTTCTTGCTGAAGTCCGATCTAAAACCTAATGTACGCTTCTTATACATATCTAAACCACCTGAAATAAGAATAAGATGAATTTCAATGATTGAATAACAAAGTACTCAAGGCCAACTACAAGACATGATCATTGGGAACATCGTGTGTTGGAAATGCTATCTAAAAGAAGTCCATGTGAGCAGAATGGTTTTTCTAGTTAGGTCTGAAGGAATTCTTTTAGAAAAGAAAAACATATGGACATTAGACATTGTCTTCTAAAGCATTGCCACTTGACAAACCAATTTTCTTAGTAGGGTCTAAGGAGATTCCAGGTGATGCGAGATGTTTTCCTGGCTCAGTGGTGGCAACATCTCTTATCCCGGTTTCTATGGTTTGAGGATTGAGAGGCTGGGTAGCAACGTCATCTTGGCTATGATATTTAAGTTGTATTAAGATCCCCTAAGTTATCAAAGGTACCTGTAGAATCATCTCCTGTCACGTTTTGTATGAGGGGATCCTCAGTTGTCATTTCGATGTTCGGGTTAATCCCTGATGCAGTTTCACCATCCCTGCCGTAATCAATCTCATGCTCAGATTCTGAAATATTCACTCCTATGTTATCCCTCTCGACCTGTTCAGATTCTACCTCTGACTCAGAGTTCAGGGATGCATTTTCTCTTCCAACCTGTTCAGCCAATGTTATAGGGTCCCTGCCCTCACTACGGTTAAAATCTTCGTCCATATTCATAGTCATTATTGAGGGAGGCGTCAATCACTGATAGTCTCTGAACATCTTTTTAAGGAAGGGTCAACGGTAAGGTCTTGATTGGTAGTTTGGTCATGAGTATCTTTACCGTTACCTGAGGCACCAATGTCATGGTTTACATGATTTGGTGTGGGAGTCAAGGTCCTCCTTTAGTAGGAAACATTCTCAAGGGATGAAGGAGTTCATATTGTTGAAGTAACGACTCTGTAACTAAAACTCTCCTGCTCTTCTTAGCCTCATCAACAGCTTTCAGAGTTTCAAGTATATCCTTAAGTGAGGCAGATGCTTTGTTATCTTTAATTGGGGCTGGGGCAACTGGATAAAAAAGGGGGTTGTAAGGTTCTGTTATCTAAGTAAAGCGAGTTAAAACTATTCGCAGAAAGTATTTACCTCCTTCTGTCTAATTCCCGTGGAAAGGATCAGGGCATCGGACGAAGAAAAACTGAATTAGGTATCCTGAAACACTCTCTAGTAAGCCGGATATATGCCTGCGATTTCTAGCACCCTCAACATATATGATATATGGGGTGTCTTTCCTTTTCCTAAATGAGCAGAGGTATCAAATCTCTTGGAAAGTTGGCTCATGCCCCTTAACTTGCATAAAAAGGATATAAAGCCCTAAAAGGACGGTATAGCCATTCGGGTGCAATTGGAAAGGAGAAATGGCCAAATGGTTCAGGATTGTTTGTATGGAAGGGTTAAAGGGGGGAAAGCCACCACCTGCTAGCATATACCGGCTCACATTTACATATCAAGCCAAAGGTTGATAGGCAAACAACACCCTCGGCCGGCAAAATTGCATCTGTAACAGGAATACCGAATTGACCACACAATTGTTCAAAATGCTATTGATCTAAGGTGGTAGAATGTACATCCGTTAGCAAACTATTTAAAGGAACTGGTACTGGAAACCTCTGAAGAGAGATCGACTTGAGAAGAAGATGACCCCTCAGTCTGATCGCGTGATCGAGCCTAGTGGTCATTCTACACAAACGACTTTATTCATAAACAAGGCAAAGGAAAACAAAGCGGGGTGTATGCATTCTCAAGTGTAAGTTATAAAAAGCACAAAATTTAAGTCATTCCAGAGGTTTTAAATCATTTTAGGGTTCTGAAGGTTTAGGTCGTAATACAGTTCAAAGCTTTAGGTCGTTACGTGGTTTAAAATCCATAAACGACCTAAGGACCTTGAATACTTAAATGATTTAACACCTTTGAATGCTTAAAATGACTTAAAGCGTGACAACATGGGTCGTTCTCAAACCAAATTAACCTGCTTCTTGCTGCTGATATGAGCTATCATCAATGTGTGAGTTGTAAGGTGCTCAAAGCAGCTAATTTAAGTCTCTAATGTTTTGGGTCGTTATGCACCACTCAAAGTTTTAGGTCGTTCAATACAAATTAAAACCCAAGGATGTCTTATAAGAGTTTTAATTTTAGATCGTTCTAAAAGCTGGTAGTTCTAGGTCATTCTGAAGATCGAAGCCTTTAGGCCGCCACATGGTCCAAATTTTGAGCTACTCAAACGACCTAAGAACCTATAATATATGAATGATCTAATGGTATAGTTATAAACTTTAGGTCGCAAAGACGGTTCAATTCAAGACCTTATGTCACTCCTTTATTCTATAGTTTTTAGGTCGCATATGACCCAAAAGCCATAAGCTAAAGACAACCCAAGGCCTTGAGCTAGTATGGCGAGTTAAAGTATAATAATTGAAACATGACCTAAAGCTTAAAGAGGTCAAAGCGGCCTAAACAAGAGTGTAATTGGATCATGTCCTAAAGCCTAAAGGCATCCTAGCAACCCAAACGATGATATCCTCTCCAAGGTCCTAAAGTATGATCTAAAACATTCAACAAAGGCGTCGTGACTATAAAATATTCAAGATGGGTCGGATCTACGAATTATGGTCACAAGTAAACAATAAAGATTACACGGCACACACCAACGATATTCAAGTCGAAGCCTGTGTTGTCTTCGACAAATACAAACTTCGAGGGGCAAATGTTAACCCATGAAATGAGGTTCAGAAAGTAATGAGTATGTTTAGGTCATAGAAGCCTGTTTGGGACGTTAAGATTCTTTCAACCGACCAGATTCCCTAGCTCGTTCTGCCTTTTAGACCGTCAAAATCGCTTTAAGTCGCGCATCCTTTAAGCCCGCAGAAATCTTTGGGCCACCCCATTGTTAGATCATTGTGGATCTTCAAAGCCTTTGGCCCGCAGAAGTTCCTTAGCCCGCTTTTCCATTCATCAAAAGAGTTTGGGTCCTTCTGCTTCTTTAGCTCGTCACCTTATTAGTTTAGCCCGTTTCAAGTGTGCATGTGGCAGTCCGCATTTCTTAGCCCGTCGCCACCCTGCATCAGCGAGCTCTAGGTCGCCCCAAGTCCTTTAACCCGTTCCGCCTTTTTTTGGCTCGTGCCGCAGAAGACTTGGGTCGCTCCGCGTTATGTAGATCATGCTGCTATGCTTCGGAAGCTTTTTTAGCCCACCCAACGGCCTAAAAAGGGTTCAGGGAAATTACATAACTACCACCTGGTCCGAAAATCATGTATAAATACCCCCTCACTTCTTCATTGAGGGGGGATGGACTTTCAGAGGGATGAAGTGCTGTTGAAATTTTTCCTCAACCATTTCAAAGGATTCTAACACTCATCATCACTATCAAGTCTGGTTCATGAACATGCTTTCGACGTTGAGATACGTGAAATACATCATACACTCCAGGCAACCAATCAGGAAATTGAACTTTATAAGCGAGAGTTCCAATCCGTTCAAGTATAGGCAATGGACCAATAAATCTGGGTGCCAACTTCCCAGTTTTGCCAAATCGAATTACTCCTCTTATCAGAGAAACCCTTAGATACACATATTCACCAACAGCAAATGTTAATCCCTCCTTCTCGAGTCTGCATAGCACTTCTGTCGGCTTTGAACGGCTAGCAATCGTTTCTTAATGAAATCGACTTTATCCGCAGCTTCGCGAATCATATCTGGTCCCAATATAAGCCTATTACCAGGTTCAACCCAACAAGCTGGAGATCGGCATGGTCTACCATACAATGCTTCGAATGGTGACATTGTCAGGCTCGCTTGGTAGCTGTTGTTGTATGAAAACTCATCCAAATGCAAATGGTCTTCCCTTGATCCACCAAAATCAAGAACACAAGCCCGCAACAAATCTTCTAGTATACGATTCACCCTCTCAGTCTGACCATCTGTTTGAGGATGATATGCGGTGCTCAAGTTCAGTTTCGTTCCCAATTCTACTTGAAATGCCTCCCAGAATTTGCTAGTAAATATTGGATCTCTATCACTAATTATACTGATCGGCACTCCATGTAGCCTAACAATTTCTTTGAATAAATCTGTGCTAGACTTTGGGCGGTTCTATTGGATCTGACAGGTATAAAATGGGCGGTCTTCGTGAAGCGATCTACGATCACCCAAATACTGTCATTTCCTTTCTTGGTTCTGGGCAAACCATCTATGAAATCCATGGAAATATGTTCCCACTTCCAACCTGGAATGTCCAATGGTTGCAACAATCCGGCAAGTTTCTGTTGGTCGCTTTTGACTAGTTGGCAAGTAGATCACCTGCTAACATATATTGAAATGTCCATTTTCATATCCTTCCACCAGCATGTTCGCTTGAGATCGTTATACATTTTTCTCACACCTGGATGGATACTCAGCTTGGACTTGTGACATTCGTCTAACACTTCCCTTTTGAGCTATGGGATGTCGGGAACACAAATCCTTCCTCTCAATCTCAGGATCCCATCATTATCTATTTGAAAACCCGAGGGTTCGCCTTTCTGAATCCTTCTGATCATATCCTTAACAAAATTATCATCTTTCTGAAGAATAGATATTTTGTCAATCAAGGTAGTCATAATAATAAAACTGGCGATTATTGCATTCATTCGACTTAGCGCATCATCCACAACATTGGCTTTCCGTGGAGTGCACAAAATCTCAAAATCGTATGCTGCAAGAAATTCTAGCCAACGTTGTTGCCTCAGATTCAAGTCTTTCTGGGTGAACAGATACTTTAGCGACTGATGATCTGTATACAGTTCAAATTTCTCACCCAAAAGATAGTGCCTCCAGATTTTTAAAGCAAATACAATGGCTAACAACTCAAGATCATGAGTAACGTAATTTTTCTCATGCGGTTTCAGTTGACGGCTAGCATAAGCAGCCACTTGACCTCTTTGCATTAATACTGCACCAAGGCCTTCTCTAGAGGCATCGGTCCAGACTTTCAAGTCTTAATTGCCATTGATAATCGTTAACACTGGAGCAGTTGTTAATCTTAATTTTAGCTTCTGAAAAGCCTCCTCACATTCGGGAGTCCACTTGTATTTCGCGTGCTTCTTTTGTAAGCTTTGTTAAGGAACTAGATATCTTCGAAAAATCTTTAACGAACTTCCGATAATAACTAGCCAATCCAAGAAAACTTCGGACTTCTGTGGGAGTACTAGGCTGCTTCCAATTTTGAATAGCGGTGATTTTACCGGGATCCACAGAAATTCCTTCTTTCGATACCACATGGCCAAGAAACTTGGCTTCTTCTTGCAAGAATATACATTTGGAAAGTTTGACCTTCAAGACGTTCTTTCTGAGAATTTCTAGCACTTGTTCCAAATGTTTCGCATGCTCGCTCTCTGACTTAGAGAAGATTAATATGTCATCAGTGAAAACCAGAACAAATTTATTCAAGACATCGCGGAATACTCGATTCATTAAATCCACAAAATAGGCAGGAGCGTTACATAAGCCAAACGACATTACTAACCACTCATAGAACAAATCGGGACCTCTGAATGTTGTCATAGGAACACACTCTTCGGCAATACGAAGCTGATGGAAGCCTGTAGCTAGGTCCATCCTTGAAAATACTTGTGCACCATTCAATCGATCCAGCAAATCATCAATCTGTGGCAATGGATATTTGTTCTTTAATGTTTGTTTATTCAAGTCACGATAATCTACACATAGTCGAAGAGTACCGTCAGACTTTGGGACAAACACCACTGCTGCTCCCCAATCAGAGAAACTAGGCCTGATCAGACCCTTCCATACAACCTGTCGAGTCTGATTGTCTAATTCTTCTTTCTCCTTTAGAGTCATTCTCCGAATAGCATGCACTGCTGGCCTTGCATTCGGAATTAAAGCGATCTTGAAATCAATTTCTCTCTTCGGAGGTAAACTAACAACTTCTTCGAACACATCTGCATAATTCTTGATGACAGGAATATCTTTTATGAGGTCCGGAATATTCTCCGTGACTACAGGGATATTTTCTATTTGAGCAGGAGAAACATCAAGAGCTGACCAAAAGTCTTTTCTATCCGAATTTGGACCTTCGCATGGTATGGTTATATGGTTCCCTAATTGGGCCTTTGCCTTAACAACTCTCTCGGCACATTTAACCTCAGCTTCGTTTTTGGTTAACCAATCCAATCCCAAAATAAGATCAAATTCAGTAAAATTCATGACGATCGAGATGGTAGGGAACTTATAACAGGAAAAAGAGACAGGCACCCCCACAAATCCAACTAACATTGAGGGAACCCCCAACCAGACTATGGACAGTGATGGGATCTTTGAGCTTTTTCAATTTCAAATCCAACTTTTTAACTGCATTCTTTGCAATAAAGCTTCGTGACGCGCCTGTATCAAACAGTACTTTAACTGGAATGTTTTTGATAGTAAGCGTGCCTTCCAAAACATCAGACCTTTCCTGACTAGCTGAGGGTGCTGAAGTTTCAGCCACTTCATTTACATGAACCTTTTCAGATTTCTTGAATAGCTGGCAAGCCTTTGAAAGATGACCAGCCTGATGGCATTGACTGCATTTTCTATTCTCTTGAAATCCCTTCTTGGATTGAAGTCCACCTTTTAATCGCTTCTTTAAGGGTCCACAGTTTATCGCCAAATGCCCTTTCCTGTTACAGTTAGAGCATGTGGCAGTTGTTACTGGCACTTTCTCAGATTTAACCTTCTTTCGATTGACTTTAGGTTTCTTTCTGATCCCAGATGTCATACTGGCCTCAGGCTGCGCACTTGTCTCTGGGCTATCAGTTTCAAATTTCCTTTTGTTGCTAGAGCTAGCTTCCTCTTCGTCGACAAAAAGACCTCGCTTATCAAGACCTTCATACTGATAAGCCATGTATATCATTTCAGTAAAACGAAGCTTCACATGCCCCATCACACTATTCTGGTACTTCCTTTGAAGATCATTACTAAACCTCAGATTCTTCCTCTTCGGATTTTGAATTAGACGAGGGGAAATATGAGAAAGTTCACTGAATTTCTTATGATATTCTGGGATATTCATATCTCCTTGTATCAAATAGTAGAATTCATCACATAACCACTCAGTTGCTTCTGGAGGAGTAAATCTTTCACCGAAAATCTCTTTGAATCTATCCCAGGTGATATCACCTTCTGGATTATCCTTAATGATTGTTTCCCACCAGATTAAAGCTTCTTATTTGAGTGCCCAAGATGCCACTAATCTTTTCTGATCATCTCTCAGCTAGAGACGTTCAAAAATCCTATTAGCAGAACTCATCCAAGCTTGAGTTTGAATAATTGATTCATTGCCCGACAATTGTGCTCCACCCAAATTTCGATATCTCTTAAATAGAGCCTCTAGATCTGGTTATGTATTCCTTCTTCTTTCTCTGACACTCATTTTCTAGTACTTCTGCAAATAGCAGACCAAGTGTCAGGTCAACAGAAAAGATATTTTAAAGCATAGAGACATATACTTGAATGCAAATGTGTCTATCGGGGTGTATTTCATTCTGCTATACTCATACTAGGATATTACTGATCCTATCTGTAATGAGTTATTCGTCCTAGAACACTACTGGTTCTATTTCTGACGAATTCGTTAATATGTTATATTCCAGAACTAAGCTTAACCAAAGCTCTAATACCAAGTTGTGACGACCCCAAAACCCCGTACGACAGTGGCAAGGGTAATCTTTGGAATATAACACATAAACAGATAACAACTGAACAGAAATAAATAAACACACCAGATAATGTACAAATGATACACTGGATAAACATAATCATCAGAGTTACACAGTATACAGGATCATACTTAGTACAAAATACAGTTCATCTATACATAAATGTCTACAGTGGAAAACAAAACATAATATGTACAACAGGAGCCGAACAGCATAAAAAGAGATAAATGATAGAATCCATCTTCAGCTCCAGCTATCCAGAAAGAGCCTGCTAAAACCTGGATACAAGGTTGCCCGTGTAGAAAAAGGGGCACCCGAGTTTGCAAGTGAAACAAACTACGAGTCAGTCATGGGACTGGTATGAGAAATCTACTTAACAGGTTAACCAATAATAACAAGGCAAATCATAGGACCATGCCACTTTCGCGGAACGGCTTTACTCCAGTGATTGCCAGTGCTTTAAAACAAGTAAACCTTTTAAACATCGCAATGCTTTTTATAAAAATGAAGCCATTATAAAACTCAGTTCCCATCACACAATGCAACGCAAACCGGAGGATAAAGTTTTACCTTATAATGGCCGAAATATGCTTGATACGAATAAAACAAAAGCATTTGATGTTATTACTAGTATTTGTATGTTTCAAAAATAATTTCAATCATAACTATCAATCATAGACGGCATGGGTACCATATATCATGTCGCCATATATAGGTATACAATCAAAACCGCACGGTGTCGTATTTGGAAATTGGATTTTCGTCATGAACCAAGGCAAAAGATAGTCCTTACCGAATTCGAGACGCTCTAGCCCGTGTCTCAGGATCAGAACTCGAGTGACCCTTGGAGCGATAGGGCTGGCCCACCGATGTGGATTAAAATGCCTGAACACTGTGTTTCCCCGCCCTTTGGGGCGTTAATGAGCCAAATGACTCCATCAGCTCTACATAGTCACCAATATATCTGAGGCGCCTCGCAACAGAAACAACCACACAGGTGAAAATAATATAAATGTCAGGTCTGGAAGGTCACTGACACCACCCTACCTAGAAGGAAACACATTCCCTCCCTGAGGTCCTCTTCCGTTTCTGGTTCATACCGGGGTGTGAGGCTCGCGAATCAACGTTATACACAAAGCTATGCCACACAGGCCGTGCTTTGATCATCAACCACAGGACTTGGCTTTTTGACAGAAGCCTTGATCATCTGCCACTTAGGCATGCCACACAGGCGATTCACTCTATGCGACTGATTTCTATCGATATATAACCTCTGAGCTCGTACGTCTCAGAGAAGGCCGTTAAGCAAGAGAATAAATTCTCCACCGCCAAACAGATATATATTTCATAGAGATCAATCAGCACAGAACAAAATCCAATGTCAGACACACAGTCCATTTACAAGTTCGTTCTGGGTCTGAACGAAACCGAAGGCACCATATACCTTGAATATCCATCGATCTCTGGATGATCACCACTTATTATCTATATTTCGGGATGCCTCCCAATCAAGACATCAGTAATCAACCAACCGAGGTGAAGATCTTCGGTCTTCAACCACCGTCTTCATCATTAACTTCTTATCGTCGATCAATTATTTGAAATGAGATTTAACTCGGCCTTTTCAAATAATTCACGTATATTTAGAATTTAAATCAATTCAATTCAATGGTTAAATTATTCAACATCAATAATTCTGTTCTTAATTGTAATTTTCACGCCGAACACATTCAACCATCAAATATCCAATAAACCGGGTAAATTCGGTATATTTTCCGTTCCATATCGTTTGTAATATTTTATAACGATTTATCGCTATTTTTATTCATTTAAAAATAGCCAATTCATTCAAACGACGCTTCAGGCCATAACGCAGCCGTGGCGCTGTTTTTCTTCAGATTTGATTTACACATATTTGAAAATATAACCGTTGGATCTTTACAAATTTTATATCATTAGAAAGATCTTTTCAAAATGAATCCAATGGTTTTAGTTTTGGGAAAATCCGACGGTTGGATCTCCCGATACAATCATTTGAAGTTACGATTTCAAAATACGAACTGCAGCGTCGTTATTCGATTTATTTTAATTATATATATATATATATATAAATATAATCGATTCTGGCGCTATTTTTCTTCAGATTTGAATTAAACATTCCAGACAATCCAACTGTTGGATCTTTACAAAGTTGGTGTCGTTGGAAAGATATTTCCAAAGCGAACCCAACGGTTTCGGTTTTGGGAAAATCCAATGGTCGGATCTCCCGCACTAATCGTTTGAAATTACGGTTTCAAAACACGAACTACAGCTTCGTTATTCGATTTATTTCAATTATATTTATATATATGTAAATATAATTCATTCTTCGATTTCAAAACCATATTCATTTAACACATTTGATAGAAACAGTATTTTTATCCAGCAGCTATTTATTTCAACACATGAATTTTATTTCAACACATGAATTTCTATTCAGCACATGAATTTTATTTCAACACATGAATTTTATTTCAACACATGAATTTCTATTCAACCATGAATTTTATTTCAACACATGAATTTCTATTCAACACATGAATTTTATCTCAACACATGAATTTTATTTCAACACATGAATTTGATTTTTAACAGTTCATATATATCATAAAAAGGTGATTTTTATTGTAAAACAATTTATTTCAAAACACGATTATTTTATATAGTTTATATATTGGGTAAAAATGTTATTTTTATTTTTCAAAGAATTTATTCAATACATGAACTCCATTCAACACATGAATTTTATTCAACACATGAATTTCTATTCAACACATGAATTTTATCTCAATACATGAATTTTATTTCAACACATGAATTTGATTTTTAACAGTCCATATATATCATAAAAAGGTGATTTTTATTGTAAAACTATTTATTTCAAAACACGATTATTTTATATAGTTTATATATAGGGTAAAAATGTTATTTTTATTTTTCAAAGAATTTATTCAATACATGAACTCAATTCAACACACATGAATTTTCTATTCAACACATGAATTTTATTTCAACACATGAATTTAAATCAAACACAGAAATATTTCAGAAAATTTTGGCAGCATAACGGCAGGGTAGTTAAAACTGGCACCGTCCCTAGTACGGTTCCTCGCTCTACCTTAAAGCCTCGCAGCTTTTGACAATGGGGATTTTCAATAACTAGTTCGTACGCAGACGAATTTTCCCATATACTAATCCAATTGGGATTTCAACCACAAACAATCATTTCAAATCAACCATTCACGATATTCACCAAATTTTCACATCAACCAATAATCCAAACAATATCACAACCAATATATATCGTCCATGGTCTGTGGACGAGGGGAGTATATATATATATATACGCATATAACTATATTTCGATTTCATTTCAATTCATTTCAACGCATATATCATTTTTACAACGCATATATAACTTATACATCGAACATACAACTTATACAACGCTTATACATGAGATGTACAACGCTTATATAACTCATACTTCGACTATATAATTTATACATCGTTGTTTCCATATCGTTTATAATTCAGAAATCTCACATTGGGTTCCACTCCACCAAAAATTGTAGAAGGCTTAGAAAAATATCCGGTCTCTTCTAGAATGTAGAAGACGTCCGCACGAGTCCACTTTCTCTTGTTTCACTGGATTTCGATCACACAGCAAAAAGATATGATTTTTATTGTGAAATCATAAACCGTAGCGCTTAAATGTGTTATAAACAGTTTTAAAAAAACACTGTCGTACCTTTCTGAAATTATTCGAAACTAGGTTTCGATCTAGCGTCTGATCCGTTGCACGAGGTTGAAATCGAGCTGTGCCACGTTAAAAGGCATCGAAGGCCGCGCCGGACCAGGGTGGAGGAGATGAACTCGGTCAATGGTGGAGGGCAGGGCGGCGGTTCGAAGTGGCTGGGTTTGAGGCTTCGATCCGGGCAGAATACTCGACGAGGAGGGGAGAGACGGGTATGGATTTGAAGGTGGTGGAGAGCATGACCAAATATTCCAAAGGAGCACCTTGTTTTGATGCGTGTGGAAGGAGATAAAGAGGAGGGAAGTTTGGAGCTTCCACCGTCGTTCGTCGAAGGGTTACGGGGAGAGAGAAAGTGTGATGGGCCAATGATATTTTCTTATTTATTTATATATTTTTAAAAATCCAAAAATACCCCTTGCCTCATACGAACTCCAATCCAAACCCAACGACTGTCGTCCCTAGCTAATTACCCCCATTCCGAACACAATGGGACATGTTTCGTAGGCCCATTCGACTGTTTCAGTCAGTTTCTCTTCAAATTAAAATATAAAACATTCAATATTGGATTTGAACGTACATTTTAGTTTGCTGGGGCCACATACTGATTCTAAAAATTCCTAAAAAATAAATCTAGCTATGTTTTGACGATATGGTCCCAACAAAACTAGTTTCATCGAATTCTGAGACCGTTTGAAAAATGGCCCTTTTCTGGTCGATCCAATTTAACAGAAATCGACCAAACACATTTTCCTTTGCCACTCTCACATACTAACTTCAAAAATTATGAAATTTGAAACCCAGGAATAATTTGACATCCTGGATCCAAAAAAAGTGGTTTCGTCGAATTCTGAGGTCGTTTGCAAAATGGCTATTTTCACGGGCTATATAAACTCTATAACGACCTTTCTGAAAATTCATTTGGCCATAACTTTTGATTCCCGCTATGAAACTTCAATTTTTCAGATTCGTTAGAAAGATATTCACTAACAGATTTAAATATTTTTTGTTTCAGTAAAATCTGTTTCATTTTTGCACTGGGTACAGTCACTCAAAGTGCAAATTCAAATTTTGAAACTACCATGCCATTTCAGACCTTGTTTATAATTAAAAATAATTACATTTATTTTCAAATGTCGATTCAAACGTACTTTTCGTCGTTATTATTTAAAATAATTTATTTCAAATATCTAAAATCCACTAAAATAGCCAAATTAAAAAAAATTAATTGGCTCAGATTTTCCGGGTTGTTACAAACTAAGTGCCAAAATTTGAATTTGAATTTGTATTTTGAATTTTGAGTGAATGGACACTTCAACTACCATATAAAGGCCGAAAAGTCATGTCTCTTCACAATCTCTTCTTCTTCTCGTTTTCCATTTTCAACCAAACTTTCAAGAGGCATAACTTCTTCGTTTCTTAACGGAATAGGACGAAATCAGCGACAAATCAAAGAGGAATTCAAGTCGAAACAGTAGGAGATATGTGTGAAATCTCGTAACAGTTTTTTCAATTTTGCATAGTCAACTTCAAATAGTCATATCTCACTCAATTTTTATCGGAAATTGACGATCTACCCATCAAGTCGACCGCAAGAACGAGAACTACAATCTGGAAAAGTATTTGAGACAAAATAGTCTAACCTGTGGATGCAATTTGAAGATAACTATCGACAGTTTTGGTTTCCTTCTCTCTTTATTCACCAAATCTCCATTTGATCATTACTTGATCAATTCTCGACGGATTTACATGAAACCAGCGTCATTGCGAAGCAAATGAAGAGAAGTTCGGTATGAAGATAAGTTGTAGATGAAAATCCAAAGTTAATAAGTGATCTGGTACCCATTTCTTTGCTAATTTATACTATATATATATCCATTTCTTCTTGATGTCTCTTCACCAACCGTCGTTGCTCTTCTCCTCTTTTTAATTTATTTTCATAAGTTAAATTTCAATAGCCACCATTTCAGAATTTGAATTTCCAACAACCACGTCAACCATCTTTTCAGAGTTTGGTTATCCAATAGCCATATAACACATCTTTTCCTATTAAACAAAACATTTTTTCAAATAATCAAATAACTTTTCAAATAATTCAAATGTCTTTTCAAATAATTAAATGACTTTCCCAAATATAACTATAATTATATCATGATGGTTTTGTAACATATCCAAGATTTAAAAATTTAAAAATTTAAAAATTTCCAAAATCAAATAGTATTTTTATTTTTCCATAAAATTGAATGCAGACTTATCTAGTACTAATGTAATACATAAATTTAAACTAGTGTTATAAATCATTTCAAAATTTGCCATTTAAAATTTCAAAAATCAGATTTTGAAATTTTTGAAAGACCGGGCTTTGATACCAATTGTTAGGGAATGCGGAATGGATCGTTAAGGAAAAACAAACATTAGAGGGTGATGAATAGTGTTTGTGAGAATTTAAACCAAATCTAAAACTTATGTGAACTACGGGATGAATCAAACACCATAAACACAATCACAGACACAAATTCAAACACGGATACAAAATAAACAGAAATAATGATGCAGAAAAGGAAAGAACACACCAGATTTTATATTGGTTCGGATTACTCCTATGTCCAATCCCACACAACGCTGGATTGCGCAGAGTTTTCTTACTATATCAATAGTCAAGTACACCCTCCTTGATTTCATGGCTACAAGAGATACCACCAATTTCTACTTCCCTGATTTCTCGGCTACAAGGAAACATCGATTCCTACTTCCTTGATTTCTTGGCTATAAGGATACCACCGATTCCTCTTTCACTCAACCCAAACAATTACAAATAGTCCTAGAACTCTTCAATCGCACTTGTTTCAGAGAGAGATGAGAAGAGAGCGTAGAGAGAAGAAGTTTGATCAAAACAAGATTGAATTCGGCAGAGTATAAGTGTAGAAATCATAAAAATGATTAAGAATGATTGTATAATGAAAGAGGATGAAGTGGAGAAGAAGATATGTTTAAAAATTCGGTTTAACCCCTTTTTATAGTTTGTGAAAGGTTGCAACATTTCTGAATCGTTTCAAATAGTGAAAAGACACTTCCTTTCAAAATTGAAAAAGTGACAGTTATATGTCGACATGGTGTTTTTGTTATGTCGACATACCCTGGTATATTTTTGAATTTTAAGACACTTTTTCAAGTGTTTTGATATAAATATAATTCTGGACATTCTTGAATCAAAATATAGTATTGTAAATTAATATTATAAAGTAGAAAATCATATGAAAACATAAATTTAAACTATATAAACATATTTATAAAATTATGAGGTTTTAAACTATAAAAATATATATGTATAAGAATATAAATATATAAATATTAAGTTTGAAAAAAAAAGAAGAATAAGAAAGGAAAAAAAAAAAAGATAGAAAATAAAATAGAGAGAATTGAGGATAGAATTAAAAATCAAAATTTGAATTTGAATTTAAACGTGGAGTGTTATTTAGAGTCTTACACAATCTAGACTCTATAACTATATTAATCTTGAACTCTTGAATTCTTGAAATTTTGAACTCCTGATTTCTTGAAATCTTAGATACTCACGAGTCTTGAAATTTCTCTGATCTTTGAATCTCTATCATCTTTAAAACTCGTGAGAGAACATAATTCGATTTTCTTCATCTTTATTACTCGACATTTATTTATTTCAACGATGAATTAGTCGTGGGCCAAAGTGTTTAAATTGGGCTTTAAACGACAAAGAATTGGAATATATTGAGTTCGGGTTTCTTGGCAATTCTGTTTTAACTCACCGTATACCGGCGATCTCGTAGTGAAGAGCATGAGGACAACATGTGGTGAATTCTGTTGATTCGAGTTTGGAAACTGGGGTATATATATATATATATATACACACATATATATATATATATATATATATACATACATATATATATATATATATATATATATATATATATATATATATATATATATATATAAGTGCGAACCCGTGCTACGCACACGGGCTGAAGCAAATAATGTGTGAAATTATGTTGTAGTATGTTAACAAAATTACGATCATTAAAATACTTTGTTAGTTATCATAATAAGTTTATTATTGAAGCTTGTGCTACACACATGGACTTGCTTAAATAAAGATTAACATGAATATTCATTGGATTGACAATAACTTCTATATAAAAAATTACATAAGGTAATAGCTTCATAAAATGGTATATAATGAAAAAATATAGATCTATATTAATCAAAGTTGAGGTTATATTCATAGTATTACAAACTAAAAAGATCAATATTATAGACCAACAAAATTAGCATTCTCTGTAGCAATGTCACTCCAAATAAAAGACACCTACATTTAACACAGTCCAACATATTAGGTCCTCTACATGTTTCATTGATGGTATCATAATTCCCTCTGTTTTAACAAAACGAAATATCATTTAATACCAAATGAATCATATGTTATCATTGAACCTTGGACGTGATCAAAAATTACAGTCTATCAAATGCATAACATGCAGCAGATATATATGCAATAAATTCAAATGAAGTTTGAAATATTTTCATTCCTTTCAATTCATAGAAAATATAATGTTTGTTATTTTTTTCACAACTTACAAATATCAACTTCATTACAAAAAGTGGAACATAAACTTTGAACATAGGGTATCTCGAGCTAATACAAACCATGTTCTTTTTTCGCTTCTTAAATATATCAGCAGGAAGAAATATTCCAACCTGTCTAAGTGAAGGAAAATTATCTCAAAACCGGAAGTTCACCATTGATATAGGTAAAATGTTATGGGGACATGGCTAGTTTTTCAAATGCTTAAAATGGAGGGGGGCCTTCATGCGGGCATCAATGCATCTTCACATCAAGTAGTGGCATATGGTACGAATCTGGATGGGAAAATATGTGTTAGGAAATTCACGGTACTATATTTCAAAGTTAGCTTACAGAACCATGTGAGCTGAATTTTAAGAAACAACTGAAATATATAGAGCATGAGGAAATGAAATATAAAAAGCATGCGGAAATGACAGTTATATTACTATATTTCTTATAACTTTTTTCGTTGATGCAATTTAAATTTGTACCTGCATCTCCTTCAGGGATAACCGTCTTAAGATTTAAACTGTTTATAAGATACGTTTGCGTGACTGTAACCATCTCAATAGCAAACATCTCACTTCTACTGCAGAGTCGGACTTAAAATGATTTGCAAGCACATCTAACAATCTTTCCATCACCATCGACTACAACGGCTGTCGATGTGCTTTTGCCTTTAGCAGTCATCGAACATTAAATTTATTTGCAAAGGAGATGACCATAAGGTATTAGTTGACTGGAATGCTGCGTCATGCATTAGCATATGTAAAGAAAGTCAGCGATAGTTTCCACCTCTACAAAAGTTGAATTTTTTGTTGTTTTATACAAAGCGGAGGGAAAACAAAATTATACTAAAACTAAAACTATAATTTCCCCTCAAGTTCATGTGAATAACAAAACATCTTTACATTTAAAATATATAAAAATAAAAGTTCAAATATCCATCTTCTTTTATTCCATTTTTTTACAGTTCGTACGATTTTAAGATTCCAATTCACATCTATATTTACAGTTTTTAAGATTCATAAATCTGCATTGAAAAAACACAATTCATACATCCATTCAGTTTCCAATTTGATGCCAATTTGGTATTCATTTTGATATTCAAGTTGAAAGTATTATTAAAGAAATTACCTTCCTCTTGTGGATTGAAGATTGTAGACTCGTCTAAGCTACATGACGGTGGTTACGCGCTAGCATGTTGATTTCTGGCATCAGGTGCAGCGGCTGTTAGCATTCCACATCCAAGGTCCGAAAAGTAATTTCTTAAAAATGTTTCCTTAATGTGTCAAATATAAAAATCTACTTTCTCTCTTTCTTTGTGAGAGTTTTATAAACTCTAGTTACCACATCAGTAGCTGCATTTTATTTGCAATGGTAAACATGAATTATTGTGGCAGAACGTAACTCTTAAAAAATTGGGTAAGGCATAGACTTTAGATTCCTATATATGGACTTTTTACCTGAATATATGTAATAATAAAAATTGATGCACATAATTGGTATTCTTTAACTTTGGAAAATAATTGAATGAAACGCCAGCAGCTATCTAGAAGCAATATTAAATAGATGCAACACCGATTATATGCATTGACTGCTTCATATAATATACATATATAGGCAGTTTCTACTTTATTTTATATGTGAAACTGATTTCCTTAGTGATATGACTGCTCATAATTGAATGTATGTCAATGCATAAAAAAAGTCTTTGTCTTACAATTTGACAAAATTTTAAACCTTAAATAGGAAAAGTTGATGGCATGAGTCTTAGTGTATGTATCATGCTTTGTGCAAAGTGGTAGCATGTTAGGCATAACAAAGTTATGACAGATGAGTAGCTATACACTTAGATACATGTTTATAATCGAAGTTCCATCGTATGATTGGTTTCCATTACTTGAATAGTATTGAAAATGACTGTTTCTTCTATAATAGCTAGGAGAATAATGTAATAAAACAAATTATTTTTGTAATGTTTGAGTTATTGACATAGAACCATCGTTTATCTAAGAATTTCCTTTAAAAATATAAATATAAATATAAATCAGTAAGCCTTCTTTTCTTATCCTATAGCCTTCTGCACATCTTTTGTATGTTAGGATTATGACTAGTGGGATTAGCTGAACATGCTCTATATCACTAAGCTGAAAATACTCAAACTTTAACATCATGCAATATACTACACAGAAGGCGATAGGATAATCAATAATCTATACTATATTATAATTACTGAGTTGAGAATGCATCGCTCACAGGCCTTCCCACAATCTAAAACTCAACCGTCTCCAGGATGTATCGATAGTAGAAAAATCATTCCTCTTTCCGTCTGAACAGTCTACCTCTCAAGCCTACTTGCGCTAAATTATCCAAATCATCCCTCTTTTTCTTCAGCTTTGACGTTACTTTCTCCCTCCAACCTAGCCCTAAATCGAAGGCGATCGGATTTTCTCCCAGCGGATTCGCGCTCCACTGCGGTGAACTTGCTTGCTCTTCTTCCGACGTAGAACCTATTTACTACAAATTTTCTATGCTAGGTTAAGATTATTTAGGTTTCTCTTATTTTCATATTCTTCTTCGATGAGGGTTGTTGGTTTCTGTCCTCAGAAACAAATTTGTTTACTAGGTTATTTGATTAGGGTTCACGATTTGGGGTTCACCATTTTTTGATCACATAATATTAAGATGTTGTTGGATATGTATTTAACAACAGTACTAGCGTTCTCTTCTCCAACCAATCGACTGGCAACCGTGTTCGCATCTCCTCCCCCTTCAACTATCCTTAACCCATAATCCGAGGTAATTTTTTCTACATTTGATATTATTGATTTGAGGTACTGCTAGGTATTAGGATTGTATTTATATTTGAAAAAAATGTCATGGAAAATTTCCTGTTGTTGCTTACAACGACAGTAAATATTTGTCTTCATGCTATCGAAACTCACATAATTATTTTATTATATATGTATTGGTTGTAGATTATTTTTTCCCAATAGCGATGACATTAACAAGTCTTCAATTTGTGGGTCCTTAGAAAAATTTAAATTAAAGTAAGATTAGTGCATCTTTTTTTTAATACTAAGTGTATAGATAGTATTAATAGTATGATACAAAGCCTATAAGAAACCTTTGCTGGCTTTATATTGTACTGTTTTTGTAATAGGTTAACTTCTGTCGCTTAAAAAAAAATTATGAAATCGTAAATAATTGTTCTTGATTGAAAGTTACGTCGAAATTTTGTACCACTCATTATATTTGAACTTCTTTTCCTTTTAGTTAATGCATGTATATATTTTTCAACAATCTACATGTCCTACTATATATTTGGTTTTAAAATTTGTCTAGCCTTTTCTTTTAAGTTTTTAAAATCCATTTATTTGGCTTTTTTTTAAAAGAGACAACTGTTATGTATTTTAGACTATAGTATATAACTTTTCCTTTTGATCGGTGAAAAATACAATTACAACCTAAAATCGATCCATGAGAAATACATATTTGTGGATTTTAATATATAACTTATATCAGGTGTTGAATATTGTTACAGTAAAGTAAGAGTTTGTCGGTGCAAGTAGTTGTTATTTTTCTGTCTATGAAATAAAAGGAAGCCATACCATATATTGGGATAATGTTTATGCCTTCAACCTGGTAAATTTGAGGAGACCATTATCACTTCTATTGAACTTAGGGCTGGCATGAAAGAAGGTTTCTATTTTAAAGTACGGTTTCTGTTATGAAATAAGGTTCCCACTGTTATGTTACAATGCTGTGAACTTTTGGATTTTATATAGATGGCGGAATTTAAAATACACAGTTCTGCAAGGTTATATATGTTTAAATAGGTTGGCTAAAAATGTTTTATAATGGAACATTTCTACTACGAATTAATGGAATTTATTTCAGTGAAATTCTTATTTTACTGTTATTTGTTTCGAATGATCAGATAAGGACTGTTTCAAACGATTTTTTATACCAAAATGCAGAATTATTTATATTTTGGTCGACACTATGTACATTAATTTGCAAGCATTTTTTCCTTTGTAGTGTAAACTTTTGAAAATGTGTTAGCTAGGTTAATATTTAACATGGGCTCTCACAACTAGGAAAGATATTCATGGCTCCACAGCCCTTTTGTAAATAATTTATTCCTTTTCAGGTTATATATATATAATTATACATACATATACGTACATGGATAAAATTAAATATGCATAGACTTTTCTTTCCTTTTTTCCCGATTATTCTTCCTTTCACTTTCCAGTATTGCGTAATAATGGAGGAAAACTGATCTCTTTATCCTATTCTACCCCTTAAAGTAAGTAAAAAATAATACGTGTGTGTATAAGGTTTGATGTTTAAAAAGTTTCTTCTTGGTGTTACTTCATTTTTGGACCTTCTCAAAAACAGCAAATAAAACTGGCAGTCTATTTGTTTGTTTATTTTTTTTATTTTTTTACAAAACAATCTTTTGTAATACGGATATCCTTGATGAGACGAAATTTTATGCCCTTTTTGACATCATGTACAAGGATTATTTATGCTCCCCCAAGGTGTTCGTTTAAATGATTTGGATTATAAGCAAGAGTTCTTTTGCCAATATGCTTAATTGGTTTAATATGTTTGGAATACAACTTTATCCATAATTAATCTTGATATACAACTTTCCTAATATTTAGTTTCATGCTTCCACATAACCTTTTATTACTCAAGATTTAACCTTATGTTATTTCTATATACTACCCATCTATGCTAATATGCAGCAGGTAATAAAAGATTATCATAATTTCTTCGAAAAGAATGCATGAAAATTTTGCTATACGAGTTATGTGTTTTTTAAGCTCTGCACTGCAATATAAGTAAAGGGCTATATTTGTTCATACCAAATTATTGTGCTTTGCTATTTTTAGAAATTCTGAAATGCACACGGTATTATGCATACGTTTTACTCACTGTCCAAAGGTATGAATATCAACATCGTTTAGCTCATCCAATATCTATTTACCATTAACTAGCTCTGTTTTTTAATCCTACTCTTTTTTTAGTTTTTATCAAAACATAAGAAATAAAATTTGATGGAGACAGTTCACCTTTTGTAAATTTAAACCGATTACTACATGCTTTACTAACAAGAGATTATGCCAATCAGTTGAACAACATTATGGTAAAGTCCATCTACGGACTGCATGTACACAACTATAAAGAAAAGCTTTATTGTTCAACATGCTCTAATTGCTTTAATTGGGTTAGCAGTTCTTAGCATGCGTCTTGAATTATATGTATTGTAGGAGAAATCCTAACAGTCATAGAAATTTTAGAACTGCCGTCAAGAAATATTTGAAAAGAAAATAAAGAAAATAGCGGTTCAAATTTACTCTTCCTTCTATTTTGCATTCCATCTGTTAAATGTGATCTTCCAACACAAGAAATATGTATCCTCTTCCATTCTCATTTTCATTTGGTTTTTCTATGTTTGTGATGTACTCCAAGTAGAGCATGCCGTTGGCATATGGGTCTCCTTTTTCTAATTGCCTAACTAAAGTTAGCTATTTTCTATTCTCTTCGTTTCCCTACTCAAATATTTTGATTTCTCTTTTACTGATTTCTGAATATGAACATCGGTAGCTTACTTTTTCCTGTGAGACCTTTCGGTTGCATTGCTGTTAAACGATTGGGTCCCATAAAGCTTATCATTTTCATTATTAATACGTTATCATGGGTAAGCCTGTAAATTGATAGGCTTCAACACTATCATCTGCTATTTTGTTGCTTTGCTTGGTTAAATATACTCCGCTATCAGAAGCTTCAAGTAATTACCACATAAAAAGGGACTACTGCATAAGAAAATCTTCAAGCAAAAACCATATGAAAGTGTGTTTCTAATCATGGTGTTAATAGGTTACATACTCCATTTAGCAAAGTCGATCAACACAGACAATAACGTGGGTATCTACTAAATGCAACTCACTATTATATTCTTTGCTGACACTGCATTCTATGCAGTGTGGGAACTGTGCTCACATGCTATAGGTTACGTTGAATTCAATGTATTGTATGTATTTTGTTCACAATAATAATTTTATCATTGTACAACTATGCTTTAATTGGATGAAAAACGTTAATAGCTTTGGTTTTCACCTTGCTTATTTGGTATTTTATCTTATATTAATTAATTATTTCACCTCATGTAACATTTTCTGTATTCATGTTACATATTTGCATGAAGTTCTTACATAAAGAAGAATGAGGAAGCACTCTCTACCCTATGTATGAAAGAGATTGTTGTAAGGAAAATAATTTCTTCCTTATATACTCTGTTACATTTTAAGATATAAAGGTCTAGGTGATTTTCCTTTCCTATAATTTAAAAAAAAAAAAAAAATTCAAAATTCTAGCTGAGGTCTCAAAACCAAATAAGCATATATATTTTATTCTCTTTTGCTAATAATTATGTCCGCATATTTATTTACTACCATTGTCCTAATGAGGAAAAAAACCATTGTCGTGGCTTTTTGTTTTTTCATTTGTTGATAAACAATACATTTGAAAAGGTTAAGGATTTAAAACCTACAAAGATTATATAATTATCTATTTTTTTCTTTTCTTTTCTAATATGTCTATTTTGGACTGCGGAAAATCAAGAGAACATGCTTAGTTTTTTCACTGGTGGTTGAACCTATGGAAGTTCACCTATACAGCAATGACAAGTTTTATTTTTCATTTTTCTACATGACTAATTAGTTTGACAATACATACTTTTCTAGCCATCTGAGGTGATCTGTCTCTCTTTGCAGTCTTCTATTCCATGGAGGTTTCTTTCATCTAGAGTACATTTTTTCAATTGTAGTGAGCGCGGGAGCGCGCACACAATAAGTTCTTCCACAAATATTTTCATTTGTACATACAAGTGTGGTATGTGTATGTGTGGTTGTGTGTTCTCACATGTGACTGCATGTACAAACCAATATGTAGTTCTGCTAAGTTGTTATTGGAAGCGATAGACAGTGAAGATTATATTTTAATTTAAGATTATTATTAAATTCTTATTATGGCTTCTATACTGAATTTATGCTTAATTTGCTATTGAATTTTTGTAACATTACTTATGCTAAGTTCAATCTGTTTAAGTTTGCTATATTTGCAGTCATACCTGATCTATACTATACTATAAAAGATGAGTTTGCAATGCTGTTGTCCTTGCATTGCTCTCTCTTTACATCTCATTTCAATTTTTGTGTCCTTTCCCGTCCAGCGCTATCACCGATTCGTGAAACCAACTGTGTGTTTTATTACCTTTGTCTATACCATTCGCTTCCTTTCCCTTCTTCACAGCCTCTTATCTTTGCAGCTTATCAAATTCTCTCATCCTTTTTCTCTGTTCTCTACATGTTTCCGCTTTCTCTTTTTCCCCTTTTTTTCGAATGTGATTTTGTTGACATCTTTTTTTGAAGATGTCAACAAAATCACTCCTTTTTTCCCCTCTTCTAACTTTAAATCATTATTTCTTCTCGGATTTCTTTCTTCTTCCCTCTGACTATTCCAGTCTACCTTCCGTTCCTATAATCTACGATATTCTCTCTCTTTCGTTCCTTTCCATCTTCCTCCTCTTCGTTATCTTAATTTTTTATTTCATTTAAACAGACAATAAAAATCACATTACCAATCTCCCCATTTCAGCTATTCTATGTATAAAAGAAATGGAATGGGAAGATATGGACGAGAATTTAAAGGATCCGTCGGACTGAAGAAAGCTTCGCAAGGCGTTTAAGGATATACAGCTTGGTCTTGATCATTGTTTATTCAAAGTGAGTATTATTTTCTTCATTTAATCGGTGCATTTTTTTTAGATAAATAGATGAACTTTGTATACAATAAAGTTATATTAAAATATTTTTATCCCTTCAGTAAAGTAAAGCCTTGATGATTCATGGATATTGTTAAGCAATGTTTTATGGTGGTTCGTCATCTCATCAATATCGCTCAAAAATTAAGCTACCCCTTTTAAAAAATATGAACAAAAATGTTGCTGTATTTCTTAGTAAAATGCGTAGGTGTTTCTATGCATTTGATCTTTGAATCAATGATCCAGTGTACTAGATGTATACTTCTTAGGTTTCTTCTAGCGTAGGGATCAGAGTCCTATATATTTGGACATATACGGTTCCCTCATTTAATGGACTGCTAGATTTTTTTTGAATTTTTTTCAATGAAAATAAGATTGCTGCATTGCTGTTGGAAAATAGAATGTGGATTCTATTACCCAGCCAACATGTTTTAATTGGAGCTAATTAATTTTAATGCAAGATACTTAGATACTCTAAACAAGATTACAGGGAGTCATTCAGGATGGAAAAAAAAACAAATTTGTGTTAGTTTTAGAAAATATGTAAAATCAATTATTAACATACTTGGATAAATATTACTTATCAGTAACATATTTAGACATTTAGATTAACAAAATATCCTATCATATTGATATGTATTGTCTTGAAAATTTGTGTTATAATCTAAAACTCTCTTATTACAGTGTAATCCTATCATATTAACAGAGACGTATAACACTTTATTCACCACTACCTTGGAACTGGAAATTTAACTCTTTAAGACAAACGCATGTACTTTACTAAGCAGCTGTTTCATTTCTCAGCTTTACTATCTGTTATAAGCATGGTATTTATCTGAAACTTTTGGTGTATTGGCATGTTTCCTATTTTTTAAATTTCATGGTTATTCCTCGAATTACAGAGAGATGTGTATTCGTACACATATAAAGGAAGAATCGAATGACTACTCAGAAGTGTCATTGGCTAAAGATGCAAACTCTATATCAAGCAACCACTTTTCAGGTACATCTAAAACCTGATATCAGTTTATATATCCATTACTTTTACGCTCTTCATTTACATAAAATGGGTTGAAAAGCTTCTTCAATTACTGTAAACATTATTACTGTCATGATTAAACATATATTTTAGATTTATATATGCAACGTATGAATGTGAACATGGTTGAATCATCAAATAAAATATGTAAATGAAGTTTCATTGTTTTATGTTTTGGTGGATGAGATATCTCTTTTCCTCCATGGATGCATTGAAATATTTCTTCTGCTTTAGATATTTACCATGATTTATTTGTTTTACCATCAACTGATTTGTATTTATTGACATTTTTGCAGGGTTACGAGCTTTCACCTAACATCTGTATTCTGTTTTTGAGTTATCTAAGTTTGCACTATGCTCTTTTTCAACCCTGCAGTATATTTGTGAGATGATATGTAGTGTATGCAGTTCTTTTTTCAATTTTTACCGAAATATAGGCACAAAAGTGATTGAGGCCATTCATTTTTGTGAAATTGGACACTGTGTGATAAACTTAGAAAAGATTAAAAGAACTAGCTACATCTGATAACCCTTCTGATTTTGTTCTTTTACCCCTGCTTATATCAACAGAAGCAGTTCAATTGCCAGTATCGAGGTTTATGTTGAATTCTGTTGTTTAACGTGCTTCTTCTTTATGTTGTAAATAACTTGGCTAAACACTTTTGACCTTACTGAGGCTTCCTCCACTTTTTCTCCAACAAGAAGGCGAATGCCTAAGAGATACAAATTTGATTTTTCAAAGTGTCATGTTTCAGTTCAATTCATTTAAATTAAGACTTTCACTATCAACCCCAATAGGTCACTATAATTGTTACTGTATGTGAATGTTGTAACATACTGTTAAAAATATTCTTCTCTTTTTTCCACTGCTACCGAATGCCAAGCTTTTGCATAGTCGAACATAATTTTAGCAATATTTGTCGCTTTTATCTTTGAATAAGTTGATCATTTTGTTTTCAAGTTGTACGCGGACTGAAATGTTTTTGCAGGAACCGACGAAAAATGGAGGCTAATATGAAATCAAGAACTGTCAAGTAGTAGCTTTAAGATTTTGGGTCCAATATGGCTACTGCTTCAAACATTGTATGTTGGCCAAGGTTACTTTATGCTAAGTCGTCATGTGTAGGCATTTATGATGTTTTATTTTTACAGACTGATACATGCTAGGATTTTTTTGTGTATCCTTTCATGAATGCAAGTTGGCCACGTATTTTTCTAAAGCTAAAGCCATGTGATTGGTGTAATTATTTCTTTCTATTTTTCACAATAATGATCGGTTTTTGCATAAGTGGACTCATCATCACCTTTGATTCATTATGTTTTTTACTCTTTATTTGGTGTATATCTATATTTTTTTGCCTTTTGCCACATGTTCAGTACTGTTATGAGCTGAAAATGCTATTTTGTTCAATATGCTAATTAATGGCAGCTAAGGTTATGCCAGTACGGATTGCCTCTTTGTCCATATATGTGTTCGTGTATAGATCAAAGCGATGGGTCACAAGTGTAGAAAATTTACATGGATTTAGTTGCAAGTTTACTATTAACGTCTTTCTGAAAGATTGTTGTAATGGTGTTATTTGGTGTGTTTCATTCTTTGTTTTGTTGGATTCATTTATTCCGTCTTGCATTTCATGAGTTCATGTTTGTATTTGAGTTTTGATTAGATAATATCATCTATATTACTAACTACTATTTCACGTACCCTCGATGATTATGTATATATTTTTCTGCATCTTTTTAGACTATTAATTATTACAAGTTGCAAAAGACTGGGGCATGGATCCAATCTAGGTTAGATGAGGTAGACTGAATAGAAGGATGGTCTGAAGCAGGATGAGCTGACTGCAAACTAGGGCTGAGCGTTTGGTTGGTTCGATTTATCCGATGATGAAAATTATCAAACCAAACTAAAACCAATAAAAATGAAAACCAAACCAAACCAACCAATTTAAATTTGGTTAGTTCGGTTGGTTATCCGATTTAACCGAACTAAAAATATTTTAGACCTTATGATTGTAATATTAACTATAATTTAAAATAAATCATAAATATATGATTAGAGTATTATTATTTATGATTCTTATGCTTTCTAAAAGAAATTTTGACACATGCATAATGATCAAAATTTACTTAGAGAACTAATTTAACTTAAAATATTTATTATAATATTGATAATTTTTAAAACATAACAAAAGTTCGGTTAATTTGGTTAAACCGATAACCAAACTAAATATTTTTTCGAACCGATTACAAACCGATTTAATTTCAAAACCAAACCAAACCGATCAAAATAAATTGGTTTGGTTGGTTTATTTGATTTAACCAAATAATGCTCACCCCTATTGCAAACTACTGTATTGTGCATACGCCAACTGACCTGTACATGAAGAACTAACCAAGCTCATGTCGTATTCTCTATACAGTTGGATACTTTTCAAGCATGGAGTGTCCAAGTCCTTTACTGTGTGTATAATAATAGATATTAGCGATGTAAGTACATTAGGGTTTTCAAGGTTTAGGAGATGTGTTGTATGTGTTTCATGAATTAGACTACTGTATTTCTGCATAAATGGTTCATCCACATTTTGAAACTTGGATTGAATGTTTGATACCATATAGTTAGTGTTGCTACCCATTATAAGAATCTGTGGGATAGTCACTGAAAGACATCCACGCTGTTTTGGAGTAATAAGGTGGTCATGCACACCATAAATTCATGCATGTATTATTGCTATAATGGAAATTTTGTAATGTGTATGAATCAAAAGATGTAACCATTATAACCTCCATTATAATCAAATAAATAAAATATGATATTAACTTGGTTTAAGCTCACACCAAAAGTAGGAAAATAGGTGGATTTTTGTTTATGGAGAGGCAAAATACAATATTTTTTCTACAAAAAATCGCATGAGCATTGCTTTTTCAGCAACTTTGTGATATTTGATTGTATGGGGTGGAAATTCTACTGTTATGCGTTGATGGTTGGAAATCTGTTTTCAATTTTTGATTCACTCTCTTACTGAGCTTAGATGTTTTTAGCTTATTGATGTCATTATTCTTTTGTATTTAGCTCAATTAGTGTTAGAACTATGTTAATTTTGTAGTACTTCCAACTACTGCAGTGCTTAACCTTAACAAGTATGAAGATATAATGACAAACTCAATATCATTTTACAATTAATTCGTTTTCAATCTAATTCTTAGTTTTAAAATTTTAAACCATGCCCGTGTGCGAAGCACGGGTTTGCACTTGTAGTAAATAATAGAGTAGACAAACTTGTTGACATTTTCATTGGAAAAATTACAATTTTCCTATGAATATATGAGCGTACCTATGTAAAAAGCTATCTTCCAATATACTATTGTTTCCTAATCTTCATTTAAAAAATGATTGGCTAGAGAATACATTTGAAGCTTTATTGACTTCATAAGTTCCATTAAGGAAGCCTGAATGTCTTATTAGGAAGATAGGTAATGTTGGAGGTATTAGAAAGTGGTCTACCTGCAACCATAATAGATTCATAATTTAATGTTTTACATACAAAGCGTATCATAGATAGTCACATTTTTGAAGATTGCTATAAACAAAGATCAAAATAAATAGCTAGAAAGAAAGAATCAACTTACAAATAAATACATAAAGCTCTAAAGTTGGTCTGGGATATCAAGACGCAAAGATGTCATACTCAAAACATGACATGTTTGCAAAATTAGATAAACCTTTAAAAATCAATACAAACATCATTTAATTACACGTCAAGCGGAGAAAAGGAAACTAAAAACAGTGCAAAAGGCATTCAATCATTTTGAACAATATGTTTTATATTTTAATATTTTTTTTGCATAATCCACATAAATTAATATTCATTGAAACTTTTACTCGTCATGGATGCAAATCAATGTATAATAACACTGAGGGGCTATATATATAATAAGAGAATGTAGAGAATGCGAAGATTGGATATATTCCTCTAAACTTCAAACCTTGAACCGATTTAATTAAACTAAAAATAAAAAGAACTATTCTCCATATGTCAAAAAAACTTGTAAGTTCAAAAAATTGTGAACATAAATTTGGTAATTTGCATATAACACATCCTTTACTTTTCAGCTAATAGTCGGGATGAAAGATCAAACATTAACCAGTAAATAAAGCATTCAAGGTATGTCTCTATTAACTACGAAGTCGCAATACACACATGCACAAACAAACTCATATGGAAATCACTCTAAACAAATTGAATATATTACATAATCAGAAAAACAAATTGAAATGAAATTTTGAAAATGTAATTGGAGTCAAAGATGCAACTTATACCATGAAGTGATGAAAGATATTATACATATAGAAAAAATATAAATAAGAGAAAACTTGGAAAATCGAATACAAATAATTTCCAACACAGCTTCATAAAAATTATAATTGGAAATTTTTTGGGATTTTAAGCATGTTAATTTCTATGCAAGTTATAATTTCTATGCTGATATAAGAGTTGCGTACAGAAGCGAAAAGGAGTGGCAGCAGCTATAGCAAAGTATTTGGTAAATTGATATTGGTTCTGTATCAAAACTCAATTTCTATGAATACATGAATGCAAGAACATAAATATGCATAAATAATAAAATCAAAAGTGTGAACTATGAATGTGGTTAGTACTATGCAGACACGAAATGAACACCACAGAATATTCAAATCTTTAAGTTTAAATATCAAAATGATAGGTCCAACTTATTCAACATTCAAAGGATTTAAAAAATGTCCACTTCCATTTATCATTAACATTTAAAATGTTAAAAATTAGACTCAACAAAATAGGAATGCTCCTTTTTAAAGGTTGGATAACAAACATGAAAATTTATTAGAACTGTGTTGTGTCAATTAATCCCAAAAACAAAGAGTTGAGAACACACATCAGAACATACAGTTGGAAGCATCCATGAGAACATAGAGTTTAAATCTAAATAATGTTGCCACGCATTAAATGAAAATTTAGTTTAATTGCCCAACATACTTCTATGAAGCCACAGTTATTTACACTGTAAATACACATAAACAAATCATAATTTCTCTAGTGACCTAATAAAAAATTAACAGCAAAACATGTGATATGGATTCTTATAGATCAAACAAAGGAGTGCTAATATAGGAAATAAAAAAATTAGATCCATAAGAAAATAAATTTCAGCTACTGCTTTTTATCAGTATAAAATATTATGTGTAAAGACATTAACAAAGTCCTTAATGTTATAGGACATGGCACTTTTATTAATAGTCATACAAAGCACTATTATTACAAATATGATTTGAAATCAAAAGTAGTAGTAAAATATGTAGGGACCAAAACATGGAAGCAGCAAAATTTAATACCCAAGAAACATTAAAAAAACTTACCTCCGTTGCCTATTAATATTTTGAGTATTCTCACTACTGTAATACTTAAAAGTATGAAGGATTTCACACGGAAAACATGAAAATATACTAAAAACCCAGTCCTAAAATACTATTTAGTATACGACAAAACCAATGTCTAGAACATAAACACAGTACAATTAGCACTATACAAACCATGTTGTAAATAGTCAAGGAAATAAAGGAGTAAATTTTTATTAGCAAACCTATAAGATAACGATTCAATAACCAAGTATAAAACAATCTTATTAGGTAAAATTCAAATGCATTAAAATATACCTAATATAAAAGGGGGGAAATATTATTGTTGAATAAAATGTTTTTAATGGTAAGTAACAGTTCTAGGCATGAGGCGCATAAATACCATGCAAGATGCCCAATAAAAAGTATACTAAGCATTTTGATGTTTTCATCTTCTTGTCATAGAATACAAAACAACCAAATAATAACAATTTAGATTTCATTCCAAGAAAAGGATGAAGATATGGCGAGAGGATAAGTTGTAAATACAGCAGTGAAATCCAAAATCCAAAATCCAAAATTTGCTTCATGTCTGATTTAACAGTAAATCATCTTTGACATAAATGAAAAAGGACGAAAAGTCACATCTTGCAGCATAGTATGTGCATAAAATTATTACATAGGTTTTTTTTATTGTTGAAATACCAAAGCGCTTATAAATGATAATATGAATAATTTGTTTGTGATTAATTGGTTGATATCTGAACCATGCATGGTTTTTGTAAAAGATAATAAGTTGTAGGAAAACTACATTGTAACACCCCACCTCCGTTAAGGTCACTCACAAAGGGAATGCCTTAACTTTGATGGAGCGCTTTAGTAGACAGAACAGAATATTACAAGACAGATAAGTACTACTTAAAAAAAAAACTTTATTGCAGCAGAAGCAGAAATAAGTTTGGTCACGTTTTTCTAAATCACAATACCGAAACTCAAGTACACAATTATTAGTTTTATACAAAATCCGTCAGAATGTAAAGTTTCAAAGGCATAATCCCCAACATAAACTGCCATGAAAAGATAGAGTCAAAGCCAAGCAATACTCCAAGCACTTCAAGCAGAGAGAATCAGAATCAAGCTCCTATGTTTCCACCCTGAGCACCTGGAGGGGGGGGGGGGAACGGAAAGAAAAGGGGCAAAAACAAACGAGGTCAGACATAAAGTCTGGCGAGTCCACTGACTTCCAGCATATAAACAGATAATATTATCATGACATGTAAATAAAGATGGTTGAGAGATTACATCAACAGGAATAACAGATATACTTTAAGTTAACAAAAAAAAACAGAATGATGTAAACCAAGTTATGTTCCTTACTTACATCTTACTTCTCTGCACTAATACTAGTATAACAGGGTTAGGTGTTAACCTAATGTCTAAACTGAAACAGAATCGAAACAGAATAATCTATACAGAAAAAGAATGCTAGTAATGAGCCTTCACCACCCCCAACAGACAGAAGGTACAGAAGCAGAATACTAATAATGGGCCTTTAACACCCCAACAGACAGAAGGTACAAAAACAGAATACTAATAATAGGCCTTTACCACCCAACTAATGGGCCTTTACCACCCCAACAGACAGAAGGTACGGAAACAGAATCGGAAACGAAATCAGAGACGGAAACAGAATAATCCCTACGGAAACAGAATGTTAGAATTAGGTGTACACTAGCAATGGGCCTTTACCACCCCAACAGACGGTACCACGCAGAAACAGACAGGTGTTACCACCCAACAGAAACAAACGGTACCAACAGAAACAGACAGAACTAAGTGTAACCTAAGTCCCCCCAAGCGATCGGCTCCCTAATACATAAATACCCTGTGTCGGCCTCATAGTAGGATGTATCACTCCCTAAAGTGGCAACCTATTGGCACAGACCTATTTACAGATATCACGATATCTTACATCCTCAAAGCAGACCGGATCCATGCATGCACATGACCCGGTTGGAACGCACCATCAACACCCCTCGCCATTATCAGAATGAACCGCTTATAATTAGTTCAGTAAGCGTGCCTGAACCCATACATAGCGTGGGGTCAAAGTTTTTGATACCAGAAAGGGTTACTGACTAATATGGGTCTCAAACAACAGATGACACAAGTATTTCCCATCCTAACCTTGTGTCCCCAGGCTAACAGATTTCAGATTAACTTGTTTACAAGTTTCAGACATGCAGATTTTAGATTTACTAGTTCACAGATCAGACAATCAAGTAAACAAGTTTTCAGACTAACGGATCATATGTACAGTTTTAACAGACTTACAGATTGTCTAACTTTGTACTGGGCCTACAGATTCACGAAACGGGTTTGTTAAATTCATCAGTCCAGTTGGTCTAACCCTATCCACCCAACACATTTTAGACATCATATTTATCTCAGATTTGCATTAATTAAATATTAATGCACA
The DNA here is from genome assembly GCA_030737875.1 of Allium sativum. Classification (NCBI taxonomy): domain Eukaryota; kingdom Viridiplantae; phylum Streptophyta; class Magnoliopsida; order Asparagales; family Amaryllidaceae; genus Allium; species Allium sativum. The sequence goes on along the minus strand of JASFAX010000093.1, from coordinate 411,468 downwards.
GACCTCTCACATTTGGTCGATAGCTTGTGGCCGCTGGATATGCCGGGCTGTTTCGGGCAGACTTCTGCCACAAGCCAGACCTAACCTCGTATCTAATCATATTTTAGTTATGCCTACGACCTCTCACATTAGACTGACAGTTTGCGGTCGCTGGTTAAGCCGGTTGGTTCCGGGAAGGCTTCTACCGCAAACAGAGTCTAACCTCGTGTCCTAGCCAATTTATTCCAATACAGATTATACAGATATCAGATTAATTATGTCCATTTAACAGATTAAACTTCTTTACAGGTTACAGCAGATTAATCAAATTTCCATGTTTTACTCAATCTTAGATCGAGCCTACGGATTTTCATACCCAAATTACAATTATTCTACTTTCAACAAATAAAGCAATTCAACAGATAACAGATCTAGCAGATTAGACGATTCAACAGATTTAGCAGATAACAGATTTAGCACAATTAGGCAATTCAATAGATTAAACATTTCTAAAATTCTATTTACATATCTTGCCTAATCATAAATTAAGCCTAAACTTACATGCCTAAATCATGGTCATAATTCATAATACAACATATACCCAAATTTTTAGTTAAACTTTGCACAGTACATAATATTCTCTAAAATCCCCAAATTATGATATAAAATATGAATTATACCAAATAATAGCCTTTAATGCCAATACCCAAAAATCCATCTTTAGTCGCAGTCACATTAATAGTTATCCTATTTTAATATAGGTCTTTACGCCTAAGTCACATATTCCTTTTTCAAGTCATGAATCGTTATATAAAAATATGCCCAAGAATCTAGATCTTTAAATTATAACATCTAAAAATCAGATTTTAATTTTAAACATGCGTTATGTCCCCAAGTTTCAAGTCATATGTTAACATACAATGATTCCTCTTCTTCCATATCACAGAGTATGCACAGATCTAGATCTAATTTACAACATATGTCCCTTTTCTCAAATCAGTCACAGATCATTCATGTCCAATTATGCATTATTCATTATTTGTCCCAAAATTTATCGTTCGTGCATTAATCTCTTATGAGATTCGGCACAGGCTCGTAGTAGCCTGGCTACAGAACAGAAAGAAGAAAGAGAATAGTCACAGAAAAACAGATCTGACAGATAAGAATATGCATAACCTCATATTTAGATTTATAACCAAGTCAAGATCATAATTAAAGTTCATATCTGAAAATAAATGTACTCACAAAAAGGAACGATTCTTGTATTCTGGAATCTGTATTCTGAAACTGAAATGCTCGCCTTTGATGTAGACTAATCGTTTTAGATTTGATTCTCTTTTAATTCTATTCAGATTGGGAGAAGATGCATTAATCCTAGTTTTGATTCCAGCAGAGTAGCGACGCCATTTTTATTTTTATTTAGAATAGAGGTAGAGTATAGGCAAAATGAAATTTTGTGGAGAGAAAGCTAGGTTTGGGGGTGTTTAAATAGCATAGGGGTCACGAATCTGGTCAGAACGGGCCTCTAAATACAGAAAAATGCATCTGTCCACGGATCGGGAAATAGGGGGGAGGCTGACCCTACGGTCGACCCTAGTGTCGACCTGTTTACCCAGGTTGACCCCCAGGTCGACCCTAGTGTCGACCTAGGTCCTGGGCGGGAATTTTCCCGTCCAGCCGGGGTGTCTGTTTTGAATTTCGAAATCTGAATTTTTGAATTTCGGGCTGGTTTTATTGAAACTTCTAAAGGCCATATCTTCTTCATACGGAGTCCGATTTACGCAAACTTGGACTCTATTGGAAACAGAATTTCGAGACGAACACAATGGCGTAACCTGTTTCCCTTAATTATTCTGTTACAATTTAATTGTTCTCTGGTTTGTCATTCTTATGTTCATAGAAAATACAGGGTGTTACATTTCTCCCCTCCTTAAAGGATTTCGTCCCCGAAATCTTCAAGTTAAGAAGAATGTGTCCTACCATCCAATCACCCATCTACTCAACCATCATCCACAAGCATCCATTGTCCTTAAAAAATTCTAACGTTGTATGAACATATGCAAAAGTGTGTGTGTATGTTCCTCCTCTAATGCAAAGATCAGGCGGTCCACTAATTCAGTTGACCTCCTTAATGCGAATTATGTCAGTGCCATGAGTCCAACATGTATGCAATTTTCCTATTTGATACATATCATTTCTATATGAGTGCACAACCATTCATTCATATGCAACATCCATGTGCTGAGTCAACCATTTTGCATCCATAAAAATTTTAAAAATGCACACACATCTATATGCAGTATGAGAGTGTTTTTGAGCCGATCTAGTGCCTAATGTGTGTATATGCATCCACGAGCAACCACTAGCAACCACTTGCATCCAATTGCAACCATCAAGCATAACATGTCTCGAACACATGTTTACACCCATTAGTTTCTACCTAAAGGTCGAAGATTCGATCAATATGATACAACTGAGTGACAGAAGCAAGTAGGATTAAAACAAGAGCTCTGTTCCTATTAGACATCGGTTAGGAAAATAATTCCCTAAGTATCAACCCCGAAGACCGAAATCAACATCAGATTGACACCCAGTGAATTACTCCCATTAAACAATGCCAGACTAGAAATCTACTTCACGCTTCGAGTAAAAACCCTTAACCTTATCAGAAATATTCAGATACTTACAGACTACTGGTACATATCAGATTACCAAATGATTCTTAGGAAACTAAGCATGATAAAAACCCAGAATGTATGCGTCATAGTCAACTTAATTCCCAACACAGATACCCTCAAACTTCAACTTATCACAAATAGATGAGTCATAACCTTTATGGCCGAATAAAAAACAAGACTAGTATTAAAGTGCAGAGTATCAATTACAGAATCAAAATGCCAGAATCAGAAAGAGTTTTAACTAAAAAATCAGATAAGGAAATTAAACCTTCTACAGAAAGTTTTCCTATTTCTATCCTATCCACCAGCCTCGAGGTTATTCGCCTGCCCTCTAGAAGTAGGACCTGTCCTCTGCCCTTGCCCTTGTTTCTTCAGGCAGTCCCTAGTGAAGTGTCCCATCTCACCACATTTAAAGCAGGTGCCATTCCTCTTTCTGCAATCCTTGTTCAGATGGGTCGAGCTTCCACAAGTAAAGCACTTCTTCTCCTTCTTGTCTTTAGACTTCTCATCCTTCTTTTGTGTTTCCTTTTTAGGCCATGCCATCTTGTTCTGTGGTCCTTCAGGCTTTTCTTCTTTCTTCTCACTTTTGGTTTCCTCTTCATGCATCAATGCCAAGTCAACTAATTTCTCAAAGGTAGCCCCCATAGGAATGTGGGACATTGCCAATCCGTGTAGTGGATCATTCAAACCTTTAGCAAACCTTAGTGCCTTCTTATGCGGTGTATTTACAAAATCTAAGCCGAATCTAGCCAACTGATTAAACTTGTTGACGTACTCTCTCACTGATAAATTCCCGTGCTTCAACGCCAAGAACCTCTCTACGTATAGACTCTCTTCCGCTCGTGAGAGAAATTTCATCTCGAACCTATGCCTGAAATCCATCCATGTTTCTACCGGATGCTCTCCATTTGTGACCTCCCACCAAAAAGAAGCTTCGTCCTTAAGCAACCATACCGCCAACTGTATCTTCTGCCTATCGTCTACCTCGAAGATAACGAACAAATCCTCGGTTTCTTTGAGCCAGTTCCTTGCCTCCACGAAGGATTCAGTTCCATTAAAGTTCTTCCCACCCATGGCTCGAAAGTCTCTACATATCTTCGGGAAAGTATTCACGCGCGGAGGAGGAGGAGGAGGAACCGCTGCAGCTGGGGGAGGGGGGACATCTACTGGGCCCGCATCATTAGCCCTAGCTCCTAGGTACCTCCTGAACCAGCCAGATATCGGTACGCCCTCCGGAAGGTTAAGATCCCCAGACATGCTGAAACGAAAGAAAAGGAAAGATTCAAAACAAAGGATAGAAAGATAGGCATATGGCTTTGGGGATTATTATTTTCAAAATAAACTCTACTTTTGAAAATACTTCCTTTTTAAACCTTTTTGAAAATTGTTTTCAAAAACCTTTTATCAAATCTGGTAACCTTCAGCTCTGATACCAAGTGTAACACCCCACCTCCGTTAAGGTCACTCACAAAGGGAATGCCTTAACTTTGATGGAGCGGTTTAGTAGAAAGAACAGAATATTACAAGACAGATAAGTACTACTTGAAAAAAAAATTATAACTTTATTATAGCAGAAGCAGAAATAAGTTTGATCACATTTTTGTAAATCACAATACCGAAACTCAAGTACACAATTATCAGTCTTATACAAAATCCTTCAGAATGTAAAGTTTCAAAGCCATAATGCCCAACATAAACTGCCATGAAAAGGTAGAGTCAAAGCCAAGCAATAATCCTAGCACTTCAAGCAGAGAGAATCATAATCAAGCTCCTATGTTTCCACCCTGAGCACTTGGGGGGGGGGGGGGGGGGGACGGAAAGAAAAGGGGAGAAAACAAACGAGGTCAGACATAAAGTCTGGCGAGTCCAGCGACTTCCAACATATAAACAGATAATATTATCATGACATGTAAATAAAGCTGGATGAGAGATTACATCAACCGGAATAACAGATATACTTTAAGTTAACAGAAGAAAAAGAATGATGTAAACCAAGTTATGTTCCTTACTTACATCTTACTTCTCTGCACTAATACTAGTATAACAGGGTTAGGTGTTACCCTAATGTCTAAACTGAAACAGAATAATCTATACAGAAACAAAATGCTAGTAATGGGCCTTCCCCACCCCAAAAGATAGAAGGTATAGAAGCAGAATACTAATAATGGGCCTTTACCACCCCAACAGACAGAAGATACGGAAACAGAATACTAATAATGGGCCTTTACCACCCAACTAATGGGCCTTTACCACCCCAACAGACAGAAGGTACGGAAACAGAATCGGAAACGGAATCAGGGACGGAAATAGAATAATCCCTACGGAAACAGAATGTTAGAATTAGGTGTACACTAGTAATGGGCCTTTACCACCCCAACAGACGGTACCACGCAGAAACAGACAGGTGTTACCACCCAACAGAAACAGACAGAACTAAGTGTACCCTAAGTCCTACCCCAAGCGATCGGCTCCCTAATACATAAATACCCTGTGTCGGCCCTACAGTAGGGTGAATCATTCCCTAAAGTGGCAACCTATTGGCACAGACCTATTTACAGATGTCACGGTGTCTTACATCCTCAGAGCAGACAGGATCCATGCACGCACATGACCCGGTTGGAACGCACCACCAACACCCCTCGCCATTATCAGAATGAACCACTAATAATTAGTTCAGTAAGCGTGCCCGGACCCCTACATAGTGTGGGGTCAAAGTTTTTTATACCACAAAGGATGACTGACTAATATGGGTCCCAAACAACAGATGATACAAGTATTTCCCCTCCTAACCTTGTGTCCCCAGACTAATAGATTTCAGATTAACTTGTTTACAAGTTTCAGACATACAGAGTTCAGATTTACTAGTTCATAGATCAGTCAAACAAGTTAACAAGTTTTCAGACTAACGGATCAGATGTACAGTTTTAACAGACTTACAGATTGTCTAACTTTGTATTGGGCATACGGATTCACGAAACGGGTTTGTTAAATTCATCAGTCCAGTTGGTTTAACCCTATCCACCCAACACGTTTTAGACATCATATTTATCTCAGATTTGCATTAATTAAATATTAATGCACAAACCTCTCACATTAGGTCGGTAGCTTGTGGCCGCTGGATATGCCGGGCGGTTCCAGGAAGACTTTTGACACAAGCCAGACCTAACCTCTTGTCTAAGCATATTTTAGTTATGCCTACGACCTCTCACATTAGGCTGACAGTTTGCGGTCGCTTGTTAAGCCGGTTGGTTCCGGGCAGGCTTCTACCGCAAACGGAGTCTAACCTCGTGTCATAGCCAATTTATTCCAATACAGATTATACAGATATCAGACTAATTATGTCCATTTAACAGATTAAACTTCTTTACAGGTTACAACAGATTAATCAAATTTCCATGTTCTACTCAATCTTAGATCGAGCCTACGGATTTTCATACCCAAATTACAATTATTCTGCTTTCAAAAGATTAAGCAATTCAACAGATAACAGATCTAGCGGATTAGACGATTCAACAGATTTAGCAGATAACAGTTTTAGCACATTAGGCAATTCAGTAGATTAAACATTTCTAAAATTCTATTTAAATATCTTGCCTAATCATAAATTAAGCCTAAACTTACATGCCTAAATCATGGTCATAATTCATAATACAACATATGCCCAAATTTTTAGTTAAACTTTGCAAAGTACAGAATATTCTCTAAAAGCCCCCAAATTATGATATAAAATATGAATTATGCCAAATTATAGCCTTTAATAGCCAATACCCAAAAGTCCATTTTTAGGCACATTCACATTAATAGTTATCCTATTTTAATATTGGTCTTTACGCCTAAGTCACATATTCCTTTTTCAAGTCATGAATCGTCATATAAAAATATGCCCAAGAATCTAGATCTGTAAATTATAACATCTCAAAATCAGATCTTAATTTTAAACATGCGTTATGTCCTCAAGTTTCAAGTCATATGTTAACATATAATGGTTCCTCTTCTTCCAAATCACAGAGTAAGCGTAGATCTAGATCTAATTTACAACATATGTCCCTTTTCTCAAATCAGTCACAGATCAGTCATGTCCAGTTATGAATTATTCATTGTTTGTCCCAAAATTTAACATTCGTGCATTATTCTCTTATGTGATTCGGTGCAGGCTCGTTGTAGCTTGACTATAGAACAGAAAGAAGAAAGAGAATAGTCACAGAAAAACAGATCTGACAGATAAGAATATGCATAACCTCAGATTCAGATTTATAACCAAGTCAAGATCATAATTAAAGTTCATATCTAAAAATAAATGTACTCACAAAAAGGAACGATTCTTGTATTCTGGAATCTGTATTCTAAAACTGAAATGCTCGCCTTTGATGTAGACTAATCGTTTTAGATTTGATTCTCTTTTAATTCTATTCAAATTGGAAGAAGATGCATTAATCCTAGTTTTGATTCCAGCAGAGTAGCGACGCCATTTTTATTTTTATTTAGAATAGAGGCAGAGTATAGGCAGAATGAAATTGTGTGGAGAGAAAGCTAGGTTTGGGGGTGTTTAAATAGCATAGGGGTCACGAATCTGGTCAGAACGGGCGTCTAAATACAGAAAAATGCATCTGCCCACGGATCTGGAAATAGGGGGGAGGTCGACCCTAATGTCAACCTGTTTACCTAGGTCGACCCCCAGGTCGACCCTAGTGGCATCCTTGGTCCTGGGCGAGAATTTTCCCGCCCAGCTCGGGTGTTTGTTTTGAATTTCGTAATCTGAATTTTTGAATTTCGGGCTGGTTTTTATTGAAACTTCTGAAGGCCATATCTTCTTCATACGGAGTCCGATTTACGCAAACTTGGACTCTATTCCAAGCAGAATTTCGAGATGAACGCAATAGCGTAACCCGTTTCCCTTAATTATTCTGCTACAATTTAATTGTTCTCTGGTTTGTCATTCTTATGTTCACAGAAAATACGGGGTGTTACATACATGCTCATCATGCATTAGTATTGAAACTGTTGTGTGGGTTACTTATTACCTCATGCAGTTTCTAGATTTTTAAATCATTACAAATATTACGATGTTGATTAGATGTGGATTTTAGATCCATGGCAAATAAATAAATATTTATTTCCTCATGTGAAGCTGCAGATTGGAGTAAAAATCAAATAAATTCATGTGAAATGAAATAAGTTTGAGGGACAAATAATACAAACCATATATGGCTAAAGACTTGATAGTAGCAACAAAGGAAAATACACATTGACCAAGTAACAAAACTTTGAATTACCGATCCTATTATAGATTTTTGGAGAAAAGTTGTTTATTATACAAAGTGAGAAAGACAGACCGCTAAATTAAAATTCCAAAGAAAAAAACTTAAAAACTTAAGGGCATGACCTAAATTATTCAAATAAGATAACATTATGAAAGCTTTTATGAACAATGGGCTTAAAAGCACAAGAGCAATTTCTCTTTTAAAACAAAGAACGCCAAGTATGTTATGCATGCAATAAGAAAATTTAATATCCATCTAACTTGTTAAAAGAAAAAATGCAGTACTCATAGAAGAAAGAATTCATGATTTCTAGTAGAAGACAGAGAAAGAGCATTCAACTGTAGAAAATAATAAGCAGAATTATTATAGAAGAGATTAAAGTTTAGAACTGAAAGTTATAGTCAAAGCCTTCAAATTGAGTTAAAATCGTATATTTACAGGTTAGTGTATTTGTATAAAGATATATCAAACTTCTGAATACACTTAACGGTACAATACCTTTAAATAAAACAAAACTATTACTATAAATCTATATGAACTTCTTAGTATATATGCGCAACACAAATGATAACGTAGCATATGCACAGTTATTCTTCCTGTGAAAAAAGGAAAGTTAAAAAAGAAGAATGCATGTGGTTCATTCAATACATAATTTGACAAATATGTAGCATATGTTTTAACCTTTATGTGGAGCTTCAAATCCGATTAAACAAAAACACATAAAAAGAATGAAAAACAATAAATAAATCATATATTTAGCATATGCTTTAAACTTCCTATGAAAATATAAATCAATTATACACTAAAATGTGAAGAAATGTATTCAATGTTTGGTTCATACAATACGTAATTTGACAAATATCTAGCATATGCTTTAACCTTCATGTGGAGCTTCAAATCCGATTAAACAAAAACACATAAAAAGAATGAAAACCAATTTTAAAAAAAATCCAAACATGTGATTAAATAACTATTTAATAAAAATATAAATTGTTTACATATTGATTAAACTAAGTGGTATGATCTAAAACAGGTAACATGAAATAACTTTCAACTCAGCTTATGATTAATGTAACAACCTGAGCTAGAGTATGAAATAATGTCTATAATAGAGAAGAAAAGTACACACCACATTTTATAAATAGTACCTTCTTTCCTGTAGAAATAACTGATAGTAACGTAACTGCATTTATAAGGAGTGAACGTTATTAAACAACCATTTTATATCCACAAATAAATAATTAAATATTTATTATCTTTGTCAAGACTGTTGAAGTAAAAATTCCAAGAATCAAGTGAAATGAAGTAAGTTGTTTTTATAACACAAATTGTATAGTTCAAGAGCACACAAAAGAAAAAAAAGGAAAATATACACTGATCAAATAACAAACATTGAATTAGTTCATATCATGTATTTCAAAAGAAAAGTTGTTTATTATGCAAAATAACAACAGCTTAAGATAAACTGGTAGATGAAAATGCCAAATCAAAAACTTAAAAAATTTAGGACATGACCTATGTTAGTCAAAGTAGATATAATATTGACAATAGAAAACATATATGGAAGCTTATGAACATAAGTACATCACAACTCATTTTTTGAAACAGATGATCACCAAATAAATAATTCAGTTGAATGAACATTGTTATTCATTCAACATGTTGAAGGAAAATAAAAGAAGTAGTCACAAAGAAAAAATTCATAATTTCCAATATAAAATAGAGAAAGAGCCTAGTACTGTAGGAATTTACAAGTTGAATTATCATAGAAGAGATTAAAATACAGAGTTAAAACTAATAATTAAAGCCAATATATACATACATTTATATTGAAATCATACATCAACAGGTCAACGTATTTGTTAAAAATATGTTAAACTTCACATTTATTGATACAATAATTTTCTATAAAAACAAAAATTATTACTATAAATCAGCACGCACTTCTTGGTCTATACACGCACACGATAATGTAGCAAATGCTTAATCTTCCAATGAAAACAGAAAAGATAAAAAGAGAAGCACACTTCATATGACACGTAAATGAACTAATATTTAACTTCACATGGAACTTCAAAACTGGATTACGTAAAAGGGCATAAAAAGAATGGAAAAAAAAAGACAAAACATGTGAGAAATAATTATTTTGCAAAAATGTAAATCAGATTATATAGTAACTAAACCAAACGACATGATATGAAGCAGGGAACATGAAAACTTACTTTCAACTTAACTTATGGTCAATGTAAAAAACCTTAAGCTAGAATATATGAAATAATTTATGTAATAGAAAATAAATGCATACCCCACATTTTATTCACAGTATTTACTATGCCTTTAGAAATCACCAACAATTACTCATGTCTCTGATGTTGATGAAGAGTGAACAATGTAAAATATCAACTCGACCAAAGTTCATAAAATAAAATTTTGTGAGCATTTATCTTCTTTATACACAATGAAACCAAAAATAAACAAAAAAACAGGTAAAAGAACCAAGGTTTCAATTATTAAGGACAGGAGAATGCAGCACTCATGTTTAAAAAAAATCTTTTGTGCACAAAAAAATAAGAAAACCAATATCATCCCACAACTACTGCCAATTCTTAAGCCACTGGATGATTTTTCAAAATTGTCACTGTCTATGCCACTTCTATAATCATACTCCACCGGGAAAAGGTTCAACCAAAGCTTAAAATAAATTAAGAAATTTAAAGGATAAACTTAGTATAAGATAGAACATGATGAATCAATCACTGCAAAAGCAAGTTAAAAAACAGTAAAGTAGAATATAGTTTGTAATGTATCACGCTTTGTTGGAAATGAACATGGTTGCGTAACTGTACTTGATCCACCACCTTGTTCTTGGAATCAGTGCAGAAAATCCAGGAACAATCAAGTTTGGTAATGCATAACAAACCCAATCATATAAAATTACAAAAAGGAATTTTTACCTGAAATGCAAAAAAGGGAAGAGCACTATCGACTGGATGAACAAATCACCACCTTAAATCATTCTAAGCAAGTGGAAGACAGCTAGCGATAAAAGAACCATCGCGAAAGTATTGGAACCGACGAGTATAGCGGGAGTAACGATAACTAGAGTAATCTTAAAGCGATGATTGGTTTGCTTCTTTAATTTGACTCGGCATGGTAATTTGATGTAGCCCCCACCTTAAATTAGGGTTAGATGAAAGGTGCACGTAAGAAGAAATTAGAAACCGGAAACATTATTAAAATCAAAATCGTGAGTTAATAAATTTATAAAATTAGGGTTAGCCTCAGTAATAACTAACCTGACTATCGATTTGGGGTCATGAATTCTGATCAGCGAAAAAGAAAGCCGAAGGGGAGCATCCGGGAAAAATATCAGTAAATAACTAAAGAGGAGAATAATTGACCACGAAAATAAAAGGAACCTGCGACTGCTCATTTCACGAAAACCAAAGGAGAAGCGAATACGATTGGTAGTAGATCGACCGGAGACGCAGAGGCGAAAAGGCCAACGTCGTTGCCAGGTAGAGATGCTACGGCGATGGGGAAAGCATGAATTGGGAGAAAACATGAACAGCTAGGGTTTTTTTGAGTGAGGAAAAGAAGTGGCAGAGTTGCGTACAAAAGGGAAGATAATCAAAAGGAGACGATTGAGTTAAATTTAAGCGAGAATGCTTGTGAGGCTTCTCAGTAATTATAATATAGTGTATATACACACACACACACACACACATATATATATATATATATATATATATATATATATCTACTAATAAAGAAAATCTTTTAGGGTTGGTGAAGCTTTTATGCACTTCCAAAAAAGTCCACCTTCCCTTTAACAACTGAACATGGCACGATATTCAGTTAGTGGGAAAAGCATTCTTCTGTCCTCCCCCGGTTCAGCACATACGGTTTTAGTCCACCCATTTCCAAACATTTTTTATTTTCTTCATTTATCCACTTCGTCCTACGCCTTTCTTCTCTTTTCACCATTTTTTCTCCCTCATTTCCTTACCTTAATCTACTCCATCTTCCGCCTTTATCCACCCTTCACCAGTTTTGAACTACAAATCCTTCATTTCTTCACCTGCTTCTGGCTTCTCCTCTCCAGATCCGCAGTCTCTTTCCACATCCTCTAAACCATCGACCGATTTTTAGTTAAAGTTGCTTCAAAATCTCAATTTTTCCTTGGATCTGCTACTGCAGTTCAGATCTGGTGTAACACCCCACCTCCGCACGGGTAACTCTTGCAAGCGTACTAGCTTCGGAAGGGCGTTAAACAAGATAAACATGCATGCAGATATCACAAGACTGAACATATAAGTAAAACAGAGTAAATAAAGCAGCGGATTAAACTAGCATTTCAAAACCATAGTCACATTACAACAAAGTACTTGATCATTATTTTCCAACAAACAAAGTCTAGAGAAAAGCATAAAATGAAAAACTGAAATACATAAAGTACTATCCCCAAAGTGAAGTGATAAACCATAGCTAGCTCAATGTCCAAAACCGTACATGAGCAAATCCAGTAAGCAAGCTATAAAGATCCAAGCTAAGCTCCAATGTTCCCACCCTGAGGACCTGAGGGGGGGGGGAACGGAAGAAAAGAGGCGAAAGAAAATAGTTCAGTCAAAAAGACTGGTAAGCCCTAACTACTATCAGTCCATGAACTAGTAAAGTTAACTGGCATGAGAAGCTGAGATGAACATAAGGATAACAACATACTGGCATGGTGATTAACTAACAAGATAGATAAAGGTGTCATCGCATAATCAAGGTTAAGTTTTGCACCACGGGTGTACTAGTATTCTAACATGTCAAGTAAAAACAAGAATTGATCCCTTGGCCCAAGCTTGGCCCAATATCATGAGGTGACCTAAATCAAGGTCCAACTACACGGTCTAATTGATCGGCTCCCTATAAGCCTAACTCGTCAAGTGTCGGTGTCATACGGCCCAAACATGAAATGTAGTTAAACTGCGCTAGGTCCACCCTAGGGTGTATCAAGTCCTAGGGTGTCAACCTCGAACACAAATCAAGTATGCACAGTCTAGATCTACTGGTACCCGTGCCTGATTTTCCAACTCCGGACTATGTGCACGACCATAGTCCGCCTGGACCCACACCGACGTACCAACTCAGCCGTCGTTTTGGTCGCTTACATGTCAGCCCAGTAATCGTGCCCCACCCTAGCCTAGTCCCTAGGGTCTTATGATACTATCAAGAGGGTTACTGCTGAAAAGGACCACACAACTAGGGTTTCTTAACGGGTTAAATGTGGTTAACCCAATCCAAACGTGGATTAAATTGGTTAAGTGTACCCAAGGTTCATGACTTAACCCCGATTAACCCATCAAGCCCAAATTGGTTAAGTATTAAGTGGACCATGACTTAACCCTAATCAGGAGGCATTAATTAACTTAATATGCTTTAACCTCTCACATTAGACCTTGTTGTGGTTACTAGTTAAGCCGGGCGGGTCCGGGTAGCTTTACACCACAACTTGGTCTAACCTCGGGTTCGAGCACAACATGACCAACTTCTCACATTGGGTCTTATTGTTTGTAGCAACTAGTTAAGCCGGGCGGGTCCGGGTAGATTTATGCTACAAACTCAACCCAACCTCGAGTTGGCCACACTTATATTTTCTAAGTGTCATGTCCATTATGTTTCCAAAACATAATTACAAGCTAACATATCACGTCATGTTATAAAAATCATGTTCATGTCATAATTTTACCCAACCCCAACGTAATCCCATCGTTTACATAATCGCAACAACGCATAAAGGATAAAATAGGGAACTTGGCATAATCATGACAAAAAGGTGTTGAAGCCACAAGTTTAACATGGTGGCACATGAAATTTACATATGTTCATATACTTGCATATTGCATTATTAAGCTTCAAAAGTATGCATAAAACAAAACTTAGCATATAAGTAATACATGGTGATAAATGACATGTAGAAGTTGCTAGAAGTTCGCATTTAGCCTCACATGCAAGTTATCATAAGGGATATGATAACTTCCATGTTGCCAAAATGCAACCTTTAACATAAAGCTTGAAGCTTTAAGCTCACAAACTCAAGTTTAACTTGCATAACATGATAACATGTGTATAATGATCAACCCAAACTTGCATAACATGGCAACATGTTTCATACATAATGATTACACCAACTTGCATAACATAATGATCAACCAAACTTGCATATCATAATGATCAACCCAAACTATCATCATTCATTTAACTTTATAGTTCAAAAAGAAAGTAGAAAAGGGCTTACAATGCTATGAAGACACAAATGAATATTTATTATAAAGATTGAGACGAAGCCCTTATGCAATCACCAAAAAGACCCAAATATGAAAGCTCCAAATGAAAAACCCTTGAGCCAAATCAATAAAAACCCTTGCTTTGAAATAGAAATGTTGCAACTTGACTTGAACGCAAACTAAGAACACTCATACAAGCTTGAAAACACTTGTATGAACTCAAAATCTCTCATATAAATAAACTTAGAAATTTTAGCATGAGAGTGGAGGCCATGAGAGGAACAAATTTGACATAGTTTAGCTGTAGGGTTGAATAATGGTGATTTAGGCTAGGCTTAGGGGTCTTTTTATAGAAGATTAGGATAGTATTAGCCATAGGATTAACCCTAGATCCAATCCGAGCCATCAAATCCCGTCACTAACCAACAAAACAGGTCAAAACAGCCCAATTAAGTGCACCAGGCCGACCTGGCCGACCAGGGAGGTCGACCCCCAGGTCGACTCTAGTGTCGACCTGGTTGGGGGAGAGGTCGACCCTAGTGTTGACCCCCCTGTCGACCTGTCTGGGCGGGAGTTTTCCCGCCCAGTCTGTTTTGGCTGAATTTGAATTCTAAATTCAAATTTGAACTGTTTTTGAACTTGTAATTTTCTGAAAACTTTGACGGGCCATAACTTGGTCATACGGACTCCGATTTTCGAAAACTCGGACTCTATTTCGCGTATTTTTCCGTGACGAACGCAATGGCCCAGCCCGTTTCCCTTGATTCAGATTTTACAGTTTAATTCTGCCTTGATTTATGTTATAACATGTTTTTCAAAAATACGGGTTGTTACATTCTCCCCTCCTTAAAGGATTTCGTCCCCGAAATCTCCAAGTTAGGAAGAACGTATCCTACCATCCATCATCCATCTACTCAAAACATCATCCACGTGCAGTCATTGTCCTTAAAGGATTCTAAATGTTGTATGATCATATGCAAAGGTTGTGTATATGTACTTATCTAATGCAAAAATCAGGCGGTAACTGATACAGTAAACCTCCTTAATGCAAAGTATGTTAGTGAAATGAGTCCATATGTATGCAAATTCCTAACATAACTCATAGTCTCTACATGAGTACACATAACATTCATCCATATGCAACATCCACGAGATAGCATATCAAGTTTCATCCATGAATAAGAATAAGCACTCATGCATATGCAACATGAAAGTGTGTGAGCCGATCTTAGTGCCTAATGTGTATCATGCATCCACGAGTATCCACGTGCAAACACTTGCAACCACTTGCAACCATCAAGCATAACATGTTTCAAATACATGTTTCATCCAACGGGTTTCTACCTAAGGCTCTCATGACAAGTTTAACGAGATAATTAGATAAATAGGATAAACACGGATAAAAAGAAAGATATGCTAATTAGGAAAGAGGTCGAGAATGTACCCTCAAAAAGAAATGGATAAAGCCCACGCATCTTCTCCTCGGTTTCCATAGTTGCATCTTCATCGGCTTCACTCTACTGAACTTTCACCAATTTGACTTCCCGATTCCTTAGTTTCTTGATCTCTGTTCCCAAGATACGAATCGGAGCTTTTCTCAAGGTTGCTTCTTTCTCTACCTCAATGTCTTCAAGAATGCTTGGTTCAACCACCTCAGCAGACTCATGTAGGCACTTTCGGAGATGCGAGACATGAAAGACATTATGCACTCCGGCTAGCTTTTCGGGCAATACCACCTTATAGGCCATCTTTCCAATTCTCTCTATGATAGGGAAGGGTCCTACGAACCTTGGTGCCAGCTTCCCAACTGCTCCAAAACGTACCACTTTACGCAAAGGAGAAACCTTCACGAAAACCATGTCTCCCACTTCGAATTCCAAATCTGCCCTTCGCTTGTCAGCATAGGATTTCTGTCTATCTTGGGCCGCTTTCATCCTTCTTCTCACTAATTCAACTTTCTCGGATGTGTCCCATATCATATCGGGCCCAAGTATAAGTCTATCTGTTGTCTCCCACCAACAAGATGGTGACCTACACGGCCTCCCATACAAAGCTTCAAATGGTGCCATCCCTATGCTGGCTTGATAGCTATTATTATACACAAACTCTACAAGAGGAAGATGGTCTTCCCAAGTACCACCGAAGTCGAGAACACAAAGCCTCAAGAGATCTTCTAGCACTCTATTCACCCTTTCGGTTTGGCCATCCGTCTGGGGGTGATAGGCTGTACTCAGATTCAATCGCGTACCCATCGCTTCTTGCAAACTATTCCAGAACTGGCTAGTGAAAATTGGGTCATGATCGCTAACTATGCTAGAAGGAACTCCATGCAACCGCACTATCTCTCGAAGATAAATAGATGCTAGCCATGATGCGGTCCTCTTGCTCTTTACTGGGATGAAGTGAGCACTCTTCGTAAGTCTGTCAACTATGACCCATATGCTCGTGTTCCCTCTCCTTGACCTAGGCAATGCATCCACAAAATCCATAGAAATACTCTCCCACTTCCATTGCGGGACCTCCAATGGATGTAATAGCCCACCGGGTTTCTTCGACTCAGCTTTCACTTGTTGGCACACCATGCATTTTGAAACATACTCTGCTACATCCTTCTTCATTCCGGCCCAAAAGAAAATGCGCTTCATATCTCTATACATATTATCTCCTCCCGGATGTATAGTCATCTTCGAGTGATGTGCTTCTTCAAGAACTTTATGCACCAAGTCTCCTATTTGTGGAACGCATAGCCTTCCATCACGCCTTAGCCAACCCTTATCATCAATAGTATATCTAGCAAGGTGACTAGACGTCTCACCACGAATCAACCTGTCCATGACCTCGATTATCTGTGGATCTTCCTTCTGCGAAGCCCCAACTTGATCAAGAAGTGTGGGTCTAAGCTCAAGGGATGCTAATGAACCTGTCATCGACTCAACAGCCGTCGTGAAATGAAAGGTTGCCAAGAATTCTAAGTTCTTCATCTCAATGAACAAGGGGCTCAAAGTCAATCTCCTTCTGCTTAGTGCATCCGCCACAACATTACCCTTGCCAGGGGTATAAGCTATCTCGAAGTCATAAGATGCCAAGAATTCCATCCACCTTTGCAGCCTTAGATTCAGATCTTTTTGCGAGAAGAGGTATTTGAGTGACTTGTGATCAGTATACAACTCAAACCTTTTGCCTAGAAGATAGTGGCGCCAGGATTTGAGTGCAAAGACGATCGCTCCTAACTCCAAATCATGAGTGGGATAGTTCTTCTCATGAACTTTAAGTTGCCTACCCCCATAACATATCACTCTTCCCTCTTGCATCAGAACAGCACCTAACCCCGTGCCACATGCATCTGTGTACACGGTAAACATCTTACCACTATCGGGTAATGCCAAAACTGGAGCTGAGTTAAGGGCTCTTTTGAGCTTTTGAAAAGCAAGCTCACACTCCAGGTCCCATGCAAAGACTAAGTTCTTCTTCGTCAACTTAATAAGAGGGGACGAAATCTTAGCGAAGTCCCTGATGAACTTCCTATAGTAGCCCGCCAGACCGAGAAAGCTTCTTACTTCGGTTGCATTCCTAGGAGTCTTCCAGTCTTGAACCACAACCACCTTCGCGGGATCCACCGCTATGCCTTGCTTAGAAACTATATGTCCAAGAAACTGAACTTCCCTTCTCCAGAAATGACATTTGGAGGACTTGGCTTTCAACTGATGCGCTCTAAGCGTATCCATTACTTCCTTGAGATGTCTGGCATGTTCTTCCTCGTCCTTTGAGAAGATCAGAATATCATCCACGAAGACAACAACAAACTTGTTGAGGAACTCCCTGAACACCCTACTCATCAAGTCTACGAAGTAGGCGGGTGCATTAGTCAATCCGAATGGCATGACAAGCCATTCAAAGAATCCATCTGGAGTCCTAAACGCAGTTTTATCAATGCTATCCTCAGCTACTCTAAGCTGATGGAATCCGGTGGCTAGATCGAGTTGAGAGAAAACAGAAGCACCAACCAGCTGATCAAAGAGATCATCAATCCTCGGTAAAGGGCGTCTATTCTTCTTTGTCTGCTTGTTCAACTCTCAATAATCGACACATAGACGAAGCAAACCATCCGCCTTAGTTGTGAATACCACCGGAGCACCCCATGCAGAAATGCTTCGTCTAATAAAATTCTTCTCAAGCAGCTCCTTGATTTGCTAATTGAGCTCTCTTCTTTCTCGTGGGGCCATGTGCCTAACGGGCAATGATACTGGCTTGGCATTATCGACTAGATAAATGCGGAAATCTATCTCTCGTTTAGGGGGTAACCCCTTAACTTCTTCAAAGACATCAGGATAGTCTCGGACCACCCTTACAGATTGCAAATCATCGATGGATGAGTCAAGAGATTCAAGATAACATGACGGGACCTCTAGGGTTACAAGAAATTTCTAGGGTATTGTCGAGGCGAGTCATGAGCCTCACCACCCTATGTTCACAATCGAGAATGGCTCCATAACTGGACAACCAATCCATGCCCAAGATCAACCCGTATCCCGTGAACCTGAGAACATAAGCATTACACGTGAATTATACGGTCAAGATAGAAATCTTCAAATCCACACAAATCATAGATAGATGGGCGGAACCCCCAATCGGATTTGAAACACAAACGGGATCCTCAACTAGACTAGTACTTAGGTGCAAACTTTCAACAATGTCAGAAGAGATAAAACTATGCGATGCGCCAGAATCAAATAAGGTGCGAACAGGGAAATCAGAAATATGAACAAGACTTTCTACAGAAATACTGCCTCGGTCCTGAACTGGAGCAGCATTGAGAGCATGCACTTGCCCTCCAGAAGGTCCTACACGGTGATTCTGTCCTTGCTTCTTGGGGCAATCCTTGCTAAAATGTCCGGTCTCTCCACAATGAAAGCATTCGCCCAACTTCCTCTTCTTCTTCTTACAGTCTTTAGCTATGTGCCCAATATTCCCACAGTAGTGGCATTTTCTTGGATCCTTTGCCTTGGCCTTGTTGCCCTTGTTGTTCTTGTTGTTTTTGTTGTTCTGATTGCTCTGATTTCCTCCCCACTTGGAGTCTGTCTTCTTGGCTTGAGTCTTATTAGCCTTGACTTTCTTCATGCTATTCTTATCGTCTCCTTGAAGCAATGCCATGTCTACTAGACCTTAGAAAGTGGCTCCCATGGGTATATGAGATAGGGCTAAACCTTGCAATGGCTCACTCAACCCTCGTGCAAAGCGTAAGGCCTTCTTCTGGGGGGTATTAACCATGTCCAAACCGAATCGGGCGAGCTTGTTAAACTCATTCACATACTCCCTCACTGTCATGTCCCCTTGCTTCAAAGATATAAACTTCTCCAATTGCAGATTCGCCTCAGCTGATGATATAAACTTAAGCCCAAATCTTGTCCTAAAGTCGGCCCAAGTCTCTATAGGCCTCGTAGCATTGGTGACCTCCCACCAATAAGCAGCTTCTTCTTTTAATAACCATGCTGCCAATAAAACCTTTCTATGATCTTGCACATCAAAGATGGCGAAGAGATCTTCAGTTTCTTTCAACCAATTTCTTGCCTCCACAAAAGTCTCCGTCCCAATAAAGTTCTTGCCACCCATTGCCTTAAAGTCTTTGCAAATCTTAGCGAAATCTGCTTGCGGATTCTGAGGAGGAGGAGGAGGAGGAGGAACCTCAATTATATTGGGGGTATTTGCTGGGCCCACATCGTTGGCCCTAGCTTCCAAGTACCTCCGGAACCATCCGGGAATGGTCACTCCCTTGGGAAGGTTAAGATCGGCCATATTGAAAAAGGAAAAAGATAGATTCAGAACGAAGAAACGAAGGATAGTGCTATGGCTTTTGGGGAATAGCCTTTTTAAAATAACTAGACTTTTCTTGGAAAATACCTAATTGGTTTTGAAAATAGTTTTTCAAAAGGTAAGTTTCAAAAACACTTTAGCTAAAATCTTGTAAACCTGGCTCTGATACCAAATGTAACACCCCACCTCCGCCAGGGTAACTCTTGCAAGCGCACTAGCTTCGGAGGGGCGTTAAACAAGGTAAACATGCATGCACATATCACAAGACAGAACATATAAGTAAAACAGAGTAAATAAAGCAGCAGATTAAACTAGCATTTCAAAACCATAGTCACGTTACAACAAAGTACTTGATCATTATTTTCCAACAAACAAAGTCTAGAGAAAAGCATAAACTGAAAAACTGAAATACATAAAGTACTATCCCCAAAGTGAAGTGATAAACCATAACTAGCTCAATGTCCAAAACCGTACATGAACAAATCCAGTAAGCAAGCTATAAAGATCCAAGCTAAGCTCCAATGTTCCCACCGTGAGGACCTGAAGGGGGGGGGGGGGAACGGAAGAAAAGAGGCGAAAGAAAACAGGTTAGTCAAAAAGATTGGAAAGCCCTAACTACTATCAGTCCATGAACTAGTAAAGTTAACTGGCATGAGAAGCTGAGATGAACATAAGGATAACAACATACTGGCATGGTGATTAACTAACAAGATAGATAAAGGTGTCATCGCGTAATTAAGGTTAAGTTTTGCACCACTGGTGTACTAGTATTCTAACATGTCAAGTAAAAACAAGAATTGATCCCTTGGCCCAAGCTTAGCCCAATATCATGAGGTGACCTAAATCAAGGTCCAACTACACGGTCTAATTGATCGGCTCCCTATAAGCCTAACTCGTCAAGTGTCGGTGTCATACGGCCCAAACATGAAATGTAGTTAAACTGCGCTAGGTCCACCCTAGGGTGTATCAAGTCCTAGGGTGTCAACCTCGGACACAAATCAAGTATGCACAGTCTAGATCTACTGGTACCCGTGCTTGATTTTCCAACTCCGGACTATGTGCACGACCATAGTCCGCCTGGACCCACACCGGCGTACCTACTCAGCCGTCGTTTTGGTCGCTTACATGTCAGCCCAGTAATCGTGTCCCACCCTAGCCTAGTCCCTAGGGTCTTATGATACTATCAAGAGGGTTACTGCTGAAAAGGACCACGCAACTAGAGTTTCTTAACGGGTTAAATGTGGTTAACCCGATCCAAACGTGGATTAAATTGGTTAAGTGTACTCAAGGTTCATGATTTAACCCCGATTAACCCATCAAGGCCAAATTGGTTAAGTATTAAGTGGACCATGACTTAACCCTAATCAGGAGGCATTAATTAACTTAATATGCTTTAACCTCTCACATTAGACCTTGTTGTGGTTACTAGTTAAGCCGGGCGGGTCCGGGTAGCTTTACACCACAACTTGGTCTAACCTCGGGTTCGAGCACAACATGACCAACTTCTCACATTAGGTCTTATTGTTTGTAGCCACTAGTTAAGCCGGGCGGGTCCGGGTAGATTTATTCTACAAACTCAACCCAACCTCGAGTTAGCCACACTTATATTTTCTAAGTGTCATGTCCATTATGTTTCCAAAACATAATTACAAGCTAACATATCACGTCATGTTATAAAAATCATGTTCATGTCATAATTTTAACCAACCCCAACGTAATCCCATCGTTTACATAATCGCAACAACGCATAAAGGATAAAATAGGGAACTTGGCATAATCATGACAAAAAGGTGTTGAAGCCACAAGTTTAACATGGTGGCACATGAAATGTACATATGTTCATATACTTGCATATTGCATTATTAAGCTTCAAAAGTATGCATAAAACCAAACTTAGCATATAAGTAATACATGGTGATAAATGACATGTAGAAGTTGCTAGAAGTTCGCATTTAGCCTCACATGCAAGTTATCATAAGGGATATGATAACTTCCATGTTTCCAAAATGCAACCTATAACACAAAGCTTGAAGCTTTAAGCTCACAAACTCAAGTTTAACTTGCATAACATGATAACATGTGTATACTGATCAACCCAAACTTGCATAACATAGCAACATGTGTCATACATAATGATTACACCAACTTGCATAACATAATGATCAACCAAACTTGCATATCATAATGATCAACCCAAACTATCATCATTCATTTAACTTTATAGTTCAAAAAGAAAGTAGAAAAGGGCTTACAATGCTATGAAGACACAAATGAATATTTATTATAAAGATTGAGACGAAGCCCTTATGCAATCACCAAAAAGACCCAAATATGAAAGCTCCAAATGAAAAACCCTTGAGCCAAATCAATAAAAACCCTTGCTTTGAAATAGAAATGTTGCAACTTGACTTGAATGCAAACTAAGAACACTCATACAAGCTTGAAAACACTTGTATGAACTCAAAATCTCTCATATAAATAAACTTAGAAATTTTAGCATGAGAGTGGAGGCCATAAGAGGAACAAATTTGACATAGTTTAGTTGTAGGGTTGAATAATGGCGATTTAGGCTTGGCTTAGGGGTCTTTTTATAGAAGATTAGGATAGTATTAGTCATATGATTAACCCTAGATCCAATCCGAGCCATCAAATCCCGTCACTAACCAACAAAACAGGTCAAAACAACCCAATTAAGTGCACCAGGCCGACCTGGCCGAGCAGGGAGGTCGACCCCCAGGTCGACTCTAGTGTCGACTTGGTTGGGGGGGAGGTCGACCCTATTGTCGACCCCCCTGTCGACCTGTATGGGCGGGAGTTTTCCTGCCCAGTCTGTTTTGGCTGAATTTGAATTCTAAATTCAAATTTGAACTGTTTTTGAACTTGTATTTTTTTGAAAACTTTGACGGGCCATAACTTGGTCATATGGACTCCGATTTTCGAAAACTCAGACTCTATTTCGCGTATTTTTCCGAGACGAACGCAATGGCACAACCCATTTCCCTTGATTCAGATTTTACAGTTTAATTCTGCCTTGATTTATGTTATAACATGTTTTTCAAAAATACGGGTTGTTGCATCTGGCACTGGATGAACCCTTCTTCCACCCCGACAACGCCATTACGATAAACTTAAATCCCTTAATTTGGAATTTATTTCTATCTGTAACCTTAAATCTAATTTTAACCTTATTCCTGTTTTGCAATATTGGTGCTTGAATTTTAGGGAAAATTAATTGGTTAGATTTGATTTGTTATATGAACTACTTAATATTATTCATATATCAATATCAGCTCATGTATTGATCTCGCTTTTAATATGTTTGCTCCTAGGAATACTTTTTGTTATATTTATGATGACAGCCATCAGACCATTGATGTCATGGGTAGCTCGCCAGGCATCAACTGAGAACCATGCAATTACTGAAGCATGCATTAGCATGACTTTTGCACGAGTATTAATTTTTTCCCTTGCCATAGATCTCATCAGTGTTCATTCAATATTTGGAGCGTTTGTGTTTGGACTAACAATTCCAAAATATTCTATCTGTAAACTTAAATATAATTTAAACCTTATTCCTATTTTACAGTATTGTTGCTTGAATTTTGGGCGAAAGTAATTGGTTAGATTTGATTTATTATATTAACTACTTAATAGAAAATGTGTACGCTGTTTCACTTACCTTTTGATCTAATTTATCTTTGAATTCTCATTTTTTATGTACTTTGAACAGTTTTGCATACTTCGAATTCTGATCATTTTATGTTTAATGAATAATTTTCTGAAATCTGTAGTAGATGTTTTGATTTGTGTACCTAATTGTTGTGAGTCTAAAGTGACATGTGCAGGCAAATGGAAATATGACTATCACTTAAAATTTGGCTTTCTCCCATTATGCACTTGAGTTAAATTGGATTTCTGTGCCATTCTCTCTTCCTAACTACTACCATATTAACAGGTAATCTTCTCATTTAAGTTATGTTAGTATATTAAAATATGTATTGCAATATGTACGTTTGCATCAACAGTTTCCCCAATTTAGATTAGGAATTTTTCTATGCTTATTTTATCTTACTTATTGTGAAATGTTGACGGAGAAAAAATAGATTATTGTAACTTTCACTTTAATTGTGAATCTTATTTTTCTTATTTGAGTATAAAATTTGTATATCTTATTTTGCTTTTAACCAAAGTGCATGATCTTTAGTTGTTGTGAGATATTTTTAATCATGATCTTAACTCCTATAATATAAAGCATCGAGATTCCTTTTAAATAGAAATAAATCTTTTAAGAAGTTCAAGTTGCGAGTATTATATAACATAATACTAGTATACAAACTTTTGAAGTTGTATGAAAAGGAAAATAAAAAGCTTGCCTCATCCGAATTTATGCTTCCTAAATTAGTGAAAGTTGCCCGAGAACAAAATATATTCCACCAATGTTTTTTACATGTCTAATTTGATTACATGTAACCATAAGCATGACGATAAACCAGAAAGATGTGGTGTACTTTTGTCTGTCTTCCAAATTTTTTAAATATGATTATAAATTTCAATTTTTTTTGATGTTATGATTTTGCGGAATTACATCACCCATACATAATAATAACAAAGAAAATTAATTATATGTAGAAGTAATTAATTGATTCAAATGATATAACAAAAAATAAAGGAAAAATATCCAGATGTGGTAAGTAGAAGTGTTTATTTCAGCTATTAAATTTATAATTTTATTTATTGATAGTGTAATGATAGATATTTATCCTCATAGAGGTTGAATTTCTCATGTTATGACCAAAATGTTTAAATTTTCATTTTAAAATCACAGGAATTGCTAAATTATTCATGTTTATCATTTTTATAAAGTAGGTCATTTAAGGGTCCATAAATATTCATCTAGTAAAGGTTTAAAAGATTTCTGAAGAAACAATGAAACCATTGCTTTCTTTCTTTCTTTTTCACCTTTCAGAACATATGTTTGTTATATTGGCACGATTCTTTTCATTATATTTAGTGTTATTGAGCATTATAATGAAATAAGCATTATGGGTCAATGCAGTGTACATTTATGAATATAAGTTTAACGGTTACTAATGACAGTGTATTCAACTATTTTACAGAAGAAAATAGTAGATCCTATTGTATATGAGATGGAAATGAATGAGAGCTGAAATTAAAGATGTTATCATTGCAAAAGTATGTCAATTTTGATAAATTTTGAAGCAACTGGAGTTTTAGTTATAAAAATAGACCTACTGTATATGGTTGCAGGTCTAGATGCAAAGGCATAGCGCAAGATCGAAGCATGCGATCATGCTTAACGAAATCTGGTTCAACAACAGGACTACGCTTGCGAATGCCAACTGACTGATACTGAGGTAATGGCACTGGAAAACTGGGCATAGTAGAGGGTGAATTGAACACAATACAACAGTTTGGAGAAGTGGTTTATATGAAACTCGAAGCAGCATCAAATAGGGCTGAAGGTGGATTAGGAAGGATGGGATAGTGGTTGGTGGTCCAGTTTGAAATCCAAGGAGAGGGTGGCTAACGGCCTCACAAGCTGAAATCAGAAACCGCCTGCACAAGATTAATTGCATATGTGCATACTTGCAGCGGAAGAGAGAGAATGAATGGGGAAATGGGTGGTGGAGATTAAGGGGGAGAGTTCACGTGCAATATAAGAGGTGTAGCAGAACCCTCCTCTCTCTCTCTCTCTCTCTCTATATATATATATATATATATATATATATATATATATATATCTAGCTATAATCGAGATAGTCACTTTTTTGGTTTCTGGTTTTGTTTAGTAGTTCAGGTTAAGACCATTACTCGATCCAAAACAGGAAAAGTCCAAGTTAGTATGTCGTATCTGTTAGGGATTGCGGAATTGATCATTAAGGCAAAACAAACACTAGAGGGGGTGAATAGTTTTTTTGAGAATTCAGTCAAAATCTAAAACTTATGTGAACTACTATATGAATCAAACACCACAAATACAATCACATACACAGATTCAAACATAAACACTAAAATAAACAAAAATAAAATGCAGAAAAGGGAAGAACATGCCGGATTTTATACTGGTTCGGAATTGCTCCTACGTCCAGTCCCACGCAATGCTGGATTGCACAGAGTTTTATTACTATATCAATATCTAATTACAACCCTCCTTGATTTCACGGCTACAAAGGATACCACTGATTCAACCCACACACTTAATCAAGTACACCTTCCTTGAGTTCACGGCTACAAGGGATACCACCGATTTCTCACAACCTAAACAATTACAAACAACTCTATAACTCTTCAATAGCACTTGATTCAGAAAGTAATGAGTAAAGAGTGTAGAAGAAGAAGATTAGTGAAAACAAAATTGAATTCGGCAGAGTATAAGTGTAGAAATCATTAAAATAATGAAAAATAATGATGTAATGAAAGAGAGTGGAAAAGGAGAAGAAGGAGTGATTAAAAATTTGAATTCGAGCCCTTTTATAGTGTACGAAAGGTTGCAAAGCTTCAGAACCTTCACAATTAGTGAAAAGACACTTCCTTTCAAAATTGAAAAAATGGCAGATATATGTCGACATAGTGTTTTATATATGTCGACATATGCTTAGTGTAAATTTAATTTTTGAGCATTTTTCAAGTGTTTTGATATAAATATAATTATGGAAATTCTTGAATTAAAAATAGTGTTATAAATTAATATTATAAAGTAGGAAATCATATGAAAACATAAATATAAGCTATATAAACATATTTAAAAAGTTATAAAATTTAAAATGTATAAAATATAAGAATATGAATATATAAAACTTATAAACCTTGAGTTTGAAAACAAAAGTAAAGTAAGAAGGAAAAATAGAAAAGATAAAAAAATAAAATAGAGTGGATTGAAGATAGAATTCGGAAATAGAATTTGAAAAACTGAACTTGAATTTGAACCTGAAGTGCTATTTAGAGTCTTACATAATCTAGACTCTATAACTATATTAGTATTGAACTCTTGAACTCATGAAATCTTGAATACTCTTGAGTCTTAAAATATCTCTGAATTCTGAACATCTAATATCTTTAAACTGTACAATCTTCAATATATAATTCCTGTATATAAATCCTGCATATGTATATATATTCAGATAAAAGTCTTAGTACATATTTTATAATCAATTAATATTGAAATAAGGTTGTTTTCATCAAAACTCCGTTCTCCAACAATATCCCCCTTTTTGATGATGATAACCTTAGTTTATAAAATATCAAACTTGTAGACACCTTTTGATGATGATCCTTCAAATACTCCCCCTGTCTATATGAATCCTATAAACTATGTCTATATTTTATAATTTCTCCCCCTTTGCCATTATCAAAAAGAAATTTTAAAACAAACCCCCTAAATTGTATAACTATCTAAATAAAATCTATAAGACAGTAAGTAACTAATAATATTACCCTTTAATCTATTACTAATTCAAAGTAGAATACTCCTCCTAAGTAAAATAATCGTTTAATAACATATACTCCCCCTTAATCTTATATCCTTATTATTTTATGTTTATAAAGTCATAACTAATTATAACACTTATCTTACAAACATAAACAATTTTTGCAATAAACTTGAGTTTATACAAATATATACGAACACGATTTATCGTAGGAATGCAAGGAAACGAAAATCAAAGAAAACCTTAAGTTCTAATTATTCTTAATAATGGGAGATTCGTTAATTGGACAATTTGGATAATGGAGTCAAAATTCTCCATTCCTTTCAATCATATTCCCATTTTGGTTGAATAAGACCTCTCCTACACATACAACTTTATCGTCTTCTTCCGGAATCATTGGTTGAGTCTCTTGAGGTTCTTCTTCGTCCATTGATTCTTCTTCTTCTTCTGGTTCTTCATCTGGCTCTTCCTCCTCATTCATGGCTTGATTATCATCGTCAATGATAATTGGACTAGTTTCATTATCCATTATAAACTTTAAAAGGCTTCTTATTATTTTCCCTTGCCTATTCTGCTCCTGACTCATTCTAATCTGGAGTACTTGTATCTCAGCCATCATTTGTAGAGCATACTCCATTTTTTCTTCAATTTTGATGACATGAGAGAGTGTAGATCATTGAAATGGACCCTCTGATGTTCTAGGGGACAAATCGGGATTGATTTGGTTGTTTAAATTAGTGAAGGCCATTTGTGACGACCGTCCATAACCTCTGCACTAAACAAGAGGAATAATGCACTGAAAAGTGTGTCAGGCAGCTATGGATGATCATCAGAGTAGGCAAACAACATCGAAACCTGTCGTAGAACTCACAGTTTGACACCCCACGTCCGTTAATGTCACTCACAAAGGGAATGCATTAAGTTTCGTGAAGCGTCATAGGTAAACAGACACAGAATTTTACAAGACAGACATAAATAAGATAGCAGCGGAAACACATATCATACAGCATGGTTCAAAAAACCATGAGTCTCAAAAACCATTACAACAACATAACTTCTGTCTTTTAACATCAGAGTACATAAGTACTTAAAAGAAAGCATAATTCCCCAAATAAAAGAGACAAAGCCATAGTGGAGATAAAAACTCGAGCCATACTTCGAAAGCAACTCTAGCAAGATGATATCTGAGTCCTGACTAAGCCTGAGTGTTTCCTCCCTGAGAACCTGGGGGGCTGGGGGGGATGGAAGAAAGAAGGAGAAACAAGATGGTCAAACATAAAGTCTAGCGAGTCTAGTGACTTTTAGCAAGTAAATGAATAAAAGTAGCATGACAGGCATATAAAGTGGATAAGAGAGATCATGACATAAATGGTAGGTGTGACAAGGTAGGCAGGATAAGGTGTATATGCTTCTAATGATTACTCTGTACTATTACTAGTATAACCAAAATGAGACGATCCCTTCCACTATAAGGTGGTAGACTTAGGGCATATGTCCCAATATACCCTAACCACTGCCTTAATCGATCGGCCCCATACTCCGTAGATACTCCGTGTCGGCCCCACAGTAGGATGTATCACGTACTAAAGTGGAAACCCCTCACTTACATGCTCAACCCCATATCAACTGGTGTCACGGTCATCTTATCCCCCTCTGCCCGGCTCATGTACACACATGGCCCAATCGGTTTGCGCCACCAACACCGCCTCCACGTTTGGATCTCTTACAATCAGTCAGTAAGCGTGTCTCCTCTCCATCTAGTACGGAGTACTTTATTTGATACCTACTCCGGGTTACTGACTGAAATGGGTCCCACACAATATGATACAAGCTCTCCCCTTTATCTTGTATCCCCCACCAGGTTTTCACTGACTATGTATAACACTAGGTGTCTTTAATTACATAGCCCTATACCAGTTATGCTTACCCTAAAAGGTGTCTTTAATTACATAACTTTATTATTTCCTCCGGTTATGTATACCACTAGGTGTCTTTAATTACATATAGGTATCTTTAATTACATAAACTTATCGGGTTAAGTTTGTGGGCCTATATGTAAATATTACCTACCTCCTCCAGAATTGCTTAACCCATCCACTATCCAGCAAATTTTACTTAACCCTAACTTTAGTTCATAATCATACAATCCTTATGGATTAGATTTGGTTAAGTAGTCCAATTAATTACCATGTCCATTTATGGTTTATAATGGGCTAGACCTCCCACATTAGTCCTACAACTTGTGGATGCTAGATATGCCGGTCGAGTCCCAGTAGTCTTATTTCACAGTTGGGCCTAACCTCGTGTCTTAGCCCGATTCGTATTTGCGCACTTAGACCTCTCACATTAGGTTCAACATTAGTGGCTGCTAGATATGCCGGTCAGGTCCGGGCAGACTTCCACCACTAATGCAACCTAACCTCGTGTCATAGGTGCAACTACAATTCCTAATTGTAATTACTAGACATTCCAATTTTATTCAATTCTTACCTATGGCTTAACAGGTGATTATATCCCCATTTTTTACTTTTTGAATTATATGTCCAACTCATGTTTATATTCAAATTATGTCAATATTAACCTTTTCCCGCCCTGTTCCTTAACTAGCGTGTTCGCACCATTTACGGCATGTATAGGCTAAATAATAGCCTAATCATAAACGATAAAAAGGGAAGGTAATGGAAATATGACAAAGGTGAATGTTCAAACATAACTAGCATAAGCATATACTAACATGGTGAACATATAAGCATAGATCTAATGAACTTGTAGCAGTTAACTTGTTGTAACATAGAAAAGGTGATAAGATAAACATGACAAGATCTAAATTTAATTTAGATGTCCAACAAGTTCAGATCTAATATGAGAAGCACAAGGGGATCCAAATAATAACCTAGATCTAATTAATAATTTAGGTGTCCACATAATACAGATCTAATACGTAAAAGTAGATCTAATTAAATTATAATATGGACATAAATAGATCTAGCATAATTAGGATGACATAATAGCATGTTTAGATCTAAATATGGATTCACATGTCCAATTTACAACATATCTAAATCGACCACAATATGACAGGTGGAAGGTGATTTACATAGAGAATTAGATCTAAACAATGTTGTAACTGTCCAAATTAACATTAACCACAATGCAGTTACAAATCAAGATCCACAAAGGCGACATAATAGTATAACCACAATTGAATTAGATCTAGAGAAGTAGATCTATCATGACATAATATAAGATTTAACACTAGCATAGATTCGTAGTTTACGACATATCCAAATCACAGTCTTTCACAATTTACTTTTATTAATTTAAACCTAAAAGTAACTAACTCACAGTGTTTGGATTGTTAAGAGGATAGATAAGAATTTGATTTGCAAAGCTAAAAGTTGTAGGGGATTAACAGATCCAATTCAGTTCAGACACCGGCAGAGTTTGGCCACCATGAATTCCCAATGAAGAAAATATGAGAAATGGCCATGTATATATAGCTGCATAACCCACTAAAACAGACTGCCACCTCAGCCCTAGGGGTGTCGACACCCCTGTGGGTGGGTCGACCCATAGGTCGACACCCCTTAAGAGGGGTCGAACCCCTAGAGAAGGAATTATGCCACCACTTTTCATTTTTCAAATTTGAACTGTTCTGCATAAAATTCTGACTCATCTCTGACTCATGTATATTTGTATATTCTTTCTGCGTGTATACAAACTTAAAACTCTCATAACTTCTTCATACGGTGTCCGTTTTATGCAAACCAAATGTCTATCTTTACCAGAATTTCGATACGGACGCAATGGTGATGTCCGTTTTCCTTAATTCTAAATATTAAATGAATTATTATTTACTTTATCCTCTTTTATGTTAACAAAATTACGAGGTGTTACATTCCCCCATAATTAAAGGATTTCGTCCCTGAAATCTCCAAGTTGAGAACAATGCATATCCTACCATCCATCATCCATCTAATCATCCATCAGTCACTGGCCTCCATTATCCTTAAAGATTTCTAATGCTTATATGAATATATGCAAATGTGTGTGTATATGTCCCAATACTAATGCGAAAATCAGGCGGTTTACTGATTTAATTGACCTCCTTAATGCAATGTATGTTAGTGACATGAATCTAATATGTTTGCAAATAATCCTATTATAACATGTAAGCTCTATATGTGTGCACATTCATTCATCCAAGTGCAACATCAATATGCTAATTCATCCATTTCCATCCATAAAAGAAAAGAAAATGCACACACATCCATATGCAGTAGGAGAGTGATTGAGCCGATTTGGTGCCTAATGTGTGTGTATATGCATCCACAGGCAACCATTGACAAACACTTGCATTCACTTGCATCCATCAAACATAACATGTTTCAAACACATGTTTACATCCATAGGATTCCTATCTAAAGGTCGAAAAATACTATTGATAAGATATACTCAAATGATAGAAACAAGCACTGATAAAAACTTTGAAAAAGGAGTTAAGAACATACCCTCGAAAAGGAAAGGGTACGAAGCACGAATCTTGTCTTCGGTCTCCCAAGTTGCATCTTATGGGTTATCTCCCCATTGAACCTTTAGCAACTTGATCTCTTTATTGTGTAGCTTCTTAACTTCTGATCCAAGAATACGGGTAGGGACTCGCCTGACAGTCGCCTCCGGTTCCACTTTTACTTCTTCTAACAAACTCGGCTCAACAATTACTGCGGTGTCATGCAGGCACTTCTGCAGATGAGAAACGTGGAAAGCATCATGAACACCAAATAGATTTTCTTGGAGCTTTACTCTATAGGTCATTTATCCAATCCTATCGGTTATGGGAACTGGCCCCACAAACCCAGGTGCTAACTTCCCTACCGATCCGAAGCAAACCACATTCCTCAGAGGTGATACTTTGATAAAAGCTAAGTCTCCCACTTCAAATTCGATGTCATTCCTTCTCTTGTTTGCATAGGACTTCTGCCTATCTTGATCTGTCTTCATTCGCCGTCGAATGAGGTCAATCTTTTCAGACGTTTCTCTAACCATATTTGGTCCAAGTAATAATCTTTCTGTAGATTCCCACCAACAAGTTGGTGATCTACAGGGTCGTCTGTATAATACTTCGAAGGGTGCTATGCCGATGCTGGACTGATAGCTGTTGTTATAGGGAAACTCTACTAAAGGAAGGCGCTCTTCCCAAGTCCCTCCGAATTCTAGGATACACAGCTGTAACACTCCACGTCCATTAATGTCACTCTCAAAGGGAATGCATTAACTTTCATGGAGTAATATTGGTGTATAGAACAGAATATAATAAGACAATTACATATATTGGTACTTGAAAATTTTAAAACAACTTTTATTGCAACGGAGAAATAGTTTGGTTACAACAACATCAAAAACCAACAATAAAACCAAGTACTCTTAATATCCATCTTGACAAATTGTTTTCTGAGTACATAAAGTAAAAAATCTATAACCCCAACATAAGTAGCCATAAAAGAGATGAGCTGAACTTTACTTTCAGCAATCCAAGCACTTCCAAAAGAGAGAGAAAGATCCAAATCAAGCTCCACTAGCTCTTGTCCCACCCTGAGAACCTGGAAGGGAGGGGGAAAAGGGAAGAAAAGAGGCGGAAACAAAGGGGGTCAGACATAAAGTCTGGCGAGTCCAATAACTTTAACAATATAATTATTAAAGTAATTACGATAAGGCATAAACTGGTAAAACAAGGAATGACTGTGAAACAAATGGGCATGACAAAGCAAACAAGAGGAATAAGATAATGTTAATTGCGCCTCCAACATTATAGGGTAATTACTATACTGCACCATTACTAGTCACCCTAAAAGTTGATCCCGCCTACTGAACATAATAATCATAATGGTAGTTTCGTGTACCCCTAGTTGTCTTCATAGGTGCCGCCTGCTCCTATCTCCACTAATTGTACCCAGTACCCTCCCCATTCTAATTACAACATTTATTCCTAATATGGTAGTTGTACTCCTAGCTGTCTTCATAGGTGCCGCCTGCTCCTATCTCCGCTAGTCATACCCACTACCTTCCCCATTCGATCGGCTCCCTAACTCCTAGATACCCGTGCTGGTCCCACAGTGGGGTGCATCACTTCCCAAAGTGGCAATCTGATACCACTAAAGATGCACGACTTATACCTACACGATGCAACAACGTCTTACCTACCAGCCCGGGCCCACGCACGCACATGACCCCGTTGGACTTGCGTTGTCACCGCTAACCCGTTTTGATCTCTTACAATCAAGCCCAGTAAGCGTGTCCCGTCCTCGATCTAGATCGAGCTCACTTAGGTACTAAATGGGTTACTGGTTGAAAAGGGTACCCACGCTTGACACAAGCTTTCCACCTACGCTTGGTCCCCACTAGGATTTCCCACTTAACCCCCTCTTATTCATGTCTTCTTACATGTTTCAACTTGATTAAGTGTTTATAATTATATCCCATATGTCACCCATGTTACCCACTTATCAAATCAACATGTACTATTGGTTAAGCTTGTCTTAACCCTATCTGCTTATCAGATCAATATATATATTATTGGTTAAGCTGGTCTTAACCCAATCCACTTATATATTATTGGTTAAGTTGTTCTTAACCCTATCCACTTATCAAATTATTGGTTAAGCTGGTCTTAACCTTATCCACTTGTATATTATTGGTTAAGATGGTCTTAACCCTACCTACTATCCAGTTATCATGTTTTATGTATCATATATATATATATATATATATATATATATCGTACAACATGTTTTACTTAATTTAAGATTAAGTACATCTTAGTTCACAGATGCATTGGTTAAGAGAATAACTCCCTAAGTATCAACCCCGAAGACCGAAGTCAACATCAGATTGGTACTCAAAGAATTACTCAACTCAACCAAACTTCTATTTGTCATTCATATTCGTCTTTGATCAGCATTAATTAATTATTAATGCACAGACCCCTCACATTAAGTCGATTGCTTGTGCTTGCTGGATATGTCGGGCGGTTCCGGGCAGACTTCCACCACAAGCCAGACTTAACCTCGTGTCTAAGCATCTTTTAATTATGCCTACGACCTCTCACATTAGACTGCCATTTACGGTTGATGGATGTACCGGGCGGGTCCGGGCAGCCTTATACCACAAACGAGTATAACCTCGTTTCTTAGGCATTTATTACTCATTTAATTTATGCTTTTGACCTCTCACATTAGACTACCGTTTGTGGTTGCTGGATGTGCCGGGCGGGTCCGGGCAGTCTTATACCACAAACGAGTCTAACCTCGTGTCTCAGGCATTTATTATTACACATTATTATTCAACCCCAATTTGAATTAATATCCCTATTTCAAATTGTCAACAACTTCCAAATTAATCTATGTCCCTAATTGTCACCTAAATTATGTCCATAATTTATATGCATATAAATTAGGCCAATTAATGTCTCAATTTATTATACGCTTTTAAGCCATTTTATGCCAATTATCACAATATTAATATTTAATATTTTCCCATTGCCCCCACGTTGTTTGTACGTGTAATATATATATAATACGTAGGCTAGCAAATAGCCTAACTCACAAAAACATCACAACTTGCATAACACGTAAAAATAGATCTAACTTGCAAAGAAAAATAGGCTAGCATGGATCAAAACTTGCATGATTATAATTTATATAATCATAAATTTGCATAATCAATAACTTGCATAGACAATTGGCATAAATTGCATAAACTACAAACTGGCATGGATCAAATTATATAAGATATGATTTGCATAGATCTATACATATAAAGGTGAACTTGCATATATGAACATGGTTTTCGCATAAACTTGCATATGATCTACATACAAACTTGTATTAAACTTGCATATGCAATTTAGACATGTAAATTAAGATTTACATAGGATTCGCATACAATCTTACATATAAACTAGCATATGATTCACATCCAAACCTATATATAAACTTGCATATATAATTCAGACATGTAAATTAAGATTTACATTTACACTTGCATATGATTTAGACATGTAAATGTCACAAAATGAATCAAATCTAGCATATGTGTTTAGACATATGAACCAACATCATGAATTTAAACATGTAAACTAATATCCCACGTTTTATATATAAACTCGCATGTATATATATATATATATATACTTGATTCACATGTAAGCTTGTGTATAATTCGCATACATACTTGCATAAGATTCACATACAAACTAGCATATGTAAAAACAGACTTGCATAAGATTCACGTACAAATTAGCATATGATTTAACATCCCAAACTTGCATAAGATTCACATACGAACTAGCATATGATTTAACTTCCCAAACTTGCTTAAGATTCACATACGAACTAGCATATAAACTGAAGTCATAAAATGAATCAAGTTAAACATATGTGATTGGACATATGAAATAGATCTACCAACATAAGTTAACAAAACTGTCATATGTTTACCAACAGATGATAACAAAGTTAAGCAACATCACATGATTCAACAAACATGTTCTCATAATCCCAATTATAACTCATCAAAATTAATTTATTAATTATTTTGTGAAAGAAATTGTACTCACAAAGATAGGTTAGAGAAGTGAATAATTCGTTCGTCGTTCGTATTAGAATTCTGACTTGCAAATCCCTAAGCTTTAGGAAGAAGAACTATCCTAGCAGCAGCATGGAGGCCAAGAGACTAATTTAGTATAGGTTTAGGGCTTGAGTCTATGTGTGCTTATATAGAAGTTTAATTCAACATAAGCCATTAGATTATCATAGGAGCAATCACAACCGTCCAGACTAGATAAAGTTATCCAGAATTTCCTTTTATGCCTTAGTGACTCAGCAACCGGTCAGGAAAGACTCAGCAACAAGTCAGAATCGTCTGATTTCAATTCTGCCCCGGGGGGTAGGTCAACCCCCAGGTCGACCTGTATAGGGGAGGCCGACCCCTTGGTCGACCTGGCCTTGGGCGGGAGAAATCCCGCCCAGCCCGCTTCCCGTTTGAATTTTGAATTTTGAATTTTAATTTTGGACTGTTATTAATTTATTTAAATTACTAAAACTTCTGAGGGCCATAACTTCCTCATACGAAGTCCGATTTACGAAAAGTTGGACTCTATTCCAAGCAGAATTTCGAGACAAACGCAATGGCGTAACCCAATTCCCTTAATTCTCACTTTAACAATTAAGTATTCTTAAATTCGTTCTTTTAATAGTCACATAAAATTCAGGGTGTTACATTCTCCCCTCCTTAAAGGATTTCGCCCCCGAAATCTCCAAGTTAAGGAGAATGTATATCCTATCCATCTACTCAACCATCAAACACAGGAATCCATTGTCCTTACAATATTTCTAATGCCGTATCAACATATGCAAAAAGTGTGTGTATATGTTCCTTATCCAATGCAAAATCAGGCGGTCCACTGATTCAGTTGACCTCCTTAATGCAAATCTTGATAGTATCATGTGTCCATTATGTATGCAAAAGAATCCAAACGATACATATTATTTCTACATGTGTACACAACCATTCATCAAAATGCAGCATCCATATGATAACACAACCAATATACATCCATTAATTTAAATATGCACACATATTTATATGCAATATGAAAGTGATTGAGCCAATGTAGTGCCTAATGTGTGTGTTCATGCATCCACGAGCAACCACTAGCAACCATTTCCAACCACTCGCAACCATCAATCATAACATGTTTCAAATACATGTTTACATTCATTGGTTTCTACCTAAGGATAAAGAATAGGACCGAGGAGATATACTTAAAAGGTAGATACAAGCATGAATGAACTTATGGAAAAAGAGATCAAGGAAGTACCCTAAAAAAAAGAAAAGGATAGGCTGCACGTATTTTTCTCTCAGTTTCCCAAGTTGCGTCTTCCTCAGCGTCACTCCATTGAACTTTAACAAGCTTGACTTCACGGTTGCATAGCTTTATAACCTCCGATCCAAGGATGGATGTAGGGGCTCGTCTAATCGGAGCATCTCACTCCACTTCTGCTTCTCTAAGCCTGCTCGGCTCTACTACTTCCTCGATATCTTGTAAACACTTCCGCAAATGTGACACGTGAAACACGTCGTGAACACCACTAAGCTCGTTGCCTCTTCTCATGTCCCTCCAAAATCTAGGATACATAACCTCAAAAGATCTTCAAGGATTCTATTCACCCCTTTCTGTCCGTCCATCCGTCTGTGGATGATAAGCGATACTCGTACTTGCCGCCTTTTGCATATCACCTTTTCCTATTACATCGAAAACTGCTCCAAGACCTGTCCCGCAAGCACCGGTATATACTGTGAAAGGCTTACTTCCATCTGGCAAAACTGAAGCTGGAGTTGTCGTCAAAACCCTCTTCAAACGTTGGAAAGCATCGTCACAGTCAACATCCCAAGCAAAAGTCAAGTTCTTCTTCATCAACCGAGTAAGTGGGGCTGATATCTTCGCGAAGTCCTTAATGCACTACCTATAATAACCAGCCAGCCCTAAAAAGTTTCTTACTTCTATTGCGTTCTTAGGAATCTTCCAATCTTGGATTGCTTCCACCTTTGCGGGATCCACAGCTATCCCTTCCTTAGAGACCACGTGCCCTAAGAACCTCACTTCTTTTCTCCAAAAATGGCATTTGGATAACTTAGCTTTGATTTGATGCGCTCGTAGGGTCTCTAAGACTTCCCCAAGATGTAGGGCATGCTCTTCCTCGCTTCTAGAGAAAATCAAGATATTGTCCCCAAAGAATACCACAAACTTGTTTAGAAACTCCCTAAACACCCTACTCATTAAGTCAACGAAGTATGCGGGTGCATTCATCAAGGCATGACGAGCCACTCGAAGGAACCGTCAGGAGTTCTAAATGTAGTCTTATCTATGCTATCTTCAGCCACCCTTAGCTGATGAAATCTTGTAGCCAAATCCAGCTGCAAGAAAACTGAAGTACCAACCAACTGATCAAATAAATCATCTATCCTTAGCAATGGGTGTCTGTTCTTCTTTGTGAGCTTATTCAGCTCTCTATAGTCCACGCACCATCTAGGTGAGCCATCCGCCTTTATAGCAAAAACAACCGGAGCACCCCATTCTGAAATGCTTCTTCTTATGAACCCCTTCTCAAGCAACTCCTTTACTTTCTTACTGAGTTCTCTTCTCTCTCTCGGATCCATGTGGTGCACCGGTAATGTAACTGGCTTTACATTATCTACAAGGTATATACGAAAGTCTATCTCGCGCCTTGGGGGTAAACCCGAACTCCACCGAAGACGTCACCATATTCACGGACCACACGAACGGATTCCAAGTCATCATTGGATGCGTCAAGATATTCTAGGTAGATAAGCATCACCAGACCTCTAGGGTCACAAGAAATATCAAGGGTCTTTCCACAATGAGACAACAATCTAACTACCCTTCTTTCACAGTCTAGGATGGCACCGTATCTAGCTAGCAAATCTATGCCTCGAATCAAGTCGTAGCCCATGAAGCCAAGAACGAAGGCGTTGCATTCAAACCCAACGCCCAAGATAGGCACTCTCAAATCCCGATGAAACATCAAAAGATGAGCGGAAACACCTATGGGATTTGAGACTACTATAGGATCCGTAACTAGACTAGTATTTAGGTGCAGTGTTTTAACTAACGAAGCAGATACAAATGAGTGTGAAGCGCCAGAATTCAAACAAGGTTCGAACAGGATGATCAAAAAGAAAAACCAAACTTCCAACCAAGATATTTCTACCTTTATCAGGTATGCCAGCCGTGAGGGAACGCGTCTGCCCTCCAGAATATCTTGTACCTTGTCTTTACTTTTGCCTTTTGCGTCTTTGGACGATCCTAATAAGATGTCATATTTCTCCGTAATGATAACAACTAGTCTTCTTCTTCTTCTTTCTAACGTTTTTATTTAAGTAGTCAGGTATTTCACAAATGTGACCCTTCCTTTTTTCTTGGCCCCTTGTTATCCTTACCGCCGTTCTTTAGATCTACTTTCTTATCGTGTGTCTTATCCATGTCTCTCCTATACATTCTACATTCGTGACCTCCCACAAAAATGAGGCTTCGTCCTTTATTAACCAAGCAGCTAATTGAACATTCCTCCCATCATCTATCTTAAAGGTACCAACAAGTCCTCTGCTTCCTTCTAGCTTTGACAAATGTCCCAATCCCATGAAGCGGTTTTCCGCCCATCATACGGAAGTTCTTACATATCTTAGAAAAAGCGTCTATACATGGAGGAAGAAATTCAAAAAGGAAAGAGGAAGAGATACAAAACGGAGAATCGAAGGAAAGATACACGGATCATGGGGGTTATGTTTTCAAAACAAACTTTTCTCTTGAAAATACTCTGCTTAAAACATATTTTTGAAAGTATTTCTTTATAAAATGCTTTTGAAAAACAGTTTTTCAAAATCTCTTATCTGTTCTGTTAACCTTCAACTCTGATACCACGTGTAACACCCCACGTCCATTAATGTCACTCTCAAAGGGAATACACTAACTTTCATGGAGTATTATTGGTGTATAGATCAGAACATAAAAAGACAGATACATATATTGGTACTTGAAAATTTTAAAACAACTTTTATTGCAGCGGAGAAATAGTTTGGTTACAATAACATCAAAAACCAACAATAAAACCAAGTACTCTTAATATCCATCTTGACAAATTGTTTTCTGAGTACATAAAGTAAAAAAGCATAACCCCAACATAAGTAGCCATAAAAGAGATGAGCTGGACTTTACTTTCAGAATTCCAAGCACTTCCAAAAGAGAGAGAGAAAGATCCAAATCAAGCTCGACTAGCACTAGTCCGACCCTGAGAACCTGGAGGGGAGGGGGAAAGGGAAGAAAAGAGGCGAAAACAAAGGGGGTCAGACATAAAGTCTGGCGAGTCCAATAAATTTAACAATATAATTATTAAAGTAATTAGGATAAGGCATAAACTGGTAAAACAAGGAATGGCTGTGAAACAATTGGGCATAACAAAGAAAATAAGAGGAATAAGATAACGTTAATTGCGCCTCCAACACTATAGAATAATTACTATACTGCACCATTACTAGTCACCCTAAAAGTTGATCCCGCCTACTGAACATAATAATTATAATGGTAGCTTCGTGTACCCCTAGTTGTCTTCATAGGTGCCGCCTGCTCCTATCTCCACTAGTTGTACCCACTACCCTCCCTATTCTAATTACAACATTTATTCCTAATATGGTAGTTGTACTCCTAGCTGTCTTCATAGGTGCCGCCTGCTCCTATCTCCGCTAGTCATACCCACTACCTTCCCTATTCGATCGGCTCCCTAACTCGTAGATACCCTTGGTGGTCCCTCAGTGGGGTGTACTACTTCCCAAAGTGACAACCCGATACCACTAAAGATGCATGACTTATACCTACACGATGCAACAACGTCTTACCTACCAGCCCGGGCCCACGCACGCACATGACCCCGTTGGACTTGCGTTGCCACCGCTAACTCGTTTTGATCTCTTACAATCAAGCCTAGTAAGCGTGTCCCGTCCTCGATCTAGATCGAGATCACTTAGATACTAAATGGGTTACTGGTTGAAAAGGGTACCCACGCTTGACACAAGCTTTCCACCTATGCTTGGTCCCCACTAGGATTTCCCACTTAACCCCCTCTTATTCATGTCTTCTTACATGTTTCAACTTGATTAAGTGTTTATAATTATATCCCACATGTTACCCACTTATCAAATCAACATGTGTTATTGGTTAAGCTTGTCTTAACCCTATCTGCTTATCGGATCTATATATATATATATATATATATATATATATATATCATTGGTTAAGCTGGTCTTAACCCTATCCACTTATATATTATTGGTTAAGTTGGCGTTAACCCTATCCACTTATCAGATTATTGGTTAAGCTGGTCTTAACCCTATCCACTTGTATGTTATTGGTTAAGCAGGTCTTAACCCTACCTACTATCCATTTATCATGTTTTATGTATCATATATATATGTGTGTATATATATATATATATCGTGTAACATGTTTTACTTAATTTAAGATTAAGTACATCTTAGTTCATAGATACATTGCTTAAGAGAATAACTCCCTAAGTATCAACCCCGAAGACTGAAATCAACATCATATTGATGCTCAGAGAATTACTCAACTCAACCAATCTTCTATTTGTCATTCATATTCGTCTTTGATCAGCATTAATTAATTATTAATGCACAGACCCCTCACATTAAGTCGATTGCTTGTGCCCGATGGATATGCCGGGCGGTTCCGGGCAGACTTCCACCACAAGCCAGACTTAACCTCGTGTCTAAGCATCTTTTAATTATGCCTACGACCTCTCACATTAGACTGCTGTTTGCGGTTGCTGGATGTGTCGGGCGGGTCCGGGCAGTCTTATACCACAAAAGAGTCTAACCTCGTGTCTTAGGCATTTATTACTCATTTAATTTATGCCTTTGACCTCTCACATTAGACTACCATTTGTGGTTGCTGGATGTGTCGGGCGGGTCCGGGCAGTCTTATACTACAAATGAGTCTAACCTCATGTCTCAGGCGCTTATTATTACACATTATTATTCAACCCCAATTTGAATTAATATCCCTATTTCAAATTGTCAATAACTTCCAAATTATTTTATGTCCATAATTGTCACCTAATTTATGTCCATAATTTCTATACATATAAATTAGGCCAATTAATGTCTCAAATTTATTATATGCTTTTAAGCCATTTTATGCCAATTTTTACAATATTAATATTTAATATTTTCCTATTTCCCCCACGTTGTTCGTACGTGTAATATATATAATACGTAGGCTAGCAAATAGCCTAACCCACAAAAACATCACAACTTGCATAACACGTAAAAATAGATCTAACTTGCAAATAAAAATAGGCTAGCATGGATCAAAACTTGCATGATTATAATTTATATAATCATAAATTTGCATAATCAATAACTTGCATAGGCAATTGGCATAAATTGCATAAACTGCATAAACTACAAACTAGCATGGATCAAATTATATAAGATATGATTTGCATAGATCTATACATATAAAGGTGAACGTGCAAATATGAACATGGTTTTCACATAAACTTGCATATGATCTACATACAAACTTGTATTAAACTTGCATATGCAATTTAGACATGTAAATTAAGATTTACATATGATTCGCATACAATCTTACGTATAAACTAGCATATGATTCACATCAAAATCTATATATAAACTTGCATATATAATTTAGACATATAAATTAAGATTTACATTTACACTTGCATATGATTTAGATATGTAAATGTCACAAAATGAATCAATTCTAGCATATGTGTTTAGACATATGAACCAACATCATGAATTTAAACATGTAAACTAATATCCCACGTTTTATATATAAACTCGCATGTGTGTGTGTGTGTGTATATATATATATATATATGTGTGTGTGTGTGTGTGATTCACATGTAAACTTGTGTATAATTCGCATACAGACTTGCATAAGATTCACATACAAACTAGCATATGTAAAAACAGACATGCATAAGATTCACGTACAAATTAGCATATGATTTAACATCCCAAAATTGCATAAGATTTACATACGAACTAGCATATGATTTAACATCCCAAACTTGCTTAAGATTCATATACGAACTAGCATATAAACTGATGTCATAAAATGAATCAAGTTAAACATATGTGATTGGACATATGAAATAGATCTACCAACATAAGTTAACAAAACTGTCATATGTTTACCAACAGACCATAACAAAGTTAAGTAACATCACCTGATTCAACAGACATGTTCTCATAATCCCAATTATAACCCATCATAATTAATTTATTAATTATTTTGTGAAAGAAATTTTACTCAAAAAGACAGGTTAGAGAAGAGAATAATTCATTCGTCGTTCGTATTAGAATTCTGACTTGCAAATCCCTAAGCTTTAGGAAGAAGAACTATCCTAGCAGCAATATGGAGTCCAAGAGAGTAATTTAGTTTAGGTTTAGGGCTTGAGTCTATGTGTGCTTATATAGAAGTTTAATTCAACATAAGCCGTTAAATTATCATAGGAGCAATCACAACCATTCAGACTAGATAGAGTTATCCAGAATTTCCTTCTATGCCTTAGTGACTCAGCAACCGGTCAGGAAAGACTCAGCAACAAGTCAGAATCGTCTGATTTCAATTCTGCCCCGGGGGGTAGGTCGACCCCCAGGTCGACACCCTAGTCGACCTGTATAGGGGAGGTCGATCCCCTGGTCGACCCGGCCTTGGGCGGGAGAAATCCCGCCCAGCCCGCTTCCTGTTTGAATTTTGAATTTTAATTCTGAACCGTTATTAATTTATTTAAATTACTGAAACTTCTGAGGGCCATAACTTCCTCATACGAAGTCCGATTTACGAAAACTTGGACTGTATTCCAAGCAGAATTTCAAGACGAACGCAATGGTGTAAGCCAATTCCCTTAATTCTCACTTTAACAATTAAGTATTCTTAAATTCGTT
The DNA here is from genome assembly GCA_030737875.1 of Allium sativum. Classification (NCBI taxonomy): domain Eukaryota; kingdom Viridiplantae; phylum Streptophyta; class Magnoliopsida; order Asparagales; family Amaryllidaceae; genus Allium; species Allium sativum. Next base: position 367,444 of record JASFAX010000093.1, on the reverse strand, counting down.
CTTTTAATTGTCACAGAAAATTCAGGGTGTTACAATAGCCTCAAAAGATCTTCAAGAATCTTGTTCACCTTCTCGGTCTGTCCATCGGTCTGAGAATGGTAAGCGGTGCTCAAACACAACCGTGTACCTAATGCTTCTTGCAAGCTCCTCCAAAATTCACTAGTAAAAATAGGGTCACGATCGCTTACGATGCTGGAAGTTACTCTATGAAGATGAACTATCTCCCGAACATAAATTGTTGCCAACCATGATGCCGTCCTCTTACTCCTAACTAGAATAAAGCGAGCGCTCTTAGTGAGTCTATCTACCATGACCCAGATACTGGTGTTGCCTTTCTTCGATCTAGGCAAACCATCCACGAAATCCATAGAGACGCTCTCTTATTTCCACTGAGGAACCTCCAAATGATGAAGTAGACCACCAGGCTTCTTTTGCTCAGCTTTAACTTGCTGGCAAACTAAGCATTGGGAAACAAATTCGGCAACATCTTTCTTCATCCTAGCCCAAAAGAAAACCCTCTTCATGTCTCTGTACATCTTATCACTGCATGGATGAATGGTCATCTTAGAATGGTGGGCTTCTTCTAGGACTGCCTTTATCAAGCTTCCAGTTTGAGGAACACAAAGCCTTCCATCTCGTCGCAACCATCCCTTTTCATCTATGGCATATCTACTGAGGTGACTAGAAGTATCCCCTCTTCTGAGCTTTCCCATGATGTCTAAAATCTGGGGAAAACCTTGTTGCAAAGCTCCTATCCGGTCCATAAGAGTTGGTCATATCTCCAACGATGCAAACAGATCATGTAAAATCTCGATGGAGGGTCTAAAATCAAAAGCTGATATGAACTCCAAGTTCTTTCTTTCCACAAACAGAGGACTCAAGGCCATCCTCTACTTACTTAGCGCGTCTATCACCACATTATCCTTGCTAAGGGTATAAGCAATCTCAAAATCATAAGAAGCTAGAAACTCTATCCACCGTTGTTGCCTTAATTTGAGGTCTTTCAACGAGAACAGATACTTGAGAGATTTATGATCGGTGTATAACTCGAACTTCTCTCCAAGTAAATAATGACGCCACGTCTTTTACGCGAATACTATGGCAGCTAGCTCTAGATCATGGGTTGGGTAGTTCTTCTCACGAACTCTCAACTCTCTACCCCCATAACACACTACTTCCCCTTCTTGCATCAGAACCGAACCAAGCCTTGTACAACACGCATCAGTGTAAACGGTAAACACCTTACTCCCGTCAGGCAAGGTCAAGACTGGAGTTGTTGTAAGAGCCCTCTTTAAATGTTGGAAAGCAACATCACAGTCTATATCTCATGAAAACGCCAAGTTCTTCTTCGTCAACCTAGCGAGTGGGGCTGATATCTTTGCGAAGTCCTTAATGAACTTCCTATAGTAACCTGCCAACCCAAGAAAGCTTCTCACCTCGGTCGTATTTTTAGGAATCTGCCAATCTTTCACCGCAACCACCTTGAAGAGATATACTCTTTACCTTTATTTGGAGACCACATGCCCTAAGAATCTCACCTCTTTTCTCCAAAAATGGCATTTGGAGAACTTCACCTTAAGCTGATGGTCACAGAGAGTTTTTAGAACTTCTCTCAAATGTTGGGCATGCTTTTCTTTGCTTTTGGAGAAGATCAAAATGTCATCAACAAAGACTACAAAAAATTTATTTAGGAACTCCCGAAACACCCTACTCATAAGATCGACAAAATAGGCGGGTGCATTCATCAGCCCAAAAGGCATTACTAGCCATTCAAAGAAATCGTCCGGAGTTCTAAAAGCAGTCTTATCTATGCTATCTTCAACCACCCTTAATTGATGGAACCCCATGGACAAGTCTAACTCAAAAAATACCAAGGCACCAACAAGTTGATCAAATAAATCATCAATCCTCGGAAGCAGGTGCCTATTCATCTTAGTGAGTTTATCCAGCTCTCTATAGTTAACACACGAACGAAGCGAACCATCCGCTTTAGTCGTGAATACTACTGGAGCACCCCATTTAGATATGCTTCGTCTGATAAACCATTTCTCAAGCAACTCCCCTACTTGCTTACTCAGCTCCCTCCTTTCCTTCGGAGCCATGTGGCGCACTGGCAATGCAACTAGCTTTGCATTGTCCACCAAATGTATATGAAATTCGATTTCGCGCCTTAGAGGTAAACCCCAAACCTCATCAAAAACATCAGAATAATCTCGGACTACTGGAACAGATTGCAAGTGATCGATAGATGTATCAAGAGACTCTAAGAAAACTAAGCATAACCGACCCTTATGGGTCACAAGTAATCTCGAGGGTCCTCCCATGGCAAGTTTGAAGCCTAACGACCCTCTTCTTACAATCCAGAATGGCACCATACGTGGTAAACCAATCCATTCCTAGAATTAACCCATAACCCATAAACCCAAGCACATATGCATCGCATTCAAACTCGATGCCTAACACAGATATTTTCAAACCTCGACAAGTCATAGATAAATGAGCCGAACCACCAATGGGGTTTGAAACAACTACAGGATCCACTACCATACTAGTAATTAAGTGCAGAGATTCAACCACAGAACTTGATATAAATGAATGTGAAGCGACAGATTCAAAAAGTGTTCTAATAGGATTGTTTGAAAGAGAAATTAAACCTTCCACGGAAATTTTTCTACCTCTATTAGGAGTACTGATCGCGAGAGCATGCACCTGCCCTCCAGAAGTCCCTGTCCTTTGACCCTGTCCCTGTGATCCCTATTTCTTCGGGCACTCTCTAGCAATGTGTCCGACCTCTCCATAGTGGTAGCTAGAGTTCTTCCTTCGCTTACAGTATTTTATCAAGTGACATTCCTACCGACAATTGTGACATTTTCTCTTGTCCTTGCCTTTATCATTCTTCCCTCCTTTCTTCTGCTGTTGTTGTTACTGCTGCCCCTTCTTGGGCCACACCTTCCTATTTTGCGATGTCTCCTCGGCCTTCTTTTCTCCCTTGTCTTCCTCATGCATTAGGGCCATATCGACAAGCTTTTCAAAGGTGGCCCCTATTGGAATATGGGAAGTGTCTAACCCATACAGAGGTTCATTCAGCCCTTTAGGAAACTGCAAAGCCCTTTTGTGTGGAGTATCCACCAACTCTAACCCGAACCTTGCTAGCTAGTTGAATTTATTCACATACTCTTTCACCGATAAGTTTCCTTGTTTGAGTGCTAAGAACCTCTCCATCTGCATGCTTCTCTTAGTTTGGGAGAGAAATTTCATTTCGAACCTCTGTCTAAAATATTCCCAAGTTTCCATCGAACGTCCATCTTGGGTGACTTCCCACCAAAATGAGGCTTCGTCTTTCAGTAGCCAGGTGGCTAACTGAACCTTCCTTCTATCCTCTATTTCAAAGATTATGAACAAGTCCTCGGTTTCCTTGAGCCAATTCCGTGCTTCCACAAATGTCTCGTTCCCATGGAATGGCTTCCCTCCCATAGCACGGAAGTCTTCGCAGATCTTGGCGAAGTTATCTGCTCTTGGAGGGGGGAGGAGGAATGACTGGTGCAGTTGGGGGTGGAATATTTCCTTGGCTTTCGGCAGGCGCCATGGCCTCCAAATACTTACGAAAGCATCCGGGTATTGTAACGCCCTCTGGGATATTAGGAATGTTTTGTTCCCCAGACATGCTGAAAAAGGAAAAAGGAAGAGATTTAAACTAAGGACTGAAGAATATTACATATGGCTTTTTGGGGAATGTTTTCAAAACAGACTTTTCTTTTTGAAAATGCTTTCTTTTAAAATCTTTTTGAAAATAATTTTTGAAATCTTTTTTTAATCTGGTAACCTTCAGCTCTGATACCATGTGTGACACCCCACGCCCGTTAGTGTCACTCACAAAGGGAATGCATTAAGTTTCGTGAAGCGTTATAGGTAAACAGATACATATTTTTATAAGACAGACATAAATAGGATAGCAGCGGAAATTTAAATTTTATTTCAAACACAGATCATACAGCATGGTTCAAAATATCATGAGTCTCAAAAACCATTACAACGACATAACTTCTGTCTTTTAACATCAAAGTACATAAATACTTAAAAGAAAACATAATTCCCCAAATAAAAGAGACAAAGCCATAGTGGAGATAAAAACTTGAGCCATACTTCGAAAGCAGCTCAAGCAAGATGATATCTAAGTCTTGACTAAGCCTGAGTGTTTCCTCCTTGAGAACCTAGGGGGAACGGAAGAAAGAAGGAGAAACAAGAAGGTTAGACATAAAGTCTAGCGAGTCTAGTGACTTTTAGCAAGTAAATGAATAAAAGTAGCATGACAGGCATATAAAGTGGATAAGAGAGATCACGACATAAATGGTAAGTGTGACAAGGTAGACAGGATAAGGTGTATATGCTTCTAATGATTACTCTGCACTATTACTAGTATAACCAAAATGAGATGATCCCTTCCACTATAAGGCAGTAGACTTAGGGCATATGTCCAAATGTACCCTAACCACTACCTTAATCGATCCGCTCCATACTCCGTAGATACTTTGTGCCGACCACACAGTAGGATGTATCATGTCCTAAAGTGGCAACCCCTCACTGATATGCACATCCCCATATCTACTGGTGTCACGGTCGTCTTATCCCCCTCTGCCCAGCTCATGCACGCACATGGCCAGGTCGATTTGTGCCGACAACACCGCCTCCACGTTTGGATCTCTTACAATCAGTCAGTAAGTGTGTCCCCTCTCCACCTAGTATGGAGTATTTATTTGATACCTACTCCGGGTTACTGACTTAAATGGGTCCCACACAATATGATACAAGCTCTCCCCTTTGTCTTATATCCCCCACTAGGTTTTCGCTGACTATGTATACCACTAGGTGTCTTTAATTACATAGCCGTATACCAGTTATGCTTACCCTAAAAGGTGTCTTTAATTACATAACTTTATTATTTCCTCGAGTTATGTATACCACTAGGTGTCTTTAATTACATAACCTTATTGGGTTAAGTTTGTGGGCCTATATGTAAATATTACCCACCCCCCTCCAGAATTGCTTAACCCATCCACTATCCAACAAATTTTACTTAACCCTAACTTTAGTTCATAATCATATAATCCCTATGGATTAGATTTGGTTAAGTAGTCCAATTGATTACCATGTCCATTTATGGTTTATAATTGGCTATACCTCCCACATTAGGCCTACAACTTGTGGATGCTGGATATGTCGGTCAGGTCTAGGCAGTCTTATTTCACAGTTGGGCCTAACCTCGTGTCTTAGCCCGATTCATATTTGCGCACTTAGACCTCTCACATTAGGTTCAACATTAGTGGCTGTTGGATATGCCAGTCGGGTCTGGGCAGACTTCCACCACTAATGCAACCTAACTTCATGTCATAAGTGCAATTACAATTCCTAATTGTAATTACTAGACATTCCATTTTTATTCAATTGTTACCTATGTCTTAATAGGTGATTATGTCCCTATTTTTTCCTTTTTGAATTATATGTCCAACTCATGTTTATATTCAAATTATGTCAATATTAACCTTTTTCCCTCCCCGATCCTCAATTAGCATGTTCGCACCATTTACGACATGTATAGGCTAAATAATTGCCTAATCATAAACGATAAAAAGGAAAGGCAATGGAAATATGACAAAGGTGAATGTTCTAACATAACCAGCATAAGCATATACTGATATGGTGAACATATAAGCATAGATCTAATGAACTTGTAGAAGTTAACTTGTTGTAACATAACAAAGGTAATAAGATGAACATGACAAGATCTAAATTTAATATAGATGTCCAACAAATTCAGATCTAGTATGAGAAGCGCAAGGGGATCCAAATAATAACCTAGATCGGATTAATAATTTAGGTGTCCGCATAATACAGATCTAATAGGTAAAAGTAGATCTAATTAAATTATAATATGGACGTAAATAGATCTAACATAATTAGGATGACATAATAGCATGTTTAGATCTAAATATAGATTCACATGTCCAATTTACAACATATCTAAATTGTCCACAATATGACAGGTGAAAGGTGATTTACATAAAGAATTAGATCTAACCAATGTTGTAACTGTCCAAATTAACGTTAACCACAATACAGTTACAAATCAAGATCCACAAAGGCGACATAATAGAATAACAACAATTGAATTAGATCTAGAGAAGTAGACCTATCATTACATAGTATAAGATTTAACACTAGCATAGATTCATAGTTTACAACATATCCAAATCACAGTCTTTCACAATTTACTTTTATTCGTTTAAACCTAAAAGTAACCAATTCACAGTGTTTGGATTGCAAAGAGGAAAGATAAGAAGTTAGTGTTGAATCTAAGCTTAAATTTCATAATTTGATTTGCAAAGCTGAAAGTTGTAGGGGATTAACAGATCCAATTCAGTTCAGACACCGGTAGGGTTTGGCCACCATGGATTCTCAACGAAAAAAATATGAGAAATGGCCACGTATATATAGCTGTAAAACCCTCTGAAACCGACTGCCACCTCATCCATAGGGGTGTCGACACCCCTGTGGGTGGGTCGACCCATAGGTCGACGCCCCTTAAGGGGGGTCGACCCCGGTATCGACAACCCTCGAGGGGGTCAACCCCCTAGAGCGGGAATTCTTCCGCCACTTTTCATTTTTCGAATTTGAACTGTTCTGGATAAAATTCTGACTCATCTCTGACTCATGTATATATGTATTTTCTTTCTGCGCGTATACAAACTTAAAACTCTCATAACTTCTTCATACGGTGTCCGTTTTACGCAAATCAAATGTCAATCTTGACCAGAGTTTCGATACGGACGCAATGGTATAGTCCGGTTTCCTTAATTTTGAATATTAAATCAATTATTATTTAATTTATCCTCTTTTATTTTAACAAAATTACAGGGTGTTACACACAGCGCAAGGATAAAATATAATAGAACATATACAACAGGTAATGGTAACGAAGCATCATATAACAAACTTTCTCAAAATCCTGAAAGGTTATCCAACTGATACCAAAGTTTGTACATAATGCCTCACTACAACCCACATAGATCACTCAAACAGCGGAAACAGAAATACAGATAGTAATAGAACTGGTATGCTAGCCTCCTGCTCGCCTCACACAACAACATCCTCCTCACTAATCACCTGTAACCTGCTACTTAGTCTGCCCATCAACAAATGGATGAACAACCTAAGGTAATAAGAGGAGACATAAAACCTTGAGTCAGACAACAGTCTTAGTGAGTGATAAAACAGGTAACAAACTTCAAAAACAATGTATATGAGAATGGATAGATAAATATACTAATCTACCCACAACACCAGAGAAGAACTCAACCCTATCTTCCCTATATCAGACAGTGATAGCCTTTACCATAAACAATTCAACAATTCATCCGTGGAAACCAGAACACCCATTCAATCATGGCAAAGCCCTCATAACATCCAGATTATATGTATCTCACGTAAACCATCCTAATCGAATTCAACATCCCTCAAGCACAATCCTTAGAGGCCTAAACCAATATCAGACTAGCACTCAAGGAACATCTACTCCGACATTGGACAACCTGCATGAGACAGTACAAACAGAACAACCAATCATTCATGACTAACTCTGGCTATCACTGCCGATCCTGCTTTGAAACCATCGTTAATCGTATGACGGCCAACCTTGCCTTATGTCAAGGGATAATGGTAACCCCGGTTCTAGCATAAACTCCATACGCCTTTCAATGATATGTATGTATGTCCAACCTTGACAACTAGGCCCTTCAACGACACCCAGGGTACTCGACCTACAACCGGTCTTTTAGGTGCCCCTATCGTACCCCTGCTTTGAGCCTGCTACAACTTACGACAACGATAATATCTCTGCCTTCTCATCTCTAGTCATCCAACTCGACGACTTTTCATAGCTCTAGCAACATTATCAAGCAACCATTATCCACCAACTCACGACCTTTGAGTTATCACCGCATTCGTTGTTCTACACCGATCAACGAACACCTTTCAACACTTCGAACCTTCCTACTTGAATTTATTTCGAATCCACACCATCACTGAGCCAATTACATCACTGCGCTACGGCTAGGGTTCGGAGGGGTGGTGTTGCCTCCGAAAAATATTTTTTTCAAGCTCTTTTCTTCAAATCCGAGTCGTACCCGAAAATATAAATTTTCAGGAAAAGACCCCATTGCAGCCGATCGATCGACCCATTATCACATGACCGACTGACCCATTTTGGAACCACGCCCGACCGACCCATTCATCACAGGACCGACCGAACCATTTTGGAACCACGCCTAACCGACTCAACATAGGTCCAACTCCCATACTAGCCCGACCGACTCAACATGACCGACCCAGTCAAATCCTTCACTACTTCAATATTCGGACCGACCAGATCATGGCCGACCCGACCTGTCGAGACCGACCCGACCTATCGAGACCGACCCGACCAGCCCTGAACGACCGACCAGCCTGCTCCAAAACCAGAACTCCAGATCGGACCGACCGAATTGAGAGCGACCTGACCAGTATTGATCGACCCGACCCATTTCTTCTCCTCCAAGGCCTCCAAAACCTGCATCCTCCAATGCAGCTCCGATTTCGACCAAAACTTTGCCAAAACGATTCGTTCAACGAAACCAACTAATCCAATCATCCAATATGACCACAAAAGTGGTATGAAGTCAACAATAACACCAATATGGCAATTACATATCACTCATATGCTTTATTGAATCCATGTGAGAGATGCATATCACTCACCGATTCTCCAAAACAAGCTAACTGATTCTCCAAAACAAGCTAAAATTAATGAATTAAGAATCCGGACAGCAAGCACCTCGCATCAAACCTCTTGATCCGATGAACTCTTACTTTGATTGATGTAGATCTAGCCTCCAATGGTGTAGATCTATGTTTTCCCTCTTTGGATTTTGATTTTTAGTGGTGGAAAGTTGTTAGAGGAAGGAGGAACATAGGCTACCTTATGAGAGAGTAGAGAAACTAAACCATTTCCCATATCTCTCACCCTCTATTTATACCCTTCCACTAGCCCACTAATGGGCCTTCCTAAATCAGCCCATTGTGGCTCTCCAAACCTGAACATCCAACTGAAAAACCTTAAAACAGTGATTCCTCCCAAACCGCTGAGCCAAATCTTTAATGTAACCACTCTATTGAAAGGCAACCATCAATTCATTTCCAATGGCACAGGTCTCACTCTCTGATTCGACCTGAATCAAAAGTTATGCACTACACATGACTGATAGGGGCAAAATGGTCACAAACAAAATTAGTAAAAATTATGGACATGTCTCACATCCCCATAAGCAACATATCAAAAGATGAGAGTGATCCAACCCTTAGGGAATGAAATAAAAATATTTTATGATCCTCCGATACGTAAAATGTGGGTTGTTACATCCCCCCCCCCCCCCCCCGCTTTAAGAATTTCGCCCTCGAAATTCGAAGTAAACATAGGCAACCACAACAATTCTACATGCCTATCATCCATGAGAAGTCAATTCTATCACTCAAACTAGCAATCATCAAGCCATGCATCCATAGCCTTATCCTAGCATGTAGAATTCTATCAAAAAACAACAAGTTACAACGATATAACAATGATACGATCAAAGGGTCCTACCGATGAAGAGATCTGGATGAGTCGCTCTCATGCTCTCTTCCGTCTCCCATGTACATTCGTCGTCATCTTCACTCCATTGTACCTTGACTAGCTTAACCGCCTTTCTCCTAAGTTGTTTCATGTCATTTCCCACAACACGAAGCGACTTACGAGGTTTCACAACTGCGGTCTCCACTTCAAGGTCTTCGTACTGCTCTGGAGGTACCACCACATTCAAATCATGCACAAACTTCTGTAGAAATGACACATGGAACACATTATGCACACTTGATATCTTCTCGGGTAACTCCAATCTATATGCAAGCTTTCCAATTCGCTCGACTATCAGAAATGGTCCAACGAACCTTGAAGCTAACTTTCCTTTGTTTTCGAATCGAACCACATGTTTCAACTGCGAAATCATAGCAAAAACCATATCGTCTACATCGAATTCCAAATCCTTATGACGCTTATCAGCATAACTTTTCTAACGATCTTGGGCCGCCTTCGTTCGTTGCCGAACGATCTCGATACAATCCGAGGTCTCTCTAATCATCTCTGGCCCAAGTACCAACTTATCTCCATTTTCTAACCAACATGCTGGAGAATTGCACGATCTCCCATACAACACCTCGTATAGTGCCATCCCAATGCTGGTTTAGTAGCTATTATTATATGCAAACTCAACTAGATGCAAATGATCCTTCGAATTCTAACACACAAGTCCTTAGGGGATCCTCCAAAATTCGATTAACCCTCTCGGTTTGACCATCCATTTGGGGATGATAAGTCGTACCCAAGGACAACTCGGTTTCCAAAGTTTCTTACAAGCTCTTCCAAAATCCACTCGTAAATAATGGATCTCAGTCACTTACATACTCTTGGGGACACCATGGAATCGAACTATCCATTTCACATAAAGTTCAGCCAATTTCGATGTTGTCCTAGTCGACTTGATAGGAATGAACCTTACACTTTTTGGTCAAGCGATCCACGGTGACCAAAATCCCTTTGTTTCCTGCTTTGGTTCTAGGTAATCCATTGACAAAATCCATCGATATCTGCTTCCACTTCCATGTAGGAACTTCCAATGGCTAAAGCAAACCACTCGGTTTTTCTGTTCAGCTTTCACCAACTGATAGTTCATGCACATGTAAATGAACTTTCCAATATCTCGCTTCATCCCTTCCCAGTAGTAGACTCGCTTCATGTCCTGATACATCTTATTGCCACCGGGATGAATCGTCAACTTCGAGTGATGACATTCTCTCAGAACCTCATCTCTCAATCCATCAATATCAGGAACAACTATTATCCCTTGCTTTCAAAGCCAACCTTCTCGATCGACCTCGAACACTTTATCTCTGGTTTTAGCTTCTCGATAAACTCGACAAGCTTCACATCTCGCTTTTGGCTCTCGCCGATCCTTTCGATAAGTGTAGGCCTTATCGATAAGCTTGTCAACATTTCAGGTTCCAGCTCACTCCTTGGCCTGAAATCGAACCTTGCCGAATACTCAAGGCTCTTCCATTCCGAAAACATCACTCCCAAACTTGCGTGTCTTCGACTCAACGCATCTGCAACTACGTTACCTTTTCCAGGAGTATGGGCAATATTAAAATCATACAATGCCAAAAACTCGAACCATCTTTGCTGCCGAAGATTCAAATTCTTTTGGGAGAAAAGATACTTCAACAACTTGTGATCCATAAACAACTCGAATCCCACTCCCAACAGGTAATGTCTCCACATCTTCAGAGCAAACACAATCGCCGCCAACTCCAAATCATGAGTTGGGTAATTTTTCTCATGCGGCTTCTGCTGTCGACTTGTGTAAACCATAACCTTATCCTTTTGCATCAGCACTGCTCCAAGTCCAATACCACATGCGTCGGTGTATACCACCATCTCCTCATTCCCATTTGGAATGGTCAACATAGGAGCACTCGTTAGTCTCTCTTTCAGGATTCCGAACGCTTGTTCACACTTTGCATCCCATGTGAACACTTGGTTTTTTTTCGTCAATCCTGTCAATGGTGCAGCTACCTTGGAGAAATCCCTGATAAACCATCGGTAATAACTAGCCAACCCAAGGAAACTCCGAACATCCATATCATTCTTAGGCCTATCCCAATCCTGGATTGTTTCCACTTTAGCGGGATCAACTACTATCCCATTACAGGAAACTACATAACCTAAGAATCTCACTTCACTCTTCCAGAAGTGACACTTTGAAAACTTGGCTCTCAGTTGATATTTTCTTAAGATTTCTAATACGATCCTCAAGTGCATCTTGTGCTCTTCCTCATTTCGTGAGTAGACCAAAATGTCATCCACGGACACAAGTACGAACTTATTCAGTTGATCTCTGAATACCCTATTCATAAGATCCACAAAATACTCAGACGCGTTAGTCAACCCGAATGGCATCACCAACCATTCGAAGAAATCGGATGGCGTCCTAAAAGCAGTCTTTGGCACACTATCCTTAGCCACCATCAACTAGTGAAATCTTGTTGCCAAATCCATTTGAGAAAACATTTTGGCTTCTTGAAGCTGATCGAACAAGTCATCAATCCTTGGCAACAGATACTTGTTCTTTTTAGTCACCTTGTTCATCTCACGATAGTCCACATACAATCTTAACAAGCCATCTGCCTTGGTTGCAAACATGACTGGTGCACCCCATTCAGATACACTCCTCCGAATGAATCCTTTTCCAAAAGTTCACGAACTTGCACCTTCAACTCTCGTTGTTCCTTAGGCGCCATCCGCCTAAGAGGCATAACGATTGGACTAGTACCCTCGACCAAATCGATCCTAAACTCGATCTCATGATGCGGTGGCAAATATTTGACCTCGTCAAAGACATCCTCATACTCATTAGCAATCAGCACTTATGATAGGTCTTCTTGTGGAATCCCAAGCGTATATAGATAACTCATGAAGACATCCTCTTCGCGCTTATATCTAATCAACACCTTTCGCCCTTCCACATCCCCATCCTCACCTCTAGCTTCTCGCAGTTCACCCTTGCCACATACCTCTTGAGCCAATTCATGCCCATGATGATCCCAAACCCACAAAGTTAAGAACAAAGTAATCACACACAAAAGAGCAACCATGACTCGACAACACTAGACCACGACAAATCATGCAAAGATTGGACGAACCCTCAATTGGATTAGTCACAATCAACGGTCTATCACAAATCTCAGGTTCCAAACCCAATCGACACACAAGCTCATTGCAAATGAATGAATGCGATGCGCCAGTATCAAATGGCACACGAATTGAAATACCATTAACAGAAAGAGTACCTTGCACCATGACACCCTTTCCCTTCTCCTCTGCAGTAGGAACTCTTGAAGAAGTTGGCATGGCTTCCAAAGCATATGCCTTCACAACCTGCTTGCCCTTAGCTGATTCCTGACAATCTTTCTTCTCATGCCCAGGCTTCCGATATTTGAAGCACGTCTTCTCAGCTTTGGGATTCTTGCACTCATTAGCAAAATGGCCTTTTTGTTGGCAGTTAAAGCAAACTACCTCACTCTTAGGCTTCTTTTGGCCATTCTTCCCTTTCTGTTGTTTCTGCTTCCTCTTCTTATTATTACCACCCTACTGTGGCTTCTGTTCTTCCTTAGGTGAGACAATAGACATCTTAGGAAACAAACTTTCATGCCTTAAAGCCTTCTCGACAATCTTTTCAAAGCTATCATCGAGATGATCCACAAGCTGATTCCCAAGATAATCATCCAATCCTAATACAAACTTCTCGTTCTTTTGATAAGGAGTATCCACATATGAACGAGCATACTTCGACAAAGTCTCGAAGTCAGAAATATAGTCAAGAACTGGGCGACCATTCTGCTTAAGCTCCACGAATCTCTTAAATAGAATTAACTTTTGCACGGTGGAGATAAACTTCGCTTCAAACTTAACTTGGAACAGCTCCCATGAAATATCCTCTTCAAGGGTCTCAAGTGTGGCAGAGTTCCACCAGTCCATTGCTCTGCCTTCTAACTTCCTTAATGCAAGCTTCCTCTTTATTTCTTCATCAATGCCCAAGTCCTTGAAGATCCGAACACAAGTGTCCAACCACCTTTGAACCTCTTCAACTGGTTCGGAGCCCTTGAACTGTTTCCCTCCCAATGATGTAAAGTCTTTGCATGGCTTTGCAAATTCCACAGCTCTAGGCACCTGGACTCCAACATCAACCGCAGCTGCCACTAGATCGGGGGCCCTTCATAGGCATGCTTCTATCATAGCTTCAAACATGGCCGGGTAATCAGGTGCCCCGCCATTTCCCCCTCCAAGCACAACTTCTTCCCTAGCAGAATGTCTCGTATACCGTCGACTCATTCTAAATCTGCAAATTAGAATGATTAGCCATCTACAAGATAAACTGCTAAAGAAGTACAAATGCTACTATACTATATAGTATCATATAGTATACATCCAATTGAAATTTACAAGTACGTCTCTCATACGTTATTATGTCTTAGAACTTTGGCTCAAATCGATAACTAGAGCTCTAATACCAAATGTGACAACCGCTCATAGCCCATGCACTAAACAAGAGGAATAATGCGTTGAAAAGTGTGCCAGGCAATTATGGACGATCATCAGAGTAGGTAAACAACATCGGAACCGATCGTAGAACTCACAATGCAAGGATAAAATATAATAGAACATGTACAATAGGTAATGGTAATGAAGCATCATATAACAAACTTTCTCAACATCCTGAAAGGTTATCCAACTGATACCAAAGTTTTTACATAAGGTCTCACTACAACCCTCATAGAGAAATCAAATAGCGAAAACAGAAATACTAGATAGTAATAAAACTGGTACGCCAGCCTTCTACTCGCCTCCGCACATCAACATCGTCCTCACTAATCACTTGTAACCTGCTACTTAGTTTGCCCATCCACAACAGGATGAACAACCCAAGGTAATAAGAGCAGACATAAAACCTTGAGTTAGACAACAGTCTTAATGAGCGATAAAACAACTAACAAACTTCAACAACAAAGTATATGACAATGGATAGATAAATAAACTAATCTACCCACAACACCAGAGAAGAACTCAACCCTATTTTCCCCACATCGAATAGTGATAGCCTTTACCATAAACAATTCAGCCATTCATCCATGGATACCAGAACACCCATTCAATCATGGAAAAGCGCTCATAACATCCAGATTATATGTATCTCATGTAAATCATCCTAATCGAATTCAACATCCCTCAAGCACAAGCCCCAGAGGCCTAAACCAATATCAGACAAGCAATTAAAGAACATCTACTCCGACATTGGACAACCTACATGAGACGGTACAAATAGAACAACCAATCATTCATGACTGGCTCTAGCTATCACCGCCAATCCTGCTTTGAAACCGTCGTTAATCATATGATGACCAACCTTGCATCATGTCAAGGACTAATGGTAACCCCAGTTCTAGCATAAACTCCATACGCCTTACAACGATGCGTATGTATGTCCAACCTTGACAACTAGGTCTTTCAACGATACCCAGGATACTCGACCTACAACTGGTCTTTTAGGTGCCCCCATCGTACCCCTGCTTTGAGCCTGCTACAACTTACGACAATGATAATCTCTTGACATTCTCATCTCTAGTCTTCCAACTCGACGACGTTTCATTGCTCAAGCAGCCATTATCCACCAACTCACAACCTTTGTGTTGTCACATCATTCGTTGTTCTACACCGATCAACGGACACCTTTCAACACTTCAAACCTTCCTACTTCAATTTACTTCGAAGTCACACCATCACCGAGCCAATTACATCATTGCGCTGCGGCTAGGGTTCAGAGGGGGAGGGGTTGCCCCAGAAAATATTTTTTCAATCTCTTTTCTTCAAATCCGAGTCGTACCCGAAAATATAAATTTTCAGGAAATGACCCCATGCAGCTGATCGACCGACCCATTCATCAGAGGACCAACCGACCCATTTTGGAACCACACCCGACCGATCCAACATAGCTCCAGCTCTCATACTAGCCTGACCGGCCCAATATAACCTGACCGATGTAGTCCAATCCTTCGCTACTTCAATATTCGGACCACCAGATCATGACCGACCCGACCTGTCAGGACCGACCCGACCAGCCCTGAACAACCGATCAACCTGCTTCAAAACCAGAACTTCAGACCGGACCAACCCAATTGAGACCGACCCGACCAGTATGGACCGACCCGACCCATTTCTTCTCCTCAGGGAAATATTTCCATGGCTCAACCAACCCACACCATGTTCGACCCAAAACCTGTATCCTTCAATGCAACTCCGATTTTGACCAAAACTTCGCCAGAACGATTCGTTCGATGAAACCAACTCATCCAATCATCCAATATAACCACAAAAGTGGTATGAAGTCAAGAATAATACCAATATGACAATTCCACCAATAATTATGTAAAATTCACCAAAATCACCATAAGTGTACATATGAACAAAACCATGGATTTAACTTGCACATTCATATGAAACACCATAGAAATTACTTATCTAAACTTGCTAAATCAGATCATAAGGGGATTTACATGAAAATGGACTTACCAATGCATAAATCTATGGAAAAACGCTTGCACTTGATGAAAAACATGGACAAACACTCATATGATTTATTGAATCCATGTGAGAGATGCATATCACTCACCGATTTT
Organism: Allium sativum; assembly: GCA_030737875.1. Classification (NCBI taxonomy): domain Eukaryota; kingdom Viridiplantae; phylum Streptophyta; class Magnoliopsida; order Asparagales; family Amaryllidaceae; genus Allium; species Allium sativum. Next base: position 351,088 of record JASFAX010000093.1, on the reverse strand, counting down.
CTAGAACAAGCTAAAATTGATGAAATAAGAATCCGGACAGCAAGGACCTCGCACCAAACCTCTTGATTCGATGAACTCTTGCTTTAATTGATGTAGATCTAGCCTCCAATAGTGTAGATCTATGATTTCCCTCCTTAGATTTTGATTTTTAATGGTGGAAAGGTGTTAGAGGAAGGAGGAACCACTACAAGAAAATCTTTAAATAGCGACAGATTTTTAGCAGCGGAAAATTGCATCGTCAATTAGCGACGGAATTTCGTGGACTTTGTAAGAGATAATATTTTGGACTTTATATGTCACCTTATTTTAAATTATTACCATCGAATATTATTTCTGTTGCTAAATCATTGGTAATTGCAGCATTTACCATCCTAAAATATTCAACGCTAAATTCCGTTGCTGATAGAGTCGGATTACCGTCGATAAAATTTTGAAGTTATTTTTGCAGTAGTTTTTCAAGGGATTTGAAAAGGACTTTTATATTTATTCTTTATAAAATATTTTACATTTGTGTTTTTACTTAGTAGATAATAAGTAAATATAAATTTTAAATAATTTTAATGTTAATAATATATTAGTAATAAATATTAAATATTACAAGTAAATAATATTCAATAGTTAATGTTAATTAATTATTAATTATTATAAAATATAAATAAGAGGTAATAATAATTAATAAAATACATTAATGTTCATGTTTATTAAATTTATTTTGATAATCAATGATTAATAAATAATCTTTAATACAATTAAAGAAATTACTATCAAGAAATTATTAATACATATTTGCTTTTAAGAAATTGATTGGTACGTATTAAATAATAAATAATTAGTAATTACGAAAAATAAAATGATCAAAGTTTAAAAATAATAAGTTGAATAAATATTAAAGAATTTCAAAATTCAAAAAATTCAAATATTACCATACAAGTTATTATTTTCATGCATATTAATATACTATTAAATAATTATTTTGTTATTTCCCTCTTTTGTTTAAGTGTAATGGCATCTAAAACATATAAAACATAAATATAAATTAAAGGATAAATATATTTATTATTTATTAAAATATTATAGTAATAAATAATTTAAAGTTAATTTTCAAAAAAAATAAAGTTAATTAAAAATAATAAAATACTGTCAAATAATTTATAAATGGTAATTAATAATTTATAGTTGAAAACTTAGAAGGGTTTAGTAACTAAATCAGTAACTAATAGTCAATAATTATGACAAAATAAATGGTAGTTCAGAATTAATAATACGCTGGTGAAAATTTTGCATCTACAAGCTTCGTTTCTTTCATTATTGGCTCCAACAAAGGATACTTATATGAATCCAAAACAAATTTTGGCTCCAGGTCCACGAAACTTGGTTCCAACCGACGAAAATTTTGGCTTGCAAAAAATTTATTTTCCCTCTATCCACGTTTTTATCTCTGATACGACACTTCTCCTTCAGCATCAAAACACTCATTCTAGATCTCATTCAAAGCTTCCGCGTTTTCACCTATGGGAACTGGGGTTCCTTTTCTTTTCTAAGCCGCCTTATTTTTACACTCTTCTTCGATTCAATTTGATCTTCTTTTCGCTTTCCTTTCTCCCTAAAAAGCGGATCTCATCTACCATCATCCCGCGCCCTCGCACCAACTCTACCGCGCCTGCAACTGCACCAGATCTATGTCGGCCTACTTCCATGCGGAAGCAACCCAACCTCACCCTTCACCTCATGCTCTAGCAAATCACCTGAGATCAAAATCGATCGCCACTGTATCTGCCGTTCCTCCCTCCACCGTTCGTTGTCACCACCTCGTCGCTTGGATCCGCCCCAGTTCGTCACCAACTGCTTGATTCATGATTCCTAAAATGTAAGTTTTTAATTTGTATTTAAAAATATGATGCCTGGTGTTTTTTTATAGCAAAAATCACCATTGCTTTCAAGTAGTTATAAATCAAGTTATTCCCAAACAGGCTCTAAATTCTATATATGTATAATTTGAAAAACATTCGTTTAATTCCATATATGCATACAGTATACGTATTTGGTTACAAGTACATTTCCAAATTTATTTCAATAGTATAGCAATTTGATATGCATTTACTTTGTTACATGTAGCAGTTATATATCCCTCACTTCGACAACTTGAGAGCGATTTGGTAGACAAAGAAAACAGCATAGAGGAGAATCAATATGAAGAAATTGTTGGTAGAAAATTTCCGGATAAGTTCACGGATAGAGAAGATGAATGTGGAATTTGTTTGGAGGTTTGCACGAAAATGGTTCTTCCTAGTTGCAATCATGCCATGTGCATAAATTGCTACCATAACTGGTAAATACATCATCATCATCACTTTAGTGTGTGTGTATATATATATATATATATATATATATATATATATATATATATATCACTTACCTGTTTATTTTCCGCTTAAAAAAGTATATCATGCTTAATAAAACCCCTAAACACTTGTTGTAATAAGGTTTCCAATATCAGAAGTGTGATCACTATTTGCTAAAATGTGTGATTATGATTCTGTGTAGTTAATGTTTGAAACATATGTCTTCCTGGTCTTGTACGCCCCTAAACACGTGTCCCCTGGCCTTGTACCCCTGCTTTACTTGAAACATAGTACTTGAGCATGATTGTGGTTTACATGGAATGCTCCGTTTATGTTGTACAGTTTGTAGTGCTAATACTGAGTTTGTTTTGACATGGGCAAAACAATGTTTTGAACCTCTTGCTTTGTGAGTTTTTCACTGCTGTGTTCCATCTTGGTTTAAATGGAGATTATACACGTTATTACACTAAACTTTTAGTATGTATTTACTGTATAATGATAGCATAAGTGCTTTTACTTGCATCATCCATCCAAGTTGTGGGCAATGCAAATGCTCTGATGCAATCTGAAGATTAGGTTGCATTGATCAATGATGCGAAGTCAAGTAGCTGTTTCAAGGATACATTCCTGAAGAATTACTTTAGGAGTATGAGAACTGTTGTTGGGCAGCTACAGAGACAATTATTGGGCATACTTATCAGCCTGGTCCTGGCCCTACGAGACAGACTGTGCTTATAAATATTGGATTTTTAGACCCAAAAAAAAAAGATGTGTGGTGGTGTTTGGATTGTGTGTACTATGGATGGAGTGACTCATAGGTTGCTGTAATGTTTCGTGCCTATTGCATGAGAATACAAATGGGATTAGAGAACATTGTATTTGAAAAAAAAAAGTTTGACGACAGAGTAGAAGTTATTTTGTGTGAATGATGTGTGAAAAATATGGTAACTTTTGTTGTAGTTATGTGTACTATTAAAATTTTAATGAAATAACATTTTTTTGAAATAAAATTTTATTTGCTTATTTTAGTGGATGATACATAATGACAAATTTAATATTTTTCATTAATTCGAGACTAATTTGAATGCGCTTACCGTCGAATTACCAACAAAAATAATGAAAATGTAATTTACCCCAATTTAATTTCCGTCGCTAATCCTTTGTTGAATTGCAAGGGTTTACCGACAAAAAAAAAGAGCTAGATTTTTTTTGTTAAAACTTTTTGTCGCTAATCTCTTGGTAATTAGTAAGGGTTTACCAACACCTTATGTAAGAAATATTTTATTATAAACTAATTATCCGTCGGTAAATAGTCGGTAAATAAATTAAAATTAAATTAAAAATAATTAATAAAATAAATAAATTTTTTATTATAAAATTAGAAAAATGACAGAAAAATGTCGGGAAACTCATGCTAAATTCCGTCGCTAAATCTGACACAGATACCATCATGGTTTTTACCGACAACACCGTTATGTAGGAAATCCGCCGCTAATGCCTGTTTAGCGACGGATTAGAAGCAGATTATGCCGCTGCTATATGCAGTTTTTCTTGTAGTGAACATAGGCCATCTTATGAAAGAATGGAGAAACTAAACCATTTCCCATATCTCTCACCCCCTATTTATACCCTTCACTAGCCCACTAATAGGCCTTCCCAAATCAGCCCATTGTGGCTCTCCAAACCTGAACTGCCAACCGAAAAACCTTAAAATAGTGATTCCTCCCAAACCACTGAGCCAAATCTTTAATGTAACCACTCTACAGAAAGGCAACCATCAATTCCTTTCCAAAGGCACATGTCTCACCCTTTGATTCGACCTGCGTTAAAAGTTATGCCTGCACAAGACTAACAAGGGCAAAATGGTCACAAACAAAATTGGTAAAAATTATGGACATGTCTCACATCCCCGTAAGCAACGTATCAAAAGATGAGAATGATCCAACCCTCAGGGAATGAAATAAAAATATTTACAATCCTCCGATACGTAAAATGTGGGCTGTTACACCATTGTTTATTTCAGTTTTGAATTTTTACACAGACGGGAAATGAAAATGAAGAAGAAAAGTCTACGTAGAAGATTTAAATAATTAAAATACTTGTGGTGGGAATTAAATTTAAAATTTTGGCTATTATATGTCGACATATAAAAAAGTATATGTCGACATACTTTAGTTTTAAATTTTATTTTTCTAATTTCTTATGTTATTCTTTATATAATCTAGTATATTTAATTATTCTAACTCACTTAATGAACATATGCCTAATTCTCTTGTAAATTTAGTAAATGTTGCTTTATTTAATGGTTTTGTTAATATATCTGCTATTTGTTTATCTATTTCAATAAATTCAAGTGAATTTTTTTACTTTACTTATGTTATCTCTTAGAAAATGATGTTACATCGATATGTTTAGTTCTCGAACGATGAGTTGGATTTTTAGAAATATTTATAGCACTTGTAGTATCGCAGTATATAGGTGATTTATTTATATTTAATCCAAAATCATTTAAAGTTTGTTGCATATATATTACTTGTGAACAAACCAAAGCAGTAGAGATATATTCTGCTTAAGTTGTTGACAAAGATACAATATTTTTCTTTTTACTAAACCACGAGACTAGTGAATGTCCTAAGAAGTGACATGTTCCACTAGTACTTGTACGATCAAAATTACATCCCGCATAATCAGCGTCATAGTAAGAAACTAATTCAAATGAATCATCCTTAGGGTAAAACAATCCAAAATCTAATGTATGCTTTACATACAATAGGATACGTTTTACGGCTTTTAAATGTGTTTCCTAAGGCTGCGATTGATATCTGGCACAGAGACGTACACTATGCATTATATCTTGTCTACTAGAGTTATATATAATAATGATCCTATCATTCCTCTATATAGTTTTTGATCAACGTCTTTTGATGTATCATCTTCACTTAAAACTATATTAGTTGTCAAAGGTGTTGGTCTCCCATTCGTTATCGTTAGATTATATTTATTAATTAGATGTCTTGCATATTTTTCTTGATTGATAAATATTCCATTTTTTAATTGTCGAATTTGGAATCCTAGAAAGAATGATAGTTCTCCCATATGACTCATTTCAAATTCTTTAGTCAAAATATCTGAAAATTCTTTATTCATCTTATCGTTTGTCTATCCGAAAATTATATCATCAACATATATTTGTACTAATTGAATATCTTTATTATTTCTCTTGATAAACAAAGTATTATCTAATTTACCTATTTCAAAACTTGATTGTAACAAATAATTTCTTATTCTATCATACCAAGCTCTAGGAGCTTGTTTTAATCTGCATAACGCTTTCTTTAATTTATACACATGATTTGGTAATTTTTCATCCTCAAATAGAGGAGGTTGATCCACATATATGTCTTCCTTAACAAATCCATTAAGAAAAGAACTTTTAACATCCATTTGATATAATTTGAAATTTTTATGGTTTGCAAAAGCTAGTAAAATCCTAATAGCTTCTAGTCTTTCTACGGGGGAAAAAGTTTCATTGTAATCTATTCCTTCTTCTTGAGTATAACCTTGTGCTACTAATCGTGCTTTATTTCTAACGACCTCACTGTGTTCATTTTATTTTTATATACCCATTTGGTTCCTATTATAGTTTTATCCTCTGGTCTAGGAACAAGTTCTCATACATCATTTCTAGTAAACTGATTAAGTTCTTCTTGCATAGCAAGTGTCCATAAATAATCGGAAGATGCTTCCTTTGGATTTTTCGGTTCAATAGTTGAAATAAATGCAGTATTGCTCATATTATTTAATTGATTGCGAGTTCTGACAACGGATTCAATATCTCCTAATATATTCTCTACAGGATGGTCTCTAAGTAATCTAATTCTTTTATTTGGTTGATTATCTTCATGAAATATTTCATTAATCTCATTTTCACAATCATCTTCATTATTTTGAATTATACTTTTATAGTTTTCATCGAAAGATACATTTAATGTTCCTTCTATGGTATTGGCTCGAGTATTGAAAACTCTATGTGCCTTACTTCTTTCTGAATATCCAATAAGTATTTCTTTATCGGATTTCGAATCAAACTTGTCTAAATTATCATTTGTATTTAGTATAAAACATTTACTTCCAAATATTTTAAAATATGATACTTTTGGTTTCTTGTTATACAGAAGTTCATATGGGGTTTTATGAGTTAAAGGTCCAATTGAAATTCTATTAATAATATAGCAAGCTGTTACAATTGCCTCAACCCAAAATTCCTTGGTAAGTTACTATCGGATAACATAGTTCTCGTACATTCTTGTATCGTTCTATTTTTTCGTTCAATACTCTGTTTTGTTGAGTTATTTTTAGAACTGAAAATTTATCCCCTTTTTATTACAATATTTTTCAAAATTTTCGTTTTCGAATTCTCCTCCATGATCGTTACGTATTGTTTTAATTTTTAGTGATAATAAATTTTGAATTCTTTTAGAAAAAGTTTTAAATTGATCAAAAGCATCACTTTTATTTTTAAGAAACAAAGTCCAAGTAAATCTAGAAAAATCATCGACTATTTCGTAAACATATCTATTATGGTTTATCGGTTGAACTTGAGATGGACCAAATAAATCCATGTGAATTAACTCTAATGGTTTTGATGTAGTGATTTCCTCTTTTGATTTAAATGAATTTTTATTTAATTTTCTGAATTGACAAGCGTCGCATAAGTTATTGACTCTAAATTTCATTTTGGGTAATCCTTTAACTGAATCTAGTTTAGAAATCCTAGAAATGTGTTTGAAGTTTATATGACCAAATCTCTTATGCTAAATCCATGTGTCACTTGTATTAGCCATAAGACATAGACTGTCGCTGGAGATTTTCATACTCAATATATAGATATTTTTCTTTCTATCTCCTTTGAATATAACTTTTGAATTCCTATCTTCTATAAAACATTTATTCTTTTCAAAGTCTATTTTATAACCCTGATCGCAAAGTTGATTTATACTTAGCAAGTTGTATTTTAAATTCCTAACTAATATAACATCAGAAATAGTAGGAGTTTCAGAATTACTGACATTGTCGATTCCAATAATGTATCCTTTGGAGTTATCTCCGAAGTTCACCATTCCACCATCTTTATATTTAAGGTTATTGAGTAGTTCTAGATTTCCAGTCATATGTCTTGAACAACCACTATCCAATATCCATTTTTCCTTTTTCATTTCCACCAATTGCTTTCCAGAATTTGAATTGTCAACAGCCATATAACACACCAGTTTGGGATTTGAATTTCCAACAACCACCTTTTCAGAATTTGAATCGCCAACAGCCGCCTTTTCAAAATTTGAATTGCCAACAACCACTTTACCCATCATTTCAATTTTTGAATTTTCAAAAGTCATAAAACACATCTTTTCCTGAATTGAGCAATATTATAGTAGATCATATGCCTTTTCATCATGATTATATGCAGACTCTTCCAACATTGATACTATGCATGAATTGACACCAGTGTTAACAAAAATTCCAAAATTTGTCGTTTTTTTTTTAAATTAGATTATGAACTTTTTGAAAGACCATGCTCTGATACCAATTGTTAGGGATTGTAGAATGGATCGTAAGGTAAAATAAACACTAGAGGGGTGGTGAATAGTGTTTTTGAAAATTAAATCAAAATCTAAAACTTATGTAAACTACTATATGAATCAAACACCACAAATACAATCACAGATTCAAACACAAACACAAAAATAAAATGTATAAAAGGAAAGAACACACCGGATTTTATACTGGTTCGGAATTGCCCCTATGTCTAGTCGCACGCAACGCTGGATTGCGTAGTGTTTTATTACTATATCAATATCCTATTACAACCCTCCTTGATTTCACGGCTACAAGGGATACCACCGATTCAACCCACACACTTGATCAAGTATACCTTCCTTGATTTCACGGCTACAGGGGATACCACCGATTACCCATCCTTGATTTCATGGCTACACGGGATGCCACCGATTTCTTACAACCCAAACAATTACAAATAGTCCTATAGCTCTTCAATAGCATTTGATTCAGAGAGTACTGAGTAGAGAGTGTAGAAAGAAGAAGATTAGTGAAAATAGAATTGAATTCGGCAGAGTATAAGTGTAGAAATCAGAAAAATAATGAAAAATAATGGTTTAATGAAAGAGAGTGGAAAGGGAGAAGGGGTGATTAAAAATTTGAATTCAAACCCATTTTATAGTGCATGAAAGGTTGCAATGCTTCAGAACCGTCACAATTAGTGAAAAGACACTTCCTTTCAAAATTGAAAAAATTGACAGTTATATGTCGACATATTTTTTTATATATGTCGACATATGCTTAGTCTAAATTTAATTTTTGAGCATTTTCATGTGTTTTGATATAAATATTTCTGGAAATTCTTGAATTAAAAAGTGTTATAAATTAATATCATAAAGTAGGAAATCATATGAAAACATAAATATAAACTGTATAAACATATTTATAAAATTATAAAGTTTAAAAAAATGTAAAATATAAGAATATAAATATATAAAACTTATAAACCTTGAGTTTGAAAACAAAATTAAAGTAAGAAGGAAAAATAGAAAAGATATAAAATAAAATAAAGAGAATTGAAGATAGAATTCGAAAATTGAATTTCAAAAACAGAATTTGAATTTGAACATGGAGTGCCGTTTAGAGTCTTACATAATCTAGACTCTATAACTATATTAGTCTTGAACTCTAGAAATCTTGAATACTCATGAGTCTTGAAATATCTCTGAATTCTGAATATCTAATATTTTTAAACTGTACAGTCTTCAGTATATAATTCCTTATAAATCCGGCATATGTGTGTGTGTGTATATATATATATATATATACATATATTCTAGACAAAAGTGTTAGTACATATTTTATAATCAACAAATATTGAAACAAGGTTGTTGTCATCAAAACTCCATTCTCCAACAGAATCCATCGGAAACATAATTATGAGGTATATCCATTCGTTACTTCGTTGAATTTTCGAATCTACTTTATTGAAATACTCATTTGAGCTCTTGGCCTTGTGTTCAAAGGAATTTTATTTTTAAAGCTATTTATAAAATAAAAATGAGTTTTGAAATATGTATTTGGAAAATGGCTTTATAAAGGCCCGGATTTATAAAGATATGGTTTTTAAATTTTAGTCTATTCGTTTTCAAAATTTTAGGGCTTTTGTGTAAGACCCCCTGGGGATAACAGACATAGGGCTGAAGAGAGAGCCAAAAAAGGATCTCTCGTGTATAATCCTTCATAATCTCGAATGTTTTCAGTTCTGGATTATTAACAACGACCAAATGATACAATGCGAGCAAAAGTTCCTTAGCAAATATAATATGATTGGTAGGAAAGATGGAATCAGAAATGACAAGGAATGTGCCACTAAACTCGAAAAGAATAAATATCCATTTCTTGTAATTTTTAGTATCCCTCTCTCGAAATATTTTGGATAATTTATTGAAATTATGACAATTAATCCTCAAGATTTTAAAGCTCCAACATTTTGAACACGAAAAGGTCTTCAGTTTGTAATATAATCTAAAATATAAATAATAGTAATAATAAAATGGATTTATAAATACAAAACCGTTAGTATATAATAAATTCCATTTTTGGAAAAGTTTTAAAATTTTCCTCGAAGGCTAAGGAAAATCCTTCGTTCAGATTTTAGTGTATTTGCTTTTGAATCGTTTAGTTTTGTCAACTAGTAAAGGGAAAAGCCGTTTTAAATTTTATTTTGGATTTCTAGTTGATTTCCTGTTTTAAGTCATTTGATTCATTGGCCACAACCTTTTTGGAGGCAGGGGAAAAAGTGTAGGAAAAAATCAAAATTCTTAACTTGACGAGTAGTGGAAGTCGATATGAGAATTCAATTGGGAATAGAAGTTATTTTCGACATGACAGGAATTTCAATTTAATTTATACATAATTTATACGGGCTGTTGGGCCGAAGTTCAAACCGCGCCCACTATGGGGCAAGCGATCGAGCTAAGAGGTAGACCGCCCTCCTTGGCCCAGGTCGACCGCTCTCCCACGGTGAGCATGGCCTTACCCGACCCGAATCAGCTGAAATGATATATATATATCGTACCACCTGACTCTTTCTCCCCCAACCCCAAATTCCAACGAAAACTCAAACCCTCCTCCTTCCCAAGCTTCAATCTGAGCAACCCCCGCTCTGTTTTGTCCCTAATTACCACCAAAATCCACCTTGTGCAAATATCTATTAAATTATACTCCAGATTTGAAATTCTCTTTCCCAATTCACCGAACCCTTCATGGCTCTTCCCAACCGACCCCGGTCTCATGCATAAGGAAGCCGCTTGGTTAGATCGCGATGAGGTGAAGATCAAGCACTACCTAGCTTCGGCCAGCTTCGAGTTTCAGGTTGGTCAACTGGTAAAGTTTGCCGGCTTTGCCGTTTTTGGTTTAGAGGAGATTTTTTTTGCCGCAAGCCTAATGCCCATTCTGCGCTTCGTCACTTTTGAGCACGAAAAATATATGCGTTGTGTTCGTCTATTTAATGCCCATATGGATACCGACATCGATGACGAGTCTTGCGTCATCATATCTGAGGTTATGGGCACCCCCATCGAGTTCACTGACGACGAATTAGCTCAAATTTTGGGGATCTCGGTAGTCGGAACCGAGTTTGATGCTATAGATATGGATGACTCTCAAATCCTTCAGCGTATCTTTCTTGGAGAGCCCGAAGCCTAGACCACTTCCAATCTGTGACCCATTTCCCGTATAGTTGTGCGCATCATGCAACACAACATCATCCCAAAGACGGGAGGCTTGGAGCAGAGTTATCCTTCTATTCTCCATGCCACTTATGCTATTCTTGGTGGCATAGCCGTCAAGTGAGCGTGCATGCATATGATCCATCTTTATGAGCCCTTCGTCGGCATCCCATGGATCCACTTTCCTTATAGTCACCTTCTCACCCATGTCTTCCGACACTTCCAGGTTAGACTTTTTGGAGAGGCGGTAGTAAAGAAGGTACCAACCGCCAATAGCCACGCCACAAGATGGGCATTCAGCTGCACGAAGCTCATGTCCCCGCACCACCCGCTCCAGCTCAGCAACCCTCGTAGCTTGATCATGAGAGCCCGGAGCTCACCACCATCTGCGCCATTCAGGCCGAGCTCCGTGAGGTTCGCGACGAGCAGCGCTGACAGGCGCATGAGTTTGGCTGCATCTCCACCATACTACGCTCCTAGCGCGGGCATGCTAATGGATCAGGCTCCAACCGCGGAGGGAGACCAACCTACAATGGGTAGTTGCAGTTGTTGTTTTTAGAGCATGCCTTGAGCATGTTGTATCTTGTATCGTGTGTTTCCCTTTCCAGCATTTTTCTTTATCTTTGTTGTTGTTATAGTACTGTAACTGCTAGTATTGAAAATCGTATGATGTTAGTTAATGAGAATTCTATGTTTGAAATTTTCTTATCATTCACGGATTTTATTTGAATAAAATCTCATTTATTTACTAGCACTTGTCCTAGAGCTAGAAAGAATAGAATTCTGTGTTAGATAAATTTTAGTATAAGATCGGTTCCACGTCACGGGTATATAAATAAATAACCACTCCTTGTTGAAACTAAAATTTATTTTTTGTCTTTTATGTGATTTCAATTTCGCGTTTTGCGTCACTGACTTCCTTTTTCGCCAAAATGTGGCTTGAATCGCTTAAGTTTCCACAAAATACATTTTTGAAATTTTTGGAAAACGTTGTTCGAAAAAAGAACTTTTTTGCCATTTCCTTATTTTTAGGAAAGTGAAACGGATTCGAAAGAAAAAAATTCAAAATAAATATAGGGAGTTTTTTTAAGCGGAAATTTATTTTTATGAGAAATTTCGATTTTTGGTCACATGAATGACATAAGGAAGATTTTTGGATGTTCTATGTGCACGTTTTAGCGGTGTAATAGGACTGACAATGCGATAAAAACGTTAAAGATAACAAGAAAAAGGCTATTTTAGCCTTGGAAACGTTGTTTCCATACTTTGTCAACGATGTGCGAGAGTTATTAATTAACTTATTTTCCGTTTTAGAGCTTGTTTTAAGCCTCCTTTACTGTCATCAAATAAAATAATTTGGAGTATTTAGGGTAGCTGAGGTGAAAATTCCACTGTAGGAAGGTAAATGGAAAAGTTGTATGTAGGAAAAATGTTAAGCTTCCTCGCTCGATTTCCTTTTTCCATTTAGGATAAGTTAAATAGGAAAAACAATTAGATTACGTGATGTTCTAGATGGTAGGGTTTGGATGCAAAATTGATTGCTTTACACTTTTGATCATAATTGTGTGAAGGTGATGAATGAAAAAGAGTTTTCAAAATTTGCATTTATATAGAACTGCCAGTGTAATTAAGATGTTTTGCATCATGCTTTGAAAGGTATTTCAAAATTTTAAAGCATACATACCGGAGGATCCGATTTAGAATCATCTTGCAAGCATATTTTATGGTTAAAAATGCATTATGTACACCATGCACATATACACATGGTTGCAAAGCAGATGTGCACAAATTGGTTGTGTAGAATAGGACTATAGATATAAGAATTTCGGGACAAAATTCCTATTAAGGAGGGAAGAATGTAACAACCCGAAATTTTGGAAATATAAATTAATTTCAAAAATAGGAGTTTTTGCAAACGATGGAATTTGACCATAAAACTTTAAACAATGCGTTCGTCTCGGAATTCTGGTTAACATTCATGTTTAAAGTTTCGTGAGCGGAGTACATATGAAAAAATTACGGACGAAATATGATAATGGGCGGAAAATAAATAAATCATTATATATATAGTATACCTTATTTAGCTAGCCGACCTGGGCATTTAACGACCCAGGTGGTCGACTATAGCGGTTCAAACTTGTGAATTGTAAATTGTAGGCCTAAAGGGTTCAAACTTTGGATTTGGGTGCTTGCTGGTAAGTGGGAAATTTACGAATACAGTTATAGTAACTTATTTATTTTGTTTGAATTAAATCTAAAATTTTATGATAGAATTGTAAACTATAGGCCTAAAGGGTTCCAACTTTGGATTTGGTTGCTTGCAGGTAAGTGAACAATTTACGAATACAGTTATAATAACTTGTTTATTTCATTTGAATTAGATCTAAAATTTTATGCCTATTTCTATCATATCTGTTCATTAAACTGTTGTAATTAAATTGACACCCGTCAGATCTGATTGTAAAAATTGTTAAAACTTGTGAATTGTAAATTGTGGTTATGCATAATATTGATTGTAGGATTCTTAAACTTGCTTACACATATTCCTACAATTTTGTGGTGAAATATATTGCAGTTGTTGTAAAGCACTGTAGATCTGGAAATCAGTCCCATTAAACACCATTTAGATGTAGTTATATTTCAGATCTCTAGTTCAGTGTTGAATAATAAATTATGTGAATTTGGACTAAAAGAAAAGATTCAATCGGTAAATTATGTGATTGTAATGTTAAAAGAGATATGCCTATTTGTATTCAATATTGTTGGGTTTTGGCTTAATTGTGATTTTCCCTCTTTTGAATAAAAATGCATCATTTTGAAATCATAAGAGGTATGCTAAAAAGATCAAAAAGGGAAAAGTGGTGCAAATGTACATATAAATATAAATATACATATTTGTGCGTAATTTGCATCAATAATTCCAAATTATATATTAACATATATTTCTTATGATTTGGAAATATATCAATTCCACTAATTAGGCATAATTTACAATAAACATAGCTAACGGTCTTTTTGTGAGATTTGACACCTTTTGACAAAATTGAATGTAAAAAGGAATGTTTGTTTGCGAATCAAACCAAACCATTGAATTTAAAAAAAAAAAATAGCTATGTTGATCGCATGAAAACATAATATATAAACATATACATATTATCCGTCCAAACCAGCGTAAAACGATAAAAGTATACATTGTGCTGAATGTTTGAATATTTGAAAAATGTTCAATTATGGAATTATATGAAAATGTAATCCATATTGAATTAATATATGTGTGGTTGTTGAAAACAAGATTTTGATTAATGTCAACAACGAGAGTCAGAAATCATTTCTAAAAATTCTAGTTTAAAAATTAAGTTAGAAAGCATTTCTAAGAATGTTAATAACTTTAACAAAGGTAGAGAGAATTTATTTAAAATATTAGAAAATTCTCAATTGGTTTTTTGTAAGAAAGGACTAGGGTATGATAAAAAAAATTAAAAATCAAAAAGGAAATCCACTTCTAAAAACTCTAATAATAAACCAGAAATTTCTAGTAGTAAATTAAATATTTCTACGAAGAATTTTTTTTGGGAAATATTAGTATATGGATTCTGAAGACAAATAATGTTCTTATTAGGAATAAATATATTAAAAATAATTTAGATTCTGTTCTTTATAATAATAATATTTTTTTCAAAAAGGATCCTAAACCCTCTTGGGTTTGGCTTCCTAAGACTTAACCTTAGGACCCTAACGGAGGAAGTGGGTACCAATGAATTTTTTAAATTTATTTTTTGCATGTCCCACTCAATACAAACAGAGGAAAATGGATATAGTGGTTGCTCAAAACACATGACAGGAGATAAGTAGATGCTAACAAATATCATTTACTCAAAAGGAGGATCTATCACATTTGGAGATAATTCCAAAGGATATATCATCGGCAAAGGCGATGTGAGCAATTAAGGTATATCTAATTCACCTCTTATTTTGGATGTTTTATTGGTTAAGAACTTAAAACACAATTTATTAAGTATTAGCCAATTATGTGACAAAGGTTTTAAAATATCGTTTTTTGAAAATAAATGTAGTATATTTGATTCAAATCAAAATCTTATTTTTGAAGGAAATCGAGATAAAAATATTTATATTTTAAATATGGTAGTTAATAATAATCTAAGTACGCATTTATTAACCAAAGACAATGATCCTTGGTTATGGCACAAACAATTTTGCCATATTATTTTCGAAATAATAAACAAGATATCTAAAAATGATCTTGTAAGAGGGTTACCAAAAATAAAATTCAAAACTAAAAATTTATGCGATGCTTGTCAACTTGGAAAATTAACCAAGTCCTCTTTTAAATCTAAAAAGGTCATTTCAACCTTACAACCACTTGAGTAACTACACATGGATTTATTTGGACCAACTCAAGTTCAGTCCATAAATCATAGCAGATATGTGTTTGTAATTGTTAATGATTTTTCAAGATACATTTGGACTATGTTTTTAAAGAATAAAGCGATACTTTTGACATCTTTAAGAATTTCGTCAAATAAATTCAAATTTTAATTGATTTAAAAATAAAGAATATACGAAGTGATCATGGAGGAGAATTTAAAAATGAGAAATTTGATTTACTTTATCAAAAGAAAGGAATTTTCCGTAATTTTTCTTTTCCTAGAACTCCTCAACAAAATGGAGTTGCAGAACGTAAAAACAGAACTTTACAAGGAAGTGCTAGAACGTTGTTAAATGGAAGTACACTACCAAAACATTTTGGGCTGAAGCAGTTTCTACAGCTTGTTATGTTTTGAATCGTATCTCCATTCGACCTCTTACTTAAAACACTCCATATGAACTTTTTACTGGTAGAAAACCAAATATATCATGTTTCAAAGTTTTTGGTTCAAAATGCTTTGTTTTAAATACAAAAGATCAACTTGGAAAATTTGATTCCAAATCAGACGAAGGAATATTCTTAGGATATTCTGAGCGTAGCAAGGCTTATCGTATTTTCAATAAGAGAACCGGTAAAATCGAAGAATCTCTTCATGTGTCATTTGACGAAAATATTATTCAAAATTCATTTAATTCAGATATTATGAAAAATAATTCTTCACATGACGATGATATTGATATATATAGAGAAGATGAAAACATTGTTCATAAACGTAGAAATAATGTTACAAAAACTCAAGATAATATCAATAATCAAAATACTCCTATTAATGAAGTTCGATCTCCACCAAGAATATTACGAGACCATCCAACTCAAAGTATTAATGGAGAAATAACTTCAAACGTAAGAACAAGAAGCCAACTAAATTTAGTAAGTAACGTAGCCTTCTTATCAAATATCAAACCCAAAAACCCAAAAGAAGCATCTACAGATGAAAATTGGATAATTTGAATGCAAGAAGAATTAAATCAATTTGAACGTAATGAAGTTTGGGAATTAGTTCCAAGACCGACCGATCAAACTGTTATTGGAACAAAATGGGTTTACAAGAATAAAGCAGATGAATTGGTTAATATCACTAGAAATAAAGCTAGACTTGTTGCATAAGGTTACAATCAAGAAGAAGGCATAGATTATGAAGAGTGCGACTGAAGCAATTCGAATATTATTAGCATACACTTGTCATCACAACTTTAAACTATATTAGATAGACATTAAAAGCACTTTCTTGAATGGTTATATTAAAGAACGAGTATATGTTGAACAACCTCCACTGTTTGATCATGAAAAATATCCTGATCATGTTTTTAAATTGAAAAATGCATTATATGGTTTGAAACAAGCACCTCGTGCTTGATATGAACATCTCAAAACTTATTTATTAGATTAAGGATTTCAAATTGGAAAGGTTGATCAAACACTTTTTATCAAAAAGGATAATAAAGATATTTTAATAGTGCAAATATATGTTGACGACATTATCTTTGGATCAACAAATGATCAATTATGTCAAGAGTTTTTGAAAATAACAACCAATGAATTTGAAATGTCATATATAGGAGAACTGTCTTACTTTCTGGGTTTGCAAATTAAGCAATTATCAGATGGAATTTTCATTAATCAAGAAAAATGTTGTATTAATTTAATAAAATGTTTTGGAATGAAAAACATGTAATGTCTTGTATTTTTGGTAGTCAATTATTTAATTTAATTTATTATTTTAAATATTTATTTGGAATTTTAAATGGATTTAAAATAGGGTACTTTTGGCTCACATCCCTATTATAGTTTTAAATTCACACCACATCCCTGTAATGTTTTCTCTGTAAACCCGCCCCCTATTTTAGTTGCCGCCTGGAATCTTCCGCCTGCCACTTTCCATACCTCCGCCTCTTTCGTTTTCTGTCCAAATTTCCAGGCGCTATCACTTTAAAAAAAATTCTAAAATCTATAAATATTCTCGGAAGTCCACAGAAATTTTAAAAAAAAAGTTGCGTAAATGTATGCAACTTTTACGAATAGTTGCATACATTTATGCAACTATTCGAATACACATGCATATATTTATGCACGCCTGTTTGAAAAATTGCATACATGTATGCAGTTTTTCTATATAACTGCATACATGTGTGCATATATGTCAAAATATATGCAAACGTGAATAAGTTGCACGTAGGTATGCAGTTTTTAAATAAATGCATCAGCAGATGCATGTTTTAACAATATGTGCATAGATGTATGCATTTATACTGCAGTTTTGACGCAGATTTGAAATAAACGCATACATGTATGCAACTAATCGATTTATATGCATGTTTTGATGCAATTTACTGCATTTCGTTGATTTTCTGTATTTCATGATTTTGACGTTGTTTTTAATGTTTTTTTGATCTGATTTTTTTCACGATTAATTGTTTTAATTAAATACGAATTTACATGGTTTTTCAATATTTTTTTTGTATTTCTTTGATGAATTTTCAAAAATTAGGGACTAAATTTACAATAAGTTTATGACCGGGGGTGAGCCTAATTAAGTTTCGTTTTAGGGATGTGTGCCTAATATTCACTTTAAAATATATATTTCGATTACATAATGAAGTTAAAACGTTAAATTTTTATATAATATAAAACGAGCTCAAAATGGCGTTGTAGTTTGTAATATGGAGTTTTGAACTTTGATTGAACATACACGATCCGTTTTAAGCCGGATTTCTGTGAAACAAGAAACGTTGGAATCTTGTTGATTATAATTTTCCAATAAAAGAGAAAAAATCAGATTTCGTGTTATAGATTATTAGTTATGTCCAATTCAAAACTTAAAATAGTCGCTATGGAAATTAAGCAATATGAAAGCAGTACTTTAAATTATGTGAAGAATAAATTAAATGCAAAGATGGGCACAAACGTGAGTAGTACCCCGTGAATAACAAGAAGGAGAGCAGAAGCCTGGGTCACGAACAAAGTAGATGGAACACGTGAGGAAAAGAAATGCATTAGCCGTATTTAAGTATTATATTAAATAGTAATTAGTACCTTAAACTCTGATTTGGGATTAAACAAGTATTTACAACATGGATTCTTTTGTTGGCAGCGTTCATTGAGAGAACACAATGGGAACAGGCAACGCTCGAGGGCCAGGAATAGAAGCTTTTGCCTGGCTGGTCATTTTGGGACACTAACCAATGTAATCAATTTAATTAAACCTGAGTTGAAAGCTAATTTACTATTATATTAATAGTATAAACTTATCATAACTAAGGTGATTCATTTAAACAGCGGGAAGAAATACCAACGTGAGGTCGGAAAAAGATTCAGTCTGAATAATTTTAAATTTAATTAGTTAATGAGATTAGTTAAAAATGATTAGTAATTAATATAACTCACGTACAACATCAGATAGTTGGTAGCCAAGTTATTCATATTCATATGTATATATAAGTTATTGGAGATTAAAAGTTAATGTCGAAACAATGGTAGTAAGGGGCTCTAGGAGTAAAACGAACAATGCAGAAAAATGAATCGGACTACATGGGTTAAAAATTTTTACAGGCACGTTAGTTTTTCATAAAATGATTAGTTAGGTTTACAAATGGATTAAGGAAATTAATAGTTTAATTAAATCGTATTGTTTATAAAATCAATAACTTTTCCATGTATTAACAGAATTGGACAGAACAAGCGACGTTGAAACAATATCGATGAACATAGCATTATGGAATCGTGTTGGACTGAGATGGAAAGCGCTGGAATTTAGCGTTAAATTTAATGTTGTTTAATTTGATTGTAATCGAACCACCTCAACGATAAATGAAATCAAGTTGAGTTAAAGTCACTCAGTTTTTCCCACTTATATATTATATAAGTCGGGTTTTATTTTGTGTGCTATGGTTGCTAATGGTTGTTAATGATTGACAGTTTTTTATTTATATATCGATTGAATTCATAAAATTAAGCGTTGTTTAATTTCAGTGAAAAAACCAAATCAATATTTTAACGATTGGTCCCACTTAAGGTAACTTACCTCGTTTGGTTACATTTATAAAATAAACGGGTTTAATTGTTTGAATTTTTTTATTCATTAGTTGATGTTAAATAGTTGTTTTTAATGTTATAGAAATTATCAGTTAAGTGGAATTGAATGATCTAATTTGAGATAACCGATTTGGACACAGGGAAGAACAGGTTGGAGGGATCCTACGGGATTCCTCAAATATATTTAATGTTGTTTATTTTCATATTATCATTATCTGAACTGTTTTGGTTGAATGATTGATTTGATTTGTTGATCATTGAACTAAATTCAACATTTATTTCGTTTAGACCAATGGGTGATATTGGTTGAGTAATTGGCAGTATATGGCCTATAAATCAATCATTTTCCAAATATGGATTTTACCGTCAGGTGAACCAATAAAAGTGAAGTTATAAAATTTATTTTATAATTGAAATAGATTTTGAAATTTATTTTGTATAAAAGTTATTAAGGGAAAATAAATAGTTATTATTTATTAGTAAAAATTTTAGTTTATTAGTAAATGATATTATTAAGCAAAATTCTGATATTAACCTAATTTATAAGCAAGAGAGCAGAAAATTCACCCAGCGGTAAAGAATTGAAAAATTGTTTTTAAGAAAACATTTAAATGGAATTATTTAAATTAATTATATTATTAATTAGTTTAAAGGAAGAAGTAATTGGAATTAGTTAACGAAATAACTGTATTTTTAATTGACTAATTCAACGGTTTAAAGTGAGAGTGATTATTAATTAGTTGTTTTGAATTAATCTAAGTAAATGTTATAATGAATATTTGTTTTAAATTTAAAAATATTTTAAAAGGGAAATTTATTATTTATTTTAGTTAATAAAAACTTAACTAATTCCACAACTAATGGTTAAAGTAAATTGTTACTTTAATTAACAATAATTTAGGAGATTACTTTTATTTGAAATTCATTTAAAAAGTAATCGAAGTTGAAATGGAATTGAATTGGATTGTGAAAAGAGTTAAGAATGGGTTTTATATTTTAAAACCCAATTTTTTATAACAAAGTTATAAAAGGGATTTTAAGCGAATACGATGACTGAAATTAATTATTTACTTAATATTTGAATTAAGTAAAAGGGAACTGAAAATAAAAGTGTTTATATTAAACCCCAGTTGTAGATGCGAAATTTATAAAAGGAAATGAGGTGTTAAAATGTTAATTTTATATTAACTTTATTTGATAATGTAATTAATTAAAATGGGAATTTGAAATAAGATTTTCAAAGCGGAAATTGGGTGAAATGGATTAGAAAAAGGAATTGTTAAAAGTGAATTTGGTAAAGGAGTGAGTGGTAGGATTTTGCAACAAAAATCCATAATATAAAATGAATTGTTAAAGAAGTATAAGTTAAAGGTGATATTTTAGTAAGAAATTACTTAATAAGTAAATTAAGAAAAAATGATTATATTTGAGAAGAGATTTCCAAAAGTAAGAAGGTTTGGTAAAACCATATTTTAAATAAAATAGTAAATGTTATTTGTTTTTATATTAAATTTAAATATCTAATTTTGAAATTACAACTCATTTCTGTCTTAAGATAAGAAGGTAGTGGATCTAGGTCTGAGAGGTAATTAAAATACCCCAACTAGAACGACTTCAGGATTATCTTAGAAGATATTACTTGTAATGGTAAAGAGGGGTAATAATTTATTATTTCCATATAAGAAATAATAATGTAACATTATTGGTGAAGATTGGAAGAATATAAAATGAGTGTTCCGAATTAAAGGAAATTAAAAATATTTGGAAATATATAATAACGTTTCCAAAGCTAAGGAAAATAAATGGGAATGTGTGGAATTTCAACGATATTTTCAAGTTAAAAAGAAATGTAAAGTGGAGCTTAGAAATAGGTCTATTCGATAAGAATAAGCATTGGTTATTGTTTCAAAGTAATAAAACAAAAGGAACTTCGTAACATTATTTTACAAATAATAAGTTGAATTAATTCCCAATTATAGATAATGAAGAACGATGGTGTAATGTTTGAAAGGAGAGTTAAATGGAAATTGAGTATAGTTATAAGATGTTTTTCTAAGTATTAAAATGAAATGGTCTTGAGAACCATTGGTATGTTAAAATAAGAAGTAAATACAATATTTTAACCACCACATATATATTGATTGTTGTAATCACTGTTTTTGTACCAAAATCTGCCATGTGCGAAGCATGTGCCTCAGTTTTAATTAACTATTTGTCAATTAGTTTTTATTAAAGAGGCCAAGTGATGCTGAATACTGAACCAATGAACTCATTTATTTTCATAATTGAAAAATTATTTATTTTGATAGTTAAATAACCAACTGTCAAAATCTGGCCAAATGCGTTGATGGTACGGAAAGACCGGGATCAAATGTATATTCGAAAACCATTCCGGACCAGCAAATACAAAAGTATAAAGATTGAAGATGGTGCATTGAAGACAGTTGATCTTCATAAAGTAGAAGAGCTACTTAAAATCTCCGGTTTAGCGTACAGAGATGTACTGTGATTCTGTCGTGGTTGGAATCTACGGATTGCAAGGGCTAATCGCTATCGATCTATAGGGTGATACCTAGGATGTGGTAGGAGGGTGCCTTTGGTTCATCTAGTTCCTGGATGACTTGTATGGACGAGTGTCTGACAGAGTATTTCCAAAGGAGTTATGTACATTGATTTTTACAAACGTATTTCTGTTGGTGGCAGAGAAGACACCATCTCTTAGCTTAACGCTCAGAGTATTTTTGTGGAAATCAATTAAGTGATATCCAGCAGATCTGATAATGTGGCATTCAAAGAGAATGGAGATATATTGATCTGAAGGATAAGCTTAACCTCTAGCCTCACCAACCGTGAAATGTCATAAAATCGGGTAGGTCGCATGGCTATGTGGGTCGCACCTATAAAAAGGGTAATCATTACCAGATCTGGTGAAATCAAATGCCTTCGGTTGTCCCTTTTTATTTATGTATGTATGCTATCGGTTCGGTTGGTTAGCCCACAACCATGGTAATGATATATTCGGTACTCTCAAGCGAAGTGAGGGGCCGGTCATGTTTATCCTGGGTAGCGAGATGTTCTTGTTGAACCCCCAATGTATTCATCCTCAGTGGTTCATTATCGGGAAGTGGTCCCACACCTTGCCAGGAAATCCATTCTCCGATAAGCGCCCGCGGTTTTGATTGTATACTATATATGTAAAGCGTGAGATGCAAGCGTTCTGATAGATTGATATTTATTTGTATTTAGACACTATTATAATATCAGAAAAGATTTGATTCTAGAAATGTTTTGGGTTATCATACAGTAAAAACCATTTGTATTTATGTATGGATTTGCTCTTACAATTATCCTTTCCTTTCGAAAATATTTTGACCTTAAAATCAAGTTGGATGTTACCCATAAACTTAGTGTGTTTTTCTCACTCTGGTTCACCAGACTAACCCGGTGTTTATAATGCTCGGGTTAGACTGAGGTGTACAGGTCTAGGTTATCGGATGTTGCAAAGTCTAGAGACGAGCTGGATGTGTTTAGAATTATGATATTATACAATATATAATGGTTATTCCGCTATGTGTTGTATATGAGGACAAGTTATTATAACTTTCCAGATGTGTGATGTACTCTGATGATTGTAAGTTTTATTTCAGGCTCTTACAAAAATTTTTATTTCTATATTATATTTTGTTCCGCTGCGATGTGAGACTCTGTGTTGTGTTGGTTCTTCTTCTTCTTCTATTCTAATATTTCTTTCTTTCTTATCTCACCCTCTAATTTCTCTCAAATAGCTATCTTCTTTCTGTACAATTTGGGTTGACATGGTTTGATAAATGTCGGCTTAAACTGTACTAAAGAGTGGATTGTTACACTTGGTACTAGAGCAATGGTTTAGTAATAACCTTGGCTCTGTGGCATAACTCGATAGAGATGGGGTTAGTAATACCTTAGATTGAGTTGAGTGTATATATATGAGAGCATATTTATAAATTTTATATACAGATGTTTTGTATTGTGTTGGTTCATTGGTTCAAGTGTTGAAAAGCATTGGACTGGTAATGGATATAGTATTGTTTTCTAAAGAGGGTAAATGAAATAATTTTGCCTAAATTATATTTTTATAGAAAGGAAATAATTTTATTAAATTATTGAGATATTGATTTGTTTGATTGATTTGAATAGAGATTTGGTTAAGGATTTAAATTGAAACTTAACCTGTTTAAGTTAAATTAAAATAAATGAATTTGGGATTTGGAAATTGGAAATTTTATTAGTGAATAATAATTAAATAGGAATCGATCTGATATAAATCGATTGATATTAAACCCAAGTGAGTATATATTCAATGGAATGATTTGATTGAGTTGATTGAGCATTATTTGTTTGTTATATTAGTTGGATATACACTCATCACTAATTTAACAAGGGTTGAACGAAGTAAAAACTAAACTCCAGTATAATAATGTAAATGAATCGAATATGATTTGAAATTAATGATTTAACCCTGTGTTGTGTATAAATGATCTTATATGTTGAATTTTGGAAATTGGCTAGTTAAATTGTTGGTTATGAAGTGTTATTTAAACATTTCATGCATATGCTACTTACATGGTTAATCGAGTTAAGTACAGGTGCCAGAAGGCTATGAGGATTGTTTTTGGTTGCGAATATTGCATGTAAGTTGAGTAAGTATGCTCAATAGCACTCTTACGAGGTACGTGTATGCAGAAATATAAATTTTTGTTTTTGGTTTTGTTTTCCGACCGTGTGGGTTGATGTATATATATTATTTGTTCCTACGATATCGCAGATGTCACTCCGTACAGGGGAGACTCTGCCGAATTTTTCTGGGAATTTAAAGTGTTAGAAAATTTAGATATTTTTGAATTTTTTTTGAAAGGCAAAGTTAAATTTTATTCACTAAACAATTACAAAGGTACAACAGTTACAACTAACTACAATTACAAAATACAGCAACAAAACTAACACATGACTACTAACAGTAATGAGAAAAAAACTATAATATACAAACCATAAGCTCAGAAAAAACTCAAAATTGTTGATAGTCAAAACATTTACAATCCATACGGATGATCAATCACACAGCATCAGCAATTAACAGCTCCAACAACTACAAACAAGAATTCCATAGTGAAAACTTGATGTATTAATTGGTTAAGCCAGTTAATTTCTTCAAAATCTTCCCATGAATACTGCTAAAAACTTGATTTGCATTCATACTCCCTCGTCCAAAAGCTCTACAGTTCCTTTCATACCATATTGCACAAACAAACTTCTTCAGAATTTTTAAAAGCATCATGGATCTTCTATTTTTCCATCTGGTACCTTTGAAAAGATTGAACCATTCAATCTTGCTGATATTCGAAGGCCTATGATAACAACCTGTAGCCATCAGTCTCACCCAAATTTGAAAAGAGAAACTACATTCAGAAAACAAATGTACATTTGTTTCCATAGCAGATTTGCACAAATAGCATATACCATCAGAGACTACCCCAATCTTAACCAATTTGTCCTTTGTATTGATTGCATTTTCCATGACTTTCCATAGTAATAAATTCTCCTTTGCTGAAAGTAGACCAAATTCTCTTAGCCCAAGGAAAAACCTACTTTACCCCCTGAAATAATGAACATACATGCTGAACTGAAAAGAGTTTATTGTTGCACAACAATTCTCTATCACTATGAACCATAAAATTCTCAGATAAATCTCTCCATACGGTTCTCAATATTGAGGAACTAGAATAAGGAAGAATTAGTTACCCCTCATGTATATAATCATCAACACATGCATTGTCAGGTATAGCAGACAATCTCCTCAAATTATAATCCACTACCAAGCTTAAAATCATACCTGACTTCACCCATGGATCATACCAGAAGGACAAACCTTTAACATACTTGTAATTACATTGGACAAAAGGCAAAAAAAAGTACTTCTTAAATTTAACACATTCATCTAACTCCAACTGCAATTCTGCGGAATATCCATTGTCCAGAAGTGATTCTTACCAATTAAATTAGCTCTAACCCATTTAGAGCATAAGCAACTATCCTTAGCATGTAATTTATCAATATATGAAGAGATTGCCTCCTTATTCCAAAGATTTAAATTTGTTATACCCAATCCTCCATGCAATTTATCATCAAACAATTTATATAAAGAGATTGGAATCATTTTCTTTGAATAGGGATCACCATGAGGAAGAAACTTATTAAGAGCCTATATTATCGTGCTAATCAATTTAGAAGGCAACACATAATGTATTGTCCAGTACATAGTAAAAGCCATTGCCACCAATTGCACAATAGTTAACCAACCCGCTTGGGATAAACTACATGAAGGCCATTGCTGCAGTTTATACACAATCTTCTCAAAAAGAGGGAGACACGTATCCTTTGTTATACGCGAACTTATCAGAGGTAATCCCAAATATGTAGAATTCAGTGGCATTTCATTAAGACCAGATTTAACTATTAATGTATTCTTCTTTGCACTTGTTAATCCAGCAATAAGAATGTGTGACTTGTTGAGATTAATTTGCAATCCAGTTAACAAGTAAAAAGGGTGCAAATTGTCCATGATACATTGAATGTTGCTTTCTATAGGTTTAGTAAGTAATACTACATCATCCGCAAAAAGTAAATGAATGATCATAGGAGACTTACACTTAGGATGAAGCTCCAACTTTTTACTTTTAACTTTTTCTGTAACGGCTGGAAATTTCCGACTCCTCGAGAGTCGGAAATTCCGACGACGTTAGTGAAAGAATTTAGAAGGTGAGAAAGAAAAGATAGAACTAATAGAATAGAAGAAGAAGAAGAACATCTGAATCATCAGAGTAACACGAATCTCACAGCGGAACGAATAACATATAATATATAACATAGCTTTGAAGTAAACAGTTATATATATACAATAGCACTTATCAGAGTACACCACTTACAACACAGCGGAAATAACTATAGCTATAGAATCTTGAAGTCTCCTGCTCCAAGCTCTCCAAGTATATCTGTAAATCCCGACTACTTGACAGCCCGTACAAATTTAGGCACCCAAGAATTTAGGGAAAACAACAAAGTAAACTCCGGGTCAGTCATGGGACTGGTATGAGTAAAATAATTTAAAACAGGTATAGGATATCTCATAAGACCACGCCGTGAATACGGAAAGGGTTTTTCCCTTATGAGTACCTGAACAACTTTGACAAGCAATATCATTGTGATATTATAATAATGTCTAAGTACAAATAGGTATCAATCTAGCAGAAACGCTTGCATCTCACGTTCTACATACATAGTATAAAATCATAAACCGCAGGGCGCTTATCGAAGAATGGATTCCAACAGACAAGGTATGGGAGCACCTTCTGAATAGTGTACTCTAGAGGTGATACACTCAGGGTTCAACAAGAACGTCTTGCAACCCGGCCACACATGACCGCTCACTCATTTAGCTTGAGTGTCGCGAATATATTGCCACCACGGTTGTAGGCCATCAAACCGTCATCCGAAGATACAGAATCAAAAAGAAGTATAAATATGAATATTCTCTAGATCGGTGACAATACACCCTGCTTGGGGATGACCCAACTAGCCATGCTGCCTAGCCCAACTTTTGTTACTTCCAGGTGTAAGGCTAGAAGCTACGTCTATCTTCAGAACATCTGATCACCATTCACTTTGAATGCCACATCGTCATACCCGCCAAATCACAAAATTGACTTATCCAAAAATAACACGGGTATATAGCTAAGAGAAACGAATTCCTCCGCCACCAAACGTGAATACGTTTGAACAGATCAACTTACGCGATCCATTGGATATACTCTGTCAGACCTTCTTCCATATACGTTGTCCTGGGACTGGACAAACCGAAGGCACTATTCAGTATATCCATCTTAGTCACTGTTATCTAAGACTTATACAACAGCCCTTGCACTTTACTCCGTCTTCAATTTATCTTTGGCATATATTGTTCGCAACGCTTATGCCAATACAGAGTGGTTCTTTGGATAATAATCCAACCGGTCTCTCCATATTAACAACGTTAAAATGGTAAAAAAATTGATAGTCTATGATTCAACTATCAAATGAAAACATGTCGGTGTACAAACAACGATCTTATTTCCAAATGGAAATTCGATCGATCAATCATCACATGTTCATATTTCCTTATTTCATATATTTAGAAAATATATGTTATTAATCATTGGAAAACATTTCCATAGCTTATTTTCACATCACTATTATTTCGCAACTATCAGTCCCTAACTGTAACTAGTATGAGAACAATTCTCTAAGTATCAATCCGGAAGGTCGAAACCAACATCAGATCGTCACTTAGAAAACCGTTCAACTTACCCTCTCCAGTTAGTTTCTGAATTTGCTTAACTCTATTTCTTAAATTCTTATCATGAAAACCTTTCATTTTCTATGTTTAGAAAACATATCTGACTATATTTGGAAAACGTTTCCAAAACTCATTTACGGATTTCCAATGAACGTTGTATAAAACATCGTTACGCTTAATCCATTAATCGCTTATTACTTAACTATATTTCAAATCAACCTTTTCTATCGAACCACAACTATTCCTTTGTCAATTCTGAAGTCAATCAAGTTGGGGTATAATTACCTCTCAGACCTTAATTGAACAACATCCTTTACTGTGAAATAGATGAAGCTCGTCACTCACTTTTTCCAATCATCTGTTTACGCAAATTCTCGGATTCAGGTAACAAATCTACTTCTTATATGAAAACGTTTGATTATAACTATAACGTTATAATTCCTACTTCTGCAATATCTAACCTAAATTATAACTTTATTTCCTAACTCGAATAATTTAACAGACACCTGATTTCTAAATCACTAACTAAATCTTGATTTAAACCCTGGAAAGCAAATAGTATTTTCCCGAATTCGCTATAATCGAATTCGACGTATAACTCTCTTCCGAGTAATCTCTATTCGATTAACTCTCCCTTTTTAATAACTGATATTCGATAAACTCTATTTCGATTAACTCCTATCGAATAACTAATATTCGAATAACTCTTCTTGGTTGGCTCTATTTCATTAACTCTTATCGAATAACAAATATTCGATTTTCTTAAATGTGTCAATTCTTATCGAATAACAAATATCCGATTTAACTTAAATGGATTTACTCTTATCGAATAACTTATTCGATTAACTCAACTTGATTTTCTTAACTCGATTATCTCAACTCGATTTCTTAACTCGATTACTTAACTTAACCCAAATCGATTAACTCAACTCTAATCGATTACACTATTTGATAAATTATATTCACTTCTATCCTATCGAATAAATTATATTCGATATCTCCTCCAACACTATTCGAATAAACTATATTCGATTAACTTCTCTAACTCTATTCGAATAAATTATATTCGATTAACTCTTTTAACTTTACTCGAATAAACTATATTCGATTAACACTTTCTTTCGAATAACCATATTCGATTAACTCTTCGACTAACTCCTTTGGATTAACTAATCTTCGAATAACTCCTTTGGATTAACTAACTCCGAATAACTCCTTTGGATTAACTAACTCCGAATAACTCCTTTGGATTAACTCCGAATAACTTCTTTGGATTAACTAACTTCGAATAACCAATATTCGATAACTACTCTTCGAATAAATAATATTCGGTAACTCTTCTCAAATGACTAACATTTGATTTCTCCACTCGAATAAACTATATTCGATTACTCTTCCCTCGAATATACTATATCCGATAACTCTACTTCGAATAAGTGATATTCGGCAACTCTACTCGATTAACTCCACTTGGATAACTCTAACTGGTCAACTGTTTATCTTTAACTGGTAAACTTTAACTGGTTAACTCAAATGGTTTAACCTAACTGGTTAACTCAAATGGTTTACCCTAACTTGATTTACTTGTCTCGATTAACTGAACTAATCCACTTAGTTTAACTTAGTTAATTCACTTTGATTAACTCTAACCGATTTACTTAGTTTAACTCAGCTAATTCACTTTGATTAACCCAACTAATTTACTTCGATTAACCAATTAGTTTAACTTGACTAATTCACTTAGTTTGACGCAACTAATTCACTTTGATTTACAAATTAGTTTAACTTAACTAAGTCACTTAGTTTGACGCAACTAATTCACTTTGATTTACCAATTAGTTTAACTTAACTAATTCACTTCGATTAACCGCTTAGTTTATCTTAACTAATTTACTTTGGTTAACTTAACCAATTACTTTGATTAACTTGACTAACTCGCTTTGGTTAACTTAACCAATTACTTTGATTAACTCGACTAACTTGCTTTGGTTAACCTAACAAATCATTTTGTTTAACTCTATTCGAATGAGTAATTCGAATCACTCTAATGGGTTTAACTCTATTCAAATATCTAATTCGAATAACTCATTTCGAATAACTAAATTCGATTAACTCCTTTTATTAACGTTTATTCATTTCAAAGGATTTCCTTTTTACAATGTTTATCCATTGATAAAGATTTACTTTTTACAACGTTTATCCATTTATAAAGATTTACTTTCAGTAACGGTTCTTCACTTTATAAATGTCCTTTTAATAACGTTTCTACTTCTCTATATAAGTCCAGACTTATATATATTCCATTTATCAACGATAATAATTTATTTAATTTATAAAACATTATTTATAAATTAATCTACTTCAATTTATCTGTTTAAAACAGATTTCCTATTAAATATCTCATTTAAATCCATATCGTGTTATACCGTGTGCGAAGCACGTGTTTAAATCTATCCTTGTATAATTCTATTTATTTCCCGAACAAGTGTTCCTTTATTTATTTCCTAAATAAATATTCCTTTATTCCATTTATTTATAATCTAAATAAATGTTCCTTTATTTATTTCCTAAATAAATAAATGTTTTCATTTTATAAAATCCTATCGATTTTATAAATAAGATTTATTTTCAATATAAACATTGAAAATTCCCTTTTTACATTCTAGTATCACCTACGGTGTTTAACGTGTCGTATAACAATGATCGGTATCATTCAAACATATGAAATCAATAACAAATTTCATAACACATCATATATCACAATATATGAAAAAGGGTAAAATAAATGTTGAGAAATCCAGTCGGATTCCTCCAACCTGTTTCCCTGCATCCACAGATGTTACACAATAAAATATACATCAATTCCATTCCAACATGAAATATACTGATGAACTGAATCAATATTTGATTTTCGTTTATATATATAACTATATCTATGTTTCAATCAAATCTATTTAACAGTCCAAACTATCAATACACAACAATCAAATCATTTAACACAGTTTATATAAAAATATAAACTGAGGAGAGTTAGTGAGTTTTACTCACCTTGTCGGTGTATCGCTAAATACGATACCCGTCGTTGATTCCGTTCAGAACGTTTTATTTCATCATACTTCTAGACAAGCTCCGAAACATCGCACTTCAGTTCCATATCATAGTCCTTGTTAGTACGATCCCGACGGATCTAAATCTGGCCCATGCTCAAACAAGAACCCGCAGGCCCTTGTTTCTTCTTACCGGTTCCCTGCTTCACTTCGTTTCTTTCCAACTACTGTTAGATACTCCTTCCTTCACATACATAATTGCTTCATCCCATTAACGAGCTGCTTTGCTCCTTACATTCCTAACACATCCATTCACTCCAGTTCAGAAACCACGAACACATTCAGCATTGCTTCGTACACACGTATTTCCTTCAGCACCACCAAGGTCCACGCTGGCTAACATAAGGTTCCGCCACTTCATTTCGATCCGTACTCCTTCCCTAGAATGCTCTGGTAAAAATACAGTGACCAATACCAACTTTGAACCTCTTGAACTATATTAGAGCCTATAGGATCACCGCACCCTACTTTGAGTTCCCATCTCATGCAGTTACAAATGAACATGCCTCTGTTTTCAAACGTTTTGCCATGCTGTCACCACCCCTTCTTATCTCGCGTCTTCAGTAATTTGCACAACAAATTTCGAAGCCTTAAACACCCAGACTTCTTCACTTCACGCCAGTTCTTATACCCGAAATACTTACTAGCAATTCACGTTATAAACTTTTATTTCCGAAAACAGGAAAACCTATTTCAACTTTACCATGATACATAAACCAAACCACTCCTCGTACTCCTGTTCTTCGAAATACACTTCAGGACCAAAACCGATTCTTCCCTCCATTCTCCCTTGCTCTCGGCCTTCGGCAACAACACAGATCAAACTCCCTTTCCAACTTTGAACGCACGTCCCCGATCTCCTCTTATCTCACCTTCATCTTCCTAAAACATAAATACCCTTGCCTGGCTTTTAAATTCCTTACGCAACCTAGCAACTGTCGATCGACATTTGTAGCTGAAACTGGGGTTTCGAAATTCTATGATCTAGTGGTGGAAAAACTGGGCTGAGGTGGGAGTTTGGTTCGATTTCATTTTCCGAAACCATGATTTACTTCGAGTTTTATTTCAGTAAGAAAATGGAATGAATGGCTCGTGTATGACCACCTTATATGCAAAGGAATGGTTTGACACAACGTGGCATTATTTCTAACCTAAGAAAATGAAAGGCACACTTACAGCTGAGTGTTGAGGTGAGACGAGAGTGGTGTATAGATATATGTGAGGGGTATTGTTTTAAAGGTTAGGATACCGTATGTATATACAACTCCATCCACAAATGACCTGGTCTGGACAGAAGTAAAAATACCATGGTATTCAGTAAGGTGCCATGATCCCAGAAATATAAAAATATCGGTAGTTCGACTTATTTTGTGAAACCCCAAAATATCGTCACAGGGTGCAAAACACTCCAAATAAAAAGTTGCTTAATTAATTAATTAAAAATTACCATAAAATTCTAAAAATTAAATTATCGCTATGCCTCAAAAGAACCTTGCCAAAATTCAAACCCGATCTCTAGTTATATCGAATAATCCGTTACGGTCGATAAACGATTCTATAGCGACTATTTTAAAATTTGATTTGGACATAACTAAAAATCTACACGACGAAATCCTGATTTTTCTCCTCCACTAGAAAGATATACTCCACCAGCTCCACACGTTTCTTGTTTCACAGAAATCCGATTTAAAACGAATCATGTACATTCAGTTGAAGTTCGAACCGCCCATTTACGAACTGCAGCGCCATTTCAAGCTCGATTAATTATATTATAAATCCCACGTTCAAACTGTTGTTTATAAAATATATTCGTTACTCAAATTCAATTCCAAACTGAATTATTCCTTATATATAATCCAATTCACACTGTATTGTGAATTCAGCTATTTTGACTATTTCGACATTATAATATATTATTATATTATAATTATTAATTAAATATTCAATATTATTTAATTCCAGTTATCGATATCGCCAAAACGATATTTAAATAATTAAATTAATTAATTATTCGACAGCTAACAAAACGCGCCATTACGGACTTCCCCCCTTAAAATAATTTCGTCCCCGAAATTGCTAAGTTAGAGGATGACCCTATCTATTGGAATTCCCCAGATTTGTTTACCCCTTATTTCTGATTTCAACTGAACCAATTAATATCGATTAAAATATTAATTCCTTTCGACTAACTAAAATTTCCAAAAATTTTGAAAATTCTCTAACACTTTATATTTTTAGAAAATTTCGCCATAACCTCCTTTGTACGGCTCAATACGTCAAACCACAACTCGCCTCTCTAGGCCTCCTCCAATCCAAAAGGAAATCAAAATAGCCAAGCGGCTTGCCAATTCGGCTCATAAAATCCAAACTCATATATGATATAAACTTGTACCTTTTTGTCGGGATTTTAACTCTATCCCCTTTCATCTGCTACCACTTCAACATATACCAATGTTATCCATTCTAATTGATCTCCAATCAGTTCATATCCTCAAATCCAAATCGAATTTCGTTCGTTAGAAAGCTCTTTTTGATACGAACCCAATTGGTTTCGGTTTTAGGAGAATCCGATGGTCGGATCTCCCGCAATGTTCATTCGAAGTCATTGGTCGAAATTCACGAACTACCGCAGCGCGGCGCGTTCTATTAAGGCCATCATATATATAATATATATATTATATATATTTCGTCGATTTCCTTTCAAAACGTATTATATAAATCGTTTTAAATTTGTTTTCAAAACGATTTCAACTTCATATTCAATTTCTAATCAAAATTGAATATTCCACATCATCAATATACAAATAATAACATTTTCAAATCATTATATTTTGAAATCACTCTCTTTTCTGTATTCATTATAAAAAAGAATAAAATCGATATAAATATCGTTCACGTCAAAATGGCGTCAGTCTAATCAACACAGCTTTGTATATCTCAATAACTTCACTATTCTATTCAACAAATGAATATTTTCAATTCAACAAATGAATATATATTTCTATTCAACACATGAATATATATTTTCAGTTCAACAAATGAATTTATTTTCAACTCAACACATGAATTTATTTTCAATTCAACACATGAATTTATTTTCAATATTGGAATGATGCCCAATCAATTACCATATAAAGTAAATTATATGGATTTTCTACAACACATGTATATAATAGCAACGGTAAACAATCAACCATCAGCCAGAGTGCACCACACAACTCCACAAGCATTAAATATAACTAATTAACGCTTACACAGTCTGTCAATCCATTGATTGACATACAACTAAACAATCAGGATTAGTTTACGTCTAATCTCATCCCGAAACCCGAGTGGGGTTTCAAATCAACAAACACAGATTTTATTTATGCAGTTGGGCGATGTGTAAAACTTATCGTCCCAAACAATATCAGTCAAATCAGTGTATGTAAACAAATTGTCCGATTTGTTTATAAATGTTTATTTTATATACACGTTAAAAATTATTTTTTTAACTATAAAATATTTCCCACTATAAAATATTTTATCTCATTCCACATCACACAGTCAAATTTCACAACACAGCAACCAACAAACAAGTCATATATAGTCTGTGGACGACGGGTGTCGGGTGCTACTAAGCACCGTTTGCATCCTAGTATATATTTCAAACTAGAAATAAATTAAAGGTGAGGAGTTCTCATCGATTAGCTAAACCAAACGCCACGACTCTTCATATGTAGAAAACCTTCGCCACTCATCTTTTATCACTTTCGTCGCTTGTATTCACTATATATATAAAAATCACATTTTTATATTGTTGCTATGTATATAATAATCACATTTTTATACTGCTATCTTTAAAATAAAAATCACATTTCTATTTGTTCACTTTCAATTTAAAAATCATATTTTTCCTTAACCATTCTAATGATAAAAATCGTATTTTTACTTTGCTATATCTATTTCTGAACGGTTCGGATATGCTCAAAATCCCAATGCGACCCTTTTCCAACTGTTCACATTAAAAATCACATTTTTACAACGACATTTCAAATATAAAAATCATATATTTTTATCGCTTCTTTCTATATAAAAATTATATTTTTATATTTCCATTTCTTATATAATGATTGAATTTTTTTTCGCTAATCTATATATATAGAAATCATATTTTTACTCCACTATCTTTAAAACAAAAATCGCATTTCTATTTCGATGTTTATAAGTAAAAATTCACATCTTTAATTCATTTCACATATAAAGATCCTATCTTTATCGAAGTAAAAATCATGTTTTTACATCACTACCTAAATAAAAAATTATATTTTTACTTCTCTACATACATAAAAATTATATTTTTATGCCGCTCTTTTCATAACAAAGACTATATTTTTATCTCATTTAAAAATCATATTTTCACAACATGAAAAATCTCACCTTTTTATAGTTAAAAATCTAAGCTTTTCAAAGTTAAAACTATATTCTTTTCTAAGTTAAATATAAATATATATATATATTTTTATAAAAAATCATCCCTTTATATTTCAGTATTATATAAAATAAATAATTAAAGGAAATTGAAATGAAAATAGAAATAAATTTTACCTTTTGTTTTGGCCGGGGGAAAAATTCACTGTCGTCGACTGAAAAAAAGGGGAAATGTAACACCCCATGTATTCTATAACCGTGAAAGTCATAAATTAAAGTATAATTAATTTGAAATCAAAGAACTAAGGGAAACGGGATACGCCATTGCATTCGTCTCGGAAAAATACGCGAAATAGAGTCTGAGTTTTCGAAAAATGGAGTCCGTATGAAGAAGATATAGCCTCTGGAAGTTTCTGAATTAAGTTTAAAATTCGAACAGCTCAGAAAAGAAGTTTAAAATTAAAAATCGGGCCCAATTGGCCAGGGCGGGAAAATTCCTGCCTAAGACACCCAGGTCTACTGGGCTGTCAACCTGGTCTAGCCAGGTCGACAGGGCTGTCGACAGGGCTGTCGACAGGCATGTCGACCTGGTCCAGACCCAGGTCGAACCCAGTCCAACCTGGCTGGCCTATTCTATGTTGGTCGATTTTCTGTGGGCTGCTTTGTCATTAGGGCTAGGTGGCAGGCTCTAATTGGTCTCTCCTCCGAATGAATGGCTACGATCAATCCAAGCAACATCAAGGGTCCTAATCAGTTCCTAACCTCTATAAAAATGACCCTAGACTCTACCTAGGTTTCTTACACAATTCTCTAGCCTCCATTGCTCTCTTCTTCTAATAAAAATAAAAATGGCGTCTCTGCTCTGCTGGAATTAAAACTAGAAGATAATCAACATCAGCCTAAGCAACTCAATTCAAACTAGAGATTAAAGTTCTGCAAAGATTCTACCACAAGTTAAAGCTCTTTCTTTAATCCAATCAAGGCAAGTACAGTTATTCTCCGCTATAAACGTTAATTATAATTTTGATATGCATTTAAATCTGAGTTTGAGGTTGTATTCTCTTCTGTTAAATCTGTTTTCTGTAACTGTTCTATATTCCTTTCTTCTTTTCTGTTTCTATAGCCAGGCTACCACGAGCCTGTGCCTAATCTCATAATAGATGAACGTATGAACGCAAATTTTGGGATGAATGATGAGAAATTTGACAAGACTAAATTCAATGTATGACTTTAGGTCTGAGGCATAAAATATATTAGACATATGACTTGGGATTGGATGCATAAATTTGACTATGAACATATAATTTATGCATGTTGTATGCATAGTTATGTTGTAATTTAGACCTGTAATTAATTAGAAAAAAATAAGCATATGTTATAAACTAGTTTTAGACCTATGCATATTTTGTGATAAAAGAAGAAGAGGAACCACTGTAGGATTACATATGATTTGAGACTTTGAACAAAATGCATATAAAAGTCAAGATTTGATTTTTAGAAGATATGATTTAAAGATTTAGATTGTTGGGTATAGTTTGCATAAATGATTCATGATTTAAAAAGAAGAAGATATGGAAGCTTAGGTGTAAAAGATTTACATTAATTAGAATATCTATTATTGTGATTACACCTAAATAGGGATTTTTGGATATATGGCATGCATTGAAATTAATGGTTATATTTGGTATAATTTATATGTGAATCTGCTGTAAAATGCTAGTTTAACAAAAATTGGAACATATGTTATATGGCAAATTATGTCCATATTCTGCGCTTATGCAAACATGGAGTATATGTAGTGAATCATGACAATTATGTAAGCATATGAATTTAGGCCAATTTATGATTGGGCAAGG
Source organism: Allium sativum (assembly GCA_030737875.1). Classification (NCBI taxonomy): domain Eukaryota; kingdom Viridiplantae; phylum Streptophyta; class Magnoliopsida; order Asparagales; family Amaryllidaceae; genus Allium; species Allium sativum. Next base: position 313,737 of record JASFAX010000093.1, on the reverse strand, counting down.
CATGTAAATAGAACTTTTAGAAATATTAAATTTGCTAAATCTACTAATTTGTCAAGTTGCCTAAACTACTAGTTTTGTTATATTGCCTAGACTGCTAATTAGATTGAAATGCCTAATCTGTTAAATTTGTAGGTTGAAATGCCTAACCTGTTATATGCCAAAATCTGCTAAGTTGTTAAATCTGTTAAATCCATTAAGTCATATAAAATCTGTTATCTGCTAGGTTGATATAATCATCCTGTTATTGATATAATCTGAATTGGCATATATATTGGGCGTGCGCATAAACGGTAAATTATTAATTAATTGGCCGCAAAGATAAAAATGGCTAACTCGAGGTTAGAATGAGTTTGCGGCGTAAATCTGCCCGGAACCGCCCGGCACATCCAGTGGCCACAAACAATAGGTTCTAATGTGAGAAGTTAGTCATAACATGCGTAAGACATGAGGTTAGGTCTGGCTTGTGGCAGAAGTCTGCCCGGAACCGCCCGGCATATCCAGCGGCCACAAGCTACCGACCTAATGTGAGAGGTCTGTGCATTAATAATTAATTAATGCAAACCTAAGATAAGAATGACGTCTAAAACGTATTGGGGAAAATAGGGTTAAACCAAAGGGATTAATAGATGTAGTAAAACCCGTCCATGAATCTGTAGGCCCAATACAAAGTTAGACAAATCTGAAAAATCTGTACATCTGACCCGTTAGTCTGAAAACTTGTTAACTTAATTTGTGAATTAGTAAATCTGTATTCTGTATGTCTGAACTTGTAAACAAGTTAATCTGAAATCTGTTAGTCTGGGGACACAAGGTTAGGAGGGGAATTACTTGTGTCATCTGTTGTTTGGGACCCATATTAGTCAGTAACCCTTTCTGGTATCAAAACTTTGACCCAACAGTAAGTAGGGTCCGGGCACGCTTACTGAACTAATTATAAGCGGTTCATTCTGATAATGGCGAGGGGTGTTGATTGTGCGTTCCAACCGGGTCATGTGCGTGCATGGACCCCGGTCTGCCTCTGAGGATGTAAGACGCCGTGACATCTGTAAATAGGTCTGTGCCAATTGGTTGTCACTTTAGGGAGTGATACACCCTACTGTAGGGCCGACACAGGATATTTATGTATTAGGGAGCCGATCGCTTGGGGTAGGGTTTTAGGGTACACTTAGTTTTGTCTGTTTCTGTTGGTACCGTATGTTTCTGTTGGGTGGTAACACCCGTCCGTTTCTGTGTGGTACCGTCTGTTCGGGTGGTAAAGGCCCATTACTAGTGTACACCTAATTCTACATTCTGTTTCCGTACGGATTAATCTGTTTCTGCTTCTGTTTGTTTCTGATCGGGTAGTAAAGGCCCATTATTAGCATTCTGTTTCTGTTAAAGTATTCTGTACCCGTTCCTGCTTCAATTTAGACATTAGGGTGACCCCTAATTCTGTTATGCTAGTATTAGTGCAGAGAAGTGTAAAACCATAGTTTATATCATTCTGTTTTTCTGTTATATCTGCTACACCTGTTATAGTTATCTCACATCCAGTTTTATGTCCATATCATATTATTATTATTATCTGTTCATATGCTGAAAGTCACTGGACTTGCCAGACTTTTTGTCTGACCCTTGTTGTTTCGCCTTCTTTCTTCTGTTTCCCCCCCCCCCAGGTTATCCAGGGAGGGAAATACTTTAGCTTGATCCGGATTTCTCTTTGCTTGAAGTGCTTAAAGTATGGCTTGGCTCTGTATAGCTTCCGTTCCATGGGGATTATGATTTAAAACTATGCATTTTGAAGGCTTTTGTACAAGACTGATATTTTGTACTTGAATTCTGAAATTGAAAGGATGTAACCATACTAATTTCTGTTTCCGCTGTAATAAAGTTAAAAATTTTCAAGTACTGTTTTATCTGTCTTGTAAGTTTCTGTTCTGTTTACTAAAATGCTCCACCAAAGTTAAGGCATTCCCTTTGTGAGTGACCTTAACGGAGGTGGTGTGTTACACTTGGTATCAGAGCTGAAGGTTACCAGATTTTATAAAAAGTTTTGAAAACTATTTTCAAAAAGGTTTTGAAAAGGAAGTATTTTCAAAAGTAAAGCTTATTTTGAAAAACATAGTCCCCTAAGCCATATATCTATCTTTTGATCCTCTGCTTGAATCCTTGTTTCCTTCTTTCTTGAGTCTCTGGGGCTCCCGGTTTTCTGGGAGGTAACCTCATCGAAGGGCAAAGTAGTGCCCGACTTCCATCGATAGCTGTAGTAGTTTCACCTGCGGCTAGTTTTCTTTAGAGCTTTGAAGGATTTTTCCGGGCGATGGAGGCAGCTTTCGAGGGATTGGTCAGCATGTTACACAAGGATAGTAAAGATGAGAATGATGAGGTCTGGCTAAGGAGCACAACCCAAAGGTGAGAAACTCATATAGACTTAGTTCACAATGGAGGCAAAAGGGAAACACAAAAGAAGGAAGGAAAGTTTGAAGATAAGGAGGAGGAAAGTGTTTTACTTATGGAAGCTCAACTCATCTGAACAAGGATTGCAGAAAAAGGAAGGGCGCTTGCTTCAACTGTGGGGAGATGGGGCACTTCACTAGGGACTGCCCGAAGAGACGAGGACAAGGAGGGCAGGCGAACACTCTTGAGGCTAGTGGCTAGGATAGAAATAGGAAAATTTCTATAGTAGGTTTAATTTCTTTTTCTGATTATGGAGTTAAGACTTTTTTTCTGGTATTTTAGTTTTGTAATCGGTACTCTGCACTTTAATACTAGTATTATTTCTGAATTCCGCTATAGACTCAGACCCATAAGGGTTATGGATCATCTGTTTGGGACTGGGGTTTGAGGGATATCTGTGTTAGTCATCAAGTATGACGCATACATTCTGAGTTTCCGTGGGGTATGATTTTATCATGCTTAGCTTCCTAAGAATCATTAGGGAACCTGATCTGTACCAGTAGTCTGTAAATATCTAAATACTTTTTATAGGATTTCCAGTTTTGACATTGTCTAAAGAAGGTACTCCTCTGGGTGTCAATTTGATATTGGTTTCGGTCTTTGGGGTCGATACTTAGGACCCATGCCTAATGGGAACCAAATTTTCGTTCTATCTGTACTCGCTTCCATCATTCGACTGTATCCTATCGATCGAATATTTGAACTTTAGGTAGAAACTAATGGGTGTAAACATGTGTTTGAGACATGTTATGTTTGATGGTTGCAAGTGGACGCAAGTGGTTGCTAGTGGTTGCTCGTAGATGCATATACACACACTAGGCACTAGATCGGCTCGAAAGCACTCTCATACTGCATATGGATGTGTGAGCATTTTTAAATTTTTATGGATGCAAAATGGTCGAATAAACATATGGATGTTGCATATGAATGAGCAGTTGTGCACTCATATAGAAATGATATGTCTCAAGTAGGAAAATTTGCATACATATTGGACTCATGGCACTAACATGATTTGCATTAAGGAGGTCGACTGAATCAGTGGGCCGCCTGATTTTGCATTAGATACGGACATGAACACACACTGTGCATTTAAGCATGAAAGCATTAGAAGTCTATAAGGACAATGGATGCCTGTGGTTGATGATTGAGTAGATGTATGATTGGATAGGACACATTCTTCTTAACTTGAAGATTTCGGGGACGAAATCCTTTTAAGTGGGGGAGAATGTAACACCCCGTGTATTCTATAACCGTGAAAGTCATAAATTAAAGTATAATTAATTTGAAATCAAAGAACTAAGGGAAACGGGATACGCCATTGCGTTCGTCTCGGAAAAATACGCGAAATAGAGTCCGAGATTTCGAAAAACGTAGTCCGTATGAAGAAGATATAGCCTCTGGAAGTTTCTGAATTAAGTTTAAAATTCGAACAGCTCAGAAAAGAAGTTTAAAATTAAAAATCGGGCCCAATTGGCCAGGGCGAGAAAATTCCCGGCTAAGACACCCAGGTCGACTGGGCTGTCGACCTGGTCTAGCCAGGTCGACAGGGCTGTCGACAGGCATGTCGACCTGGTCCAGACCCAGGTCGAACCCAGTCCAACCTGGCTGGCCTATTCTATGTTGGTCGATTTTCTGTGGGCTGCTTTGTCATTAGGGCTAGGTGGCAGGCTCTAATTGGTCTCTCCTCCGAATGAATGGCTACGATCAATCCAAGCAACATCAAGGGTCCTAATCAGTTCCTAACCTCTATAAAAATGACCCTAGACTCTACCTAGGTTTCTTACACAATTCTCTAGCCTTCATTGCTCTCTTCTTCTAATAAAAATAAAAATGGCGTCTCTACTCTGCTGGAATTAAAACTAGAAGATAATCAACATCAGCCTAAGCAACTCAATTCAAACTAGAGATTAAAGTTCTGCAAAGATTCTACCACAAGTTAAAGCTCTTTCTTTAATCCAATCAAGGCAAGTACAGTTATTCTCCGCTATAAACGTTAATTATAATTTTGATATGCATTTAAATCTGAGTTTGAGGTTGTATTCTCTTCTGTTAAATCTGTTTTCTGTAACTGTTCTATATTCCTTTCTTCTTTTCTGTTTCTATAGCCAGGCTACCACGAGCCTGTGCCTAATCTCATAAGAGATGAACGTATGAACGCAAATTTTGGGATGAATGATGAGAAATTTGACAAGACTAAATTGAATGTATGACTTTAGGTCTGAGGCATAAAATATATTGGACATATGACTTGGGATTGGATGCATAAATTTTACTATGAACATATAATTTATGCATGTTGTATGCATAGTTATGTTGTAATTTAGACCTGTAATTAATTAGAAAAAAATAAGCATATGTTATAAACTAGTTTTAGACCTATGCATATTTTGTGATAAAAGAAGAAGAGGAACCACTGTAAGATTACATATGATTTGAGACTTTGAACAAAATGCATATAAAAGTCAAGATTTGATTTTTAGAAGATATGATTTAAAGATTTAGATTGTTGGGTATAGTTTGCATAAATGATTCATGACTTAAAAAGAAGAAGATATGGAAGCTTAGGTGTAAAAGATTTACATTAATTAGAATATCTATTATTGTGATTACACCTAAATAGGGATTTTTGGATATATGGCATGCATTGAAATTAATGGTTATATTTGGTATAATTTATATGTGAATCTGCTGTAAAATGCTAGTTTAACAAAAATTGGAACATATGTTATATGGCAAATTATGTCCATATTCTGCGCTTATGCAAACATGGAGTATATGTTGTGAATCATGACAATTATGTAAGCATATGAATTTAGGCCAATTTATGATTGGGCAAGGCATGTAAAAAGAACTTTTAGAAATATTAAATTTGCTAAATCTGCTAATTTGTCAAGTTGCCTAAACTACTAGTTTTGTTATATTGCCTAGACTGCTAATTAGATTGAAATGCCTAACCTGTTAAATTTGTAGGTTGAAATGCCTAACCTGTTATATGCCAAAATCTGCTAAGTTGTTAAATCTGTTAAATCCGTTAAGTCATATAAAATCTGTTATCTGCTAGGTTGATATAATCATCCTGTTATTGATATAATCTGAATTGGCATATATATTGGGCGTGCGCATAAACGGTAAATTATTAATTAATTGGCCGCAAAGATAAAAATGGCTAACTCGAGGTTAGAATGAGTTTGCGGCGTAAATCTGCCCGGAACCGCCCGGCACATCCAGTGGCCGCAAACAATAGGTTCTAATGTGAGAAGTTAGTCATAACATGCGTAAGACACGAGGTTAGGTCTGGCTTGTGGCAGAAGTCTGCCCGGAACCGCCCGGCATATCCAGCGGCCACAAGCTACCGACCTAATGTGAGAGGTCTGTGCATTAATAATTAATTAATGCAAACCTAAGATAAGAATGACGTCTAAAACGTATTGGGGAAAATAGGGTTAAACCAAAGGGATTAATAGATGTAGTAAAACCCGTCCATGAATCTGTAGGCCCAATACAAAGTTAGACAAATCTGAAAAATCTGTACATCTGACCCGTTAGTCTGAAAACTTGTTAACTTAATTTGTGAATTAGTAAATCTGTATCCTGTATGTCTGAACTTGTAAACAAGTTAATCTGAAATCTGTTAGTCTGGGGACACAAGGTTAGGAGGGGAATTACTTGTGTCATCTGTTGTTTGGGACCTATATTAGTCAGTAACCCTTTCTGGTATCAAAACTTTGACCCAACAGTAAGTAGGGTCCGGGAACGCTTACTAAACTAATTATAAGCGGTTCATTCTGATAATGGCGAGGGGTGTTGATGGTGCGTTCCAACCGGGTCATGTGCGTGCATGGACCCCGGTCTGCCTCTGAGGATGTAAGACGCCGTGACATCTGTAAATAGGTCTGTGCCAATTGGTTGTCACTTTAGGGAGTGATACACCCTACTGTGGGGCCGACACATGATATTTATGTATTAGGGAGCCGATCGCTTGGGGTAGGGTTTTAGGGTACACTTAGTTCTGTCTGTTTCTGTTGGTACCGTCTGTTTCTGTTGGGTGGTAACACCCGTCCGTTTCTGTGTGGTACCGTCTGTTCGGGTGGTAAAGGCCCATTACTAGTGTACACCTAATTCTACATTCTGTTTCCGTAGGGATTAATCTGTTTCTGCTTCTGTCTGTTTCTGATCGGGTAGTAAAGGCCCATTATTAGCATTCTGTTTCTGTTAAAGTATTCTGTACCCGTTCCTGCTTCAATTTAGACATTAGGGTGACCCCTAATTCTGTTATACTAGTATTAGTGCAGAGAAGTGTAAAACAATAGTTTATATCATTCTGTTTTTCTGTTATATCTGCTACACCTGTTATAGTTATCTCACATCCAGTTTTATGTCCATATCATATTATTATTATCTGTTCATATGCTGAAAGTCACTGGACTTGCCAGACTTTTTGTCTGACCCTTGTTGTTTCGCCTTCTTTCTTCCGTTTCCCCCCTCCAGGTTATCCAAGGAGGGAAATACTTTAGCTTGATCTGGATTTCTCTTTGCTTGAAGTGCTTAAAGTATGGCTTGGCTCTGTATAGCTTCCGTTCCATGGGGATTATGATTTTAAACTATGCATTTTGAAGGCTTTTGTACAAGACTTATATTTTGTACTTGAATTCTGAAATTGAAAGGATGTAACCATAATAATTTCTGTTTCCGCTGTAATAAAGTTAAAAATTTTCAAGTACTGTTTTATCTGTCTTGTAAGTTTCTGTTCTGTTTACTAAAATGCTCCACCAAAGTTAAGGCATTCCCTTTGTGAGTGACCTTAACGGAGGTGGGGTTTTACAAGAACAGCTCGTTGGCAGCGCAAGGTGGCAGGGGGGTTCGGCAGGCATCGATGGTGGTCCAGGGAAGATGGGGGCTAGGGTTTATGGGCGGCGGAAGGGTTTCGTAGGGATGGGGTCTCTCGAACGGGGTGAGTTCTGGTCGGAGCGAGGAGAAGAAGAGGGTAGGGGGTCTCGACGGCGTCGGTGATGGTAGGGAGGCGCGCGCCTTCTAGCGGCGATGGGGGGAAGCGAGGTGATGGTTTGGTTTTTTTTTTTTCTTTTAATCAAATCTGACGGGGAGGGAGAAGTTAAGGAGAGAGGGAGTTCAACGCTGAGAAAAGTAAAAGGGGGAAAGAAGGGTGGGGGCTCTATATAATTATATTTGTTTAATTTTCATTTTTTCTCCATAAAGCAACTTTTTATTTCGAACTCAAAATCGAACCCATCGAATGTCGTACCCAGCGTATTACCCCCGTTACGAACACAATGGTATATGTATCGTAGGCCAATTCGACCGTTACGATTAGTTTCCGTTGAATTTAAAATATAAATCTATATATTCAATTTTAAATGTAAATTTCAATTTACGGGGGCTACATACAGTCTCTAAAAATTCCCAAAAAATTATTTTTTGCTTCTTATTGATGATACGGTCCTAACAAAACTAATTCCGTCAAGTTCTAAGATCGTTTGAAAAATGGACATTTTTTGGTCGATCCAATTCAATTGAAATTGTTAAAACACATTTAACTTCGCCACGCTCACATATTAATCCCAAAAATTATGAATTTTGAAACCTAGCAATAATTTAACATCCCGGATCCAACAAAAGTGGTTTCGTCGAAAAACGAGGTCGTTTGCAAAATTTCCATTTTCAAGGGCCTTTATATATATTAAAATATATATAAATTCCACAGCGGCTTTTCTTAATTTTAAACTGGGCATATCTTTTAACTTTTAAAGTGAAATCTCAGTTTCTTACATCCGTTAGAAAGATATGATTAAACAGGTTTGAATATTTCTTGTTTCGTCCAATTTCGACTTAAAACGAATTCTGTATATTCATTTGAAATTCGAAATCGAATTTTCGAATCGCAGTGCCATTTCAGGCTCGTTATATAATTAAAATAAATTTATTCATTTTAAATTCTTTGAAAATAAATATTTTTTCGTTATTACTTAAAATAGTTCATTTTAAATAATCAAAATCCGTTAAAATTACCAAAATAAAATTTGTAAATTGGCTCAGATTTCCGGATTATTACAATCTCTTCCACTTAAAACTTTTCATCCCCGAAAAGGAACGATGCCGAAAGTTGTTTGACAAATCAACTCAACTTTCATTGTTTTCTTTACGGCTTAAGATCATTAACTTTTCAGTTTCTAAGAACTTTCCAATTTTTTCAAAAATTTGGCTAACACCCTAAATTTTTGAAAAATTTCGCCATAACCTCCCTGCACCGAGGACTTCGGGATATTTCATATAGCCTCCCATGGCCTTCTTCAATCCAGAAGAAAAAGAAAAATCCAAACGGCTAGCCAATCAGCTCATAAAATCATCCAAACCCAAGAAATACAATAAACATGTACCTATTTGTCGGAAAAACAATTTTATTCCTCTTCTCTAGCCTCCTTGCAATGACCAGCTCACACATATATATGTACATGCATACAAATGCGATAAATTTTCAATACAGTTCAATATTTAGTTCAATTTGGCCTAAATTCCCCGTTCATTCACATAATGGTTTAAAGCAATAATCATACAACACAACCATCAATCAATTAGTTAATTAGTTTTTCAAATTCATAATTTTGATATATAGTCAAAAATCATATGTTTGGTGCCAATCACAACAATAAACCTATCTTGTTTTGGTTCTCACACCAGTCACTTGGAAATATATATAAATCTCAACTTCGTAACACGATAATAAATATTGATAACGCTACAGCATTATCAGAATCATCCCCGGGCGACTAGAGTGTGATTCTATATCTATCCTGTATATTAAAACTTTGAATACACGTTTGCAAGGCGTATATGAAAAATCTTTATATATCGGATTGTCCAAATTCAATACAAATAAATATTCAAATACGAATAATTGATTTAAATTTTCAAAACAAAACTTGTTTCATTTTAAAAATATACTCTTCACACTCGTTCTAGGATACTACTGATCCCATCTCTAACAAGTCATTCTCATTGGATATTATAATCCAATCTCGGATGAATTGTTTCGTATTGTTCTAATGTGTCTTGTTCTCTAAGCTTTGTAAACCAAAGCTTTGATACCACGATGTTACAGCCGACGAAATCCGGTAGGCTTTGCAACCATCCCTTCATCCCCCAAGCAGCAGGTAAAACCCACCGTGGCTTCCACATGATCCCCTAGTACGCTTGTTTTACGGCGACCCTCTCGAGCCTCCCGGCCACAGCCTAACCAACCCCCGCAAGGGACATGTGGGGGTAATAGTCTCCCGTTCGCCACCAAACCGCGAAGCGAGAACCCCGCATCATGACTGCAACAAGAACTGGTGATACTCCTTTCTCGATCACTTCAATCTAATTAAAGATTCATTAAAACACCACATGGTTTTAATCTTCCCAAAATCAATATCCTGCCTTTAACTGGGTTAAAGAACCAATGTCATCTAAAATACGGTTCACGACAAACCCGAATCACATTTAATATTAAATACAAGGCTCTGATTAGAAATATATCGGCTTATATTCAATATCAAATTCTACGACCAACAAATATCGTATTGGAAATAACGATATAAATATATCTTTCAAATTCCCATACCAATATATGTTTCATCACGAAATCCAACATCGAATTATCCCAAAGACAATTTCGATTCAAATACATTTTATTTCAATTATTGGAAATTCTGGTTACTTTTAAAACCATTTCAAATCCACTTTATTTATTTTTAGAAGTAAATAGAATTATAATTCTGGTTTAAAACTAGTTCATTTCAATAAAAATCTACTTTTGACTTTTCAAATATGGAGTTTTTCATCCCAATTCTTCACAAATCATTTCTTATGATTTTACACAAATTATTACTATTTTTAATAATTTTATCAAGGCCCGTACAGTTGATTTCCATCAACGGCCATCAAACTACACTAACAGCGAACTTTTCCAAATTTGATTTGGACATAATTCCAAATCCAACCGTTAGATTTCAAATCTCTAATATTCGTTAGAAAGCTCTTTTCGATACGAACCCAACGGTTCTGGTTTTAGGAGAATCCGACGATCGGATCTCCTACAATATTCATTCGAAGTCAATGGTTGAAATTCACGAACTACCGCAGCGCGGCGCGTTCTATTCAGGCCATTATATATATATAATATATAAATAAATATATATATTAAATATATTTCATCGATTTCCTTTCAAAACGTAATATATAAATCATTTTAAATTCATTTTCAAAACGATTTCAACTTCATATTCAATTTCTAATCAAAATTGAATATTCCATATCATCGATATACAAATGAGAATATTTTCAAAAGGTTATATTTTGAAATCACTTTCTTTTCTATATTCATTATAAAAAAGAATAAAATCGATATAAATATCTTTCGTGTCAAAATGGCGTCAATCTAATCAACACGACTTTGTATATCTCAATAACTTCAATATTCTATTCAACAAATGAATATTTTCTATTCAACACATGAATATATATTTCTATTCAACACATCAATATATTATTTGAATTCAACACATGAATTTATTTTCAATTCAACACATGAATTTATTTTCAATTCAATACATGAATTTATTTTCAATATTGGAATAAGGCCCAATCAATTACCATATAAAGTCAATTATATGGATTTTCTACAACACATGTATATAATAGCAACGGTAAACAATCAACCATTATCTAGAGTGCACCACACAACTGCACAAGCATTAAATATAACTAATTAACGCTTACACAATTTGTCAATCCATCGATTGACAGACAACTAAACAATCGGGATTAGTGTACGTCAAATCTCATCCCGAAACTCGTGTGGGGTTTCAAATCAACAAACATAGATTTTATTTGTGCAGTTGGGCGATGTGTAAAATTTATCGTCCCAAACAATATCAGTCAAATCAATTTATGTAAACAAATTGTCCGATTTGTTTATAAATGTTTATTTTATATACACGTTAAAAATTATATTTTTAACTATAAAATATTTCCCACTATAAAATATTTTATCTCATTCCACATCACACTGTCCAATTTCACAACACAGCAACCAAACAAACAAGTCATCTATGATCTGTGGACGACGGGTGTTGGGTGCTACTAAGCACCATGTGCATCCTAGTATATATTTCAAACTAGAAATAAATTAAAGGTGAGGATTTCTCACCGATTAGATAAACCAAACACCATGACTCTTCATATGTAGAAAACCTTCGCCACTCATCTGTTATCACTTTCGTCGCCTATATTCACTATATATATATATATATATATATATCACACTTTTATATTGTTGTTATATATATATATATATCACATTTTTATATAGCAACAATATAAAAATGTGATATATATATATATATCACATTTTTATATTGTTGCTATATATATAAAAATCACATTTTTATATTGCTGTCTTTAAAATAAAAATCACATTTTTATTTGTTCACTTTCAATTTAAAATTCATATTTTTTCCTTAACCATTCTAATGATAAAAATCGTATTTTTACTTTGCTATATCTATTTCTAAACGATTCGGATATGCTCAAAATCCCAATGCGACCCTTTTCCAACTATTCACATTAAAAATCACATTTTTACAATGGCATTTCAAATATAAAAATCATATATTTTTATCGCTTCTTTCTATATAAAAATTATATTTTTATATTTCCATTTCTTATATAATGATCGAATTTTTATTTCGCTATTCTATATATATAGAAATCATATTTTTACTCCACTATCTTTAAAACAAAAATCATATTTCCATTTCGATGTTTATAAATAAAAATTCACATCTTTAATTCATTTCACATATAAAGATCCTATCTTTATCGAAGTAAAAATCATGTTTTTACTTCACTACCTAAATAAAAATTATATTTTTTACTTCTCTACATACATAAAAATTATATTTTTATGTCGTTCTTTTCATAACAAAGACTATATTTTTATCTCGTTTACAAATCATATTTTCACAATGTAAAGACCTGGAAATTCCCACCCTTTGAATCGACCATAAACCACACAGGTCTGAACCAAAAGTTGGAAATTTTCGAATAATTTAACTTTGGGAATACAATACATTAGAACAGATAACAAAAGACTTTTATTACATCATGATAACATAACATCAGAGTACAGAATATATCAGAGTACGTTGAAATTAACTACAGCGGAAGATAAATACACAATAAATTACAATATACAGTGGAAGACTATCAAAAACTCTAGACACAGCTTCAGGCTTCGATCCAGAATCCTGCTTAAAAAGAAATATCTGCAAAACAAGCTACTCGACTGCCCGTGTGGAAAAGAGGGCACCCGAGTTTGCAAGTGAAACAAACTACAGGTCATTCATGGGACTGGTATGAGAAATCTAACTTAACCTATTTAATAATAAGGCAAATCACAGGACCACGCCGCTAACGCGGAACGGGTGTACTCCTATGGATTGCCAGTGCATAATATAAATAAATCGTTAAACAGCGCAATGCTTTTTAGAAAAATGAAACCATTATAAGACCCAAGCCCCATCACACCATGCAACGCACACCAGAGGATAGAGTTTTACCTTATAATTGTCAAAAGATGCTTGATACGATAGAACAGATTTAATATTAGTGTGTATATGTTTTAAAAACAATTTGAATCATAATGTATCAATACTAGATGGCATAGTACCCCATCCTACTATGTCTTCATACTAGTTCTACAATCAAAAACGCAAAGCTCATATTGGAATGTTGGATTTCCATCATGATGGCTCCTGATTCGAAAGATGTATCACATAGTGCAATATGCACATCCGCACTTTTGGGAAATCAAGTAACACCGCGGCCTACGTCCCAACGAGAGAAAACACCGCTTACTTTATCCCTCTATATGGGAATCAGGAGTTTGAGCCCTATCCCTCTGAGCGTGGAGCGACCACACCCAGTACATCTTGATCGACCGAATCCATACAAATAACTAAAGCATACTAATCTGACCATCAGTTCACCATCATACCGAGGTGTGAGGCTCGCGAAGTCACGTTACACAAAGCTATGCTAATTAAAGCTATGCTTTGATCATCATCCACAAGGATCTGCTTTGCAATAATAAGCCTTGATCAAATGCAACTTGGCATGTCACATCAACAATTCACATCATGCGATCGATACTTATTTAACATACAAAGGGTGTTAAGAAAGAGAATAAATTCTCCGCCACCATGCAATTATATATTAAATAAAAACCAATTTAATTACATGAAATAAATTTCAATTTCAGGCATGCGATCCATTTACAAGTCTGTTCTGGGTCTGAACGAAACCGGAGTCATCTTATTTCGGGGGAAATAAAGACACTCGCAAATCCGAACAATCAACAAGTACGTCCGGACGATCACTACCATCAACCCATCAAGGTAGCTACTCCATCAAGGCCAACAATAGCAATACAACCATCCGCCTTGAAGATCGTCGGTCTTTGACCGTCGTCTTCGACTCTTCAATTAAAAATCGTTGCGTAATCATTTGAAATAAGATTTAACTCAGTCTTTTCAAATGACTATCGTATATATATATAGTTTAAAATCAAGTGATATAAAACACATCAACGTCTCATTCAGTTCAGAATATTCTTTTAAAAATATTCGCAATTTTAGGGAAAAGTTCCCATTAATTTCATCAAGGATAAATCCCATTAAAGTTATACTTTTTAATATTTAAAATCATTATTAAATATTATTCAAATGTAAGAAAATAAATCTAATCTTTAACTGGGTTAAAGAACCAATGTCATTTAAAACATTGTTCATGATAAACCCAAAATCATCATCCATTAAAATAGAATCTAAACGGAAATCATAACGGTGTATAATTGATATAAAATCCTGTATCAGACTAATAATATAAATGGAATATTGGCAAAGCCTTTTAAATTCCATGTATAGTATCGACCTTCATTCACAGGAATTCATCTCGATTATTACCGAATCAAAATCCATTCAATTCCAGTTGTAATATATTAAATTGGAAAACTTTACTTTGGAAAATTTCACATTTAAATCTTAATAAAAGATTTGTAAATTCCAAATTATATTTTCACTGTTAATTGGGTTAAAGAACAAATGTCGTTTAAAACACAGTCCACGATAAACCCAATTCACATTTCATTCTCTTTCCAATTATTAAGTATAATATGAAAAACTCTACTAATCTTAATTAAAATATTTATTCTTCTTACACGGGGTTTTAGGAATAGTGTTATTTAAGACACCATTCACGAAAACCCAAATTCCAATTTATTTAATTTTAAAGCATTTGATTTTCATCCTAATTAATAACTAGTTTGTTTAGATAAAATATATTATCCTTACAAAATTGGAGTTTTTCATCAAAAACCTTTTTAAATCATTTATTATGATTTTACATAATTTTTCCATATTTTTATAAATTTTATTTAGGCAATTACAGTCGATTTCCATACACGGTCATCGAACTGCACTTATAGCGACCTTTCCTGAAATTGATTTGGACATATCTCCAAATCTAACCGTTAGATTTCAAAACTCTTAAATTCATTGGAAAGCTCTTTTCGATACGAACCCAACGGTTCAGGTCTTAGGAGAATCCGACAGTCGGATCTCCCATTTTATCCAATTAAAGTTAATGGTTGAAATTTGCGAACGGTCCCTGTGCGGCGCATTCTATTCAGGCCATTAAATATTTATATTATATATATTATATCGTCGATTTCCATTTAAAACGTAATTTATAAAATATTTATAAATTCGTTTTAAAACAATATTAACTTCATTTCAATTTAAAGTCTGAATTGAATATTTTATTTTCTTTTCATATTAAAATATTAATAACCTCAAAATATTCTATTTTGAAAAATCACTTCTTATATTCGTTTAAAGTGAATTAAATCGATCGATAACCCTTTCGGGTTAAAATGCCGTTGCTATTTAAAACAAATTTAAAAAGCTCAATTCATTTTCTTATTCATTTATATTTTATACTGGGCCAGACCTCCCACATTAAGCCTGCGACTTATGGATGCTGGATATGCCGGTTGGTTCCGGGCAGACTTATCCCATAAGTTGGGCTTAACCTCGTGTCATGGACCGTTTCGTATTTTAACTCAACCATTTTTATTATAACCTTTTAACAAATAAAATCTTTTGAATTCAAAACATTAAAGCCATTATTTGATTTCTTTAACTGAATATTATATTAAAATATTCTTTTAATTCAAGATTGGAATGAGACCCAAACAATTACCATAAATTTCAATTATATGGATTTTCACACACCGCATGAATATTATACTAATGATAAATATTATTAAAACCATCCACAACATCCAAAGTGCATCATATATTGTATAAGCGTCAAATAAATAACGCTTATAACTAATCACAAGGGAGATGTGTGAATATCATCCCAAGACCCGTGTGGGGTTTTCAACCAACACATAACAATAACAAATAATTGAATAAATTATTTGTGCACTTGGGCGATTGTGTAAAAATTTATCGTACAATAAACATAGACAAGTCAGGAAACTTGTTATGGCTGTGTATACATGTTTTTGTGTTAATCATTTTCAATAACGAACATTGTATGTTTTGGATTAATCCCTTTTTAAATGACAAAGTGAATGTTTTGAATTCACTCTAATAAAGTGACAAAAAGGAATGTTTTTAATTTGTAAACAATTTCTATATATATTTATAACAAATAAATGAATATTTATTTGTAAACAATATGCTATGTTTTTAATGACAAATAAATGAATGGCATTTATTTGCGTACATGCTCTAATGACAAATAAAAGAGAAATTTTTTTGTGTGCATTTTCTAATTCAACTTAACAAATAAAAGATGATGATTTATTTGTTTACCATTTTTAATCCAATCTTAACAAATAAAAAAATGTAAATTTTATTTGTTTACCATTTCTATCTACAAAAATGATAATTTTATATGTCCATTCTAATTTTGGCAAAAAGCAACAAATTTATATGTTAATACTAAATTTAACCAAAGTGACAAATTTATATGTTAATACTAATCTTAACCAAAAACGACTAATTTAGTCTAGTTCGACATTTCTAACCAAAGGCCATATTTTATTCTAAATAAAACTTTTGACAAAAGCAATGTTTTTATTCTAAATAAACATTTTTGACAAGAGCGGTATATTAATCTAAATGCACATTTTTAACCAAATGCAATGTTTTTATCTAAATGTTCATTTTCAACTAAAGCAGTGTTTTCTATTCTAAATGAATATTTTAACAAAAGCGGTGTTTTAATCTAAATGCAATGTTTTTATTCTAAGATTACATTTTTGACTAAATGGATGTTTTTAATCCTTACATTGCTAACATGTCATAAAAGTGATATTTTTATTCTAAATAAACATTTTATAACAAAAATGTACTTTTATTCTATTTCAACATTTTATAACTAAAATGGCATTTAATCGTGGTGTTAATTTTATACTAAATGGCATTTTTCACTTCTAATGTACATTTTCTAAGAAAACGTTCTTTTTAGTTTCAAAAGGGAATGACGCTAGAAATGTTCGTTTTAGTTGAATCAACATGATGCTAAAAACATGTTATTTTTAATTGAAATAACATAACACTAAAAATATGTCATTTTTAATTGAAATAACATTACGCTAAAACATGATTATTTTTAGTTGAAATAACATAACACTAAAAATATGTTCATTTTTAATATTTCAACATGACACTAAAAATATGTTCATTTTTAATGAAATGACATAACGCTAAATATAATTTCATTTTTAATGAAATGACATAACGCTAAATATAATTTCATTTTTAATGAAATCACATAACCCTAATACACAATTCTAACCAAAATTGTTATTTTTGTCTACACAAAAATATTCTAACTAAGAATGTGATTTTTGTTTACACATTTCATTTTATAAATAAAATGATATTTTAATCCTTACAAATCATTTCATACAAAAATTATGGTTTAAATCTAATATGTCATTTTCAACATTTTATTACAACACAATAAGTATCAAATAAACAGATCAACATACAACATCAATCATCAACCTATATTAAATCACGAATAGCAACAAATACAATATCGTACATCGCAGATCTGAATAAATTAGCATTCATACATGGAATTAAATTAATGAGAGATAATTAAATTTTAATTATTTTAAAATATAGAAATCTCACCTCGATTGTCTGAATTTTCAAAGTGCTCGATTCTAGTTCGTTCTATGTTGTAGAGCTCTCCAAGAGGGTTCCAACGCATCTGAAATTGGGCGATTTCGTTGCTTCTTTGTTCAGACCGTTGAAATTGAAGATCTTCTCGAGCTTAATGTTTTTCCCCTTGAAGACGATCGAAGTTGATGAGGGAATGGAGAGAAAATTCGAGAAGAAGAAGAGAGGGCACCGACCATTGATTAAAAGCATGGCGGCTACTGTATGTTTTAGGGTTAGGGGTAAAGGCAAAAATGTATTTTTATAATATTTTAATTGTAAATTTTTGTGAAGCATGGTTATGTGTAGATACATATTATTAAATAACAATTGCTAATCTTCTTCCAACCATTTATTGTATCCCAAAAATCTTACCACCTATTAAAAATATTTATTTCAAAAATAACTTTTGGTTTAATACTATCCCAAAATATGTTTTAATCTTTGGTTTAAACGGATGTTACGTAAGTTACAATGACCATAAATAGTAGTGATTTATTGCAATAAGTGATTCAAAAATATTTATTGAAAGTTAATTACCATAACCACATTTATTACCACATCTTTAACTTCCAAAAGAATAAGACTTCACCAAACAAAAAACAAAAACAAAAACAAAAACAAGAAAAACAAAAAAATCTCTTATTAACGCATCCCGTTAATGACGCATTTATTTTATTCTGGAAAGATGATCTTAATTCATGCGATTAATTACAAGATATAATTTTACTACCATAATTAGAATGATGTCATAAAGAAAACAAATTTTTTTTTCATGCACAGAGGTTTATACATTGCCTTCCTTTGTTTCATTTCTCTCGTTTTTTTATTTTATCAAGTTAATGACAATTATTACATAATATTTCATGCCTTTATTGCCCAAAATTTATGTTAAAACAAATAAGTGATAGTAAATATTTATGCATGAGCCTGTATGTAAAATGCATTAAAAGATATTTTTACCAATAGGAAAAAGTTAACATACGCTAAAGAAATGAATGGTTAAGTAATGAAGGCCGACATTTATGAAAAAAGAAAGGTGTAGTATTTTCCTTATTATTTGCACATTCATTCAAGTTAGTAATTGAACTCTAAATTATATGTATGCGTATAAAATGCAATTTAACCTTTATCATAATTTGAAAACTGGAATTACAAAATATAATCAAGCTTTAGTTTAGGAATATTTATAAGATTAAAATTGTAGTTGCTCGTAAAAGGAAAAAAATAAATTAAACCTTGAATTAAAATGACGCATGTACTATGATTAATTAATTACTTGATAGTTTAAATCGTTATAAAATAACAAATAAATATGTGAAGTTTTGATTTAGTATGTATTAAAATTAGAATTTAACAAACATACATAAAAGTCTAATTATGATGATTATTTTTCTAACAAATGAATACGATAAAAAAATCAAGCATAAAACATATAAAATCATATTTATTTCTCCTACAATTTAAAATAGATAAATATGAGTTGAAAAATAAAATCGTATAATAAATTATATCAAACAGGTTAATAAAGGGGACAACTTTGGCACATTTAAATTTGTATTTTTTTCAAATACGAACTATAAAAACAGTATGAAGCAAAAATTGAAGGAGACATAATATATGAACATAAACGTGACTCCAAAATGGAATAGTATGAAATAGATAAGAATCTTTAGATAATATAAACATATATTATAAGAGAAGATGTGATTAAAAAAAGAAGGAATAGAATCACCAAAATTATTTACAATCAATACATGTTATAATTATCAAATAAGTTAAAATTAATCACTTAAACAATTTATTTAAGTTATTCTCAATTTTTTTATTTCATAGAAATAACCAATTTATACTCCATATACCTAAAAATAGTTTAAATAATAAAAACAAAAAATTGGTTCTGAAATTCTGGGTTGTTACAATCTACCCCACTTAAAATCTTTTCGTCCTCGAAAAGGAACGATGCTAAAAGTTGTTTGATAAATCAATTCAATTTTCAATTCTTATCAGTTTAGCTCAATATTAAATTTGATTTAGTTAAATTTATTATTCTTTCTCATATTGGTTAAATTAATTATCATACCAATATTTTAATTAGTTAAACTAATTATCAAACATCACAACCAGCAATCAATTAGGTGATTAACCTTTTAAATATATAACTTTTATATATAGTCAAAAATCATATTTTTAGTGCAAATCACAACAATAAACTCTAATTAAGTTTTGATTCTCATACCAATCGATTGGAAATATATAGATATCCCACTCCGAAACTCGAACATAAACAATGATGATTATATATACATACATATATATATATATATATATATATATATATATATATCACCAGAATCATCTCCGGCTGACTAGAGTGTGATTCTATATCTATCTAGTATATTAAAACTTCGAATATCCGTTAATTACTCGTATATTCAAAATCTTTATATACTCGATTGTCCAAATTAAAATATAATAATATCTCAAATACGTATTTTAAGATAAAATTTTCAAAACAAATTTTGTTTGTTTTTATTTTAAAACAGCATTCTTCAGACTCATTCTAGGATACTACTGATCCCATCTCTAACGAGTCATTCTTATTGGATATTACTAATCCAATCTCTGATGAGTCTTTTGTTCAGTTCTAATGAGTTGTACCCCTAAGATTTGAGCTAACCAGAGCTCTAATACCAACTGTAAAGACCCGGAAATTCCCACCCTTTGAATCGACCATAAACCACATAGGTCTGAACCAAAAGTTGGAAATCTTCGAATACTTTAACATTGGGAATACAATACATTAGAACAGATAACAAAAGACTTTTATTACATCATGATAACATAACATCAGTGTACAGAATATATCAGAGTACATTGAAATTAACTAGGGCGGAAGAAAAATATACAATAAATTACAATATACAGTGGAAGACTATCAAAAGCTCTAGGCACGACTTTAGGCTTCGATCCGGAATCCTTCTTAAAAAGAAATATCTGCAAAACAAGCTACTCGACTGCCCGTGTGGAAAAGAGGGCACCTGAGTTTGCAAGTGAAACAAACTACAGGTCAGTCGTGGGACTGGTATGAGAAATCTAACTTAACCTATTTAGTAATAAGGCAAATCACAGGACCACGCCGCTAACGCGGAACAGGTTTGCTCCTATGGATTGCCAGTGCATAATATAAATAAATCGTTAAACAGCGCAATGATTTTTAGAAAAATGAAATCATTATAAGACCCAAGCCCCATCACACAATGCAACGCACACCAAAGGATAGAGTTTTACCTTATAATGGTCAAAAGATGCTTGATACGATAGAATATATTTAATATTAGTGTGTATATGTTTTAAAAACAATTTGAATCATAATGTATCAATCCTAGATGGCATAGTACCTCATCCTACTATGTTGCCATACTAGTTCTACAATCAAAACCGCAAAGCTCGTATTGGAAAGTTGAATTTCCATCATGATGGCTCCTGATTCAAAAGATCTATCACGTAGTGCAATATGCACATCCGCACTTTTGGGAAATCAAGTAACACCGCGGCTTACGTCCCAACGAGAGAAAACACCGCTTACTCTATCCCTCTATATGGGAATCAAGAGTTTAAGCCCTATCCCTCTGAGCGTGGAGCGACCACACCCAGTACATCTCGGTCGACCGAATCCATACAAATATCTAAAGCATACTGATCTAACCATCAGTTCACCATCATACCGAGGTGTGAGGCTCGCGAAGTCACATTACACAAAGATATGCTAATTAAAGCTATGCTTTGATCATCATCCACAAGGCTCTGCTTTGCAACAATAAGCCTTGAACAAGTGCAACTTGGCATGTCACATCAACAATTCACATCATGCGATCGATAATTATTTAACATACAAAGGGTGTTAAGCAAGAGAATAAATTCTCCGCCACCATGCAATTATATATTAAATAAAAACCAATTTAATTACATAAAAAAAATTTCAATGTCAGGCATGCGATCCATTTACAAGTCCGTTCTGGGTCTGATCGAAACCGGAGTCATCTTATTTCGGGGGAAATAAAGACACTCACAAATCCGAACAATCAACAAGTACGTCCGGATGATCACTACCATCAACCCATCAAGGTAGCTACTCCCATCAAGGCCAACAATAGCAATACAACCATCCGCCTTGAAGATCGTCGGTCTTCGACCGTCGTCTTACACTCTTCAATTAAAATCGTTGCGTAATCATTTGAAATGAGATTTAACTCGGTCTTTTCAAATGATTATCGTATATATATAGTTTAAAATCAAGTGATATAAAACACATCAACGTCACATTCCAATTCAGAATATTCTTTTAAAAATATTCACAATTTTAGGGAAAAGTTCCCATTAATTTCATCAAAGATAAAGCCCATTAAAGTTATACTTTTTAAAATTTAAATTCATTATTAAATATTATTCAAATGTAAGAAAATAAATCTAATCTTTAACTGGGTTAAAGAACCAATGTCATTTAAAACATTTTTCATGATAAACCCAAAATCATCATCCATTAAAATGGAATCTACACAGAAATCATAACGGTGTATAATTGATGTAAAATCCTGTATCAGACTAATAATATAAATTGAATATTGGCAAAGCCTTTTAAATTCCATATATAGTATCGGCCTTCATTCACAGGAGTTCATCTCGATTATTACCGAATCAAATTCCATTCAATTCCAGTTTTAATGTATTAAATTGGAAAACTTTATTTTGGAAAATTTCATATTTAAATCTTAATAAAAGATTTATAAATTCCAAATTATATTTTCACTGTTAATTGGGTTAAAGAACAAATGTCGTTTAAAACACAGTCCACGATAAACCCAATTTACATTTCATTCTCTTTCCAATTATTAAGTATAATATGAAAAACTCTACTAATCTTAATTAAAATATTTATTCTTCTTACACGGGGTTTTAAGAATAGTGTTATTTAAGACACCATTCACGATAACCCAAATTCCAATTTATTTAATTTTAAAGCATTGGATTTTCATCCTAATTAATAACTAGTTTGTTTCGATAAAATATATTATCTTTACAAAATTGGAGTTTTTCATCAAAAACCTTTTTAAATCATTTATTATGATTTTACATAATTTTTCCATATTTTTATAAATTTTATTTAGGCCATTACAGTCGATTTCCATACACGGTCATCGAACTGCACTTATAGCGACCTTTCCTGAAATTGATTTGGAAATATCTCCAAATCTAACCGTTAGATTTCAAAACTCTTATATTCATTGAAAAGCTCTTTTCGATACAAACCCAAAGGTTCCGGTTTTAGGAGAATCCGACAGTTGTATCTCCCATTTTATCCATTTAAAGTTAATGGTTGAAATTTGCGAACGGTCGCTGCGCGGCGCGTTCTATTCAGACCATTAAATATTTATATTATATATATTATATCGTCGATTTCCATTTAAAACGTAATTTATAAAATATTTATAAATTCGTTTTAAAACAATATTAACTTCATTTCAATTTAAAGTTTAAATTGAATATTTTATTTTCTTTTCATATTAAAATATTATTAACCTCAAAATATTCTATTTTGAAAAATCACTTCTTATATTCGTTTAAAGTGAATTAAATCCATCGATAACCCTTTTGGGTTAAAATGCCATTGCTATTTAAAACAGATTTAAAAAGCTCAATTCATTTTCTTATTCATTTACATTTTATACTGGGCCAGACCTCCCACATTAAACCTGCGACTTATGGATGCTGGTTGGTTCCGGGCAGACTTATCCCATAAGTTGGGCTTAACCTCGTGTCATGGACCGTTTCGTATTTTAACTCAACCCTTTTTATTGTAACCTTTTAACAAATAAAATCTTTTGAATTCAAAACATTAAAGCCATTATTTGATTTCTTTAACTGAATATTATATTAAAATATTCTTTTAATTCAAGATTGGAATGAGACCCAAACAATTACCATAAAATTCAATTATATGGATTTTCACACACCGCATGAATACTATACTAATGATAAATATTATTAAAACCATCCACAACATCCAAAGTGCATCATATATTATATAAGCGTCAAATAAATAACGCTTATAACTTATCACAAGGGAGATGTGTGAATATCATCCCAAGACCCATGTGGGGTATTCAACCAACACATAACAATAAAAAATAATTGAATAAATTATTTGTGCACTTGGGCGATTGTGTAAAAATTTATCGTCCAATCAACATAGACAAGTCAGGAAACTTGTTATGGCTGCGTAAACATGTTTTTGTGTTAATCATTTTTAATAACGAACATTGTATGTTTTGGTTTAATCCCTTTTTAAATGACAAAGTGAATTTTTTGAATTCACTCTAATAAAGTGACAAAAATGAATGTTTTTAATTTGTAAACAATTCCTATATATATTTATAACAAATAAATGAATATTTATTTGTAAACAATATGCTATGTTTTTAATGACAAATAAATGAAAGGCATTTATTTGCGTACATGATCTAATGACAAATAAAAGAGAAATTTTTTTGTGTGCATTTTCTAATTCAACTTAACAAATAAAAGATGATGATTTATTTGTTTACCATTTTTAATCCAATCTTAACAAATAAAAAAAAATGTAAATTTTATTTGTTTACCATTTCTATCTACAAAAATGATAATTTTATATGTCCATTCTAATTTTGGCAAAAAGCGACAAATTTATATGTTAATACTAAATTTAACCAAAGTGACAAATTTATATGTTAATACTAATCTTAACCAAAAACGACTAATTTAGTCTAGTATGACATTTCTAACCAAAGGCCATATTTTATTCTAAATAACACTTTTGACAAAAGCAATGTTTTCATTCTAAATAAACATTTTTGACAAGAGCGGTATATTAATCTAAATGCACATTTTTAACCAAATGCAATGTTTTTATCTAAATTTTCATTTTCAACTAAAGCAGTGTTTTCTATTCTAAATGAATATTTTAACAAAAGCGGTGTTTTAATCTAAATGCGCATTTTTAACTAAATGCAATGTTTTTATTCTAAGATTACATTTTTGACTAAATGGATGTTTTTAATCCTTACATTGCTAACATGTCATAAAAGTGATATTTTTATTCTAAATAAACATTTTATAACAAAAATGTACTTTTATTCTATTTCAACATTTTATAACTAAAATGGCATTTAAACCTAGTGTACATTTTATACAAAATGGCATTTTCACTTCTAGTGTACATTTTCTAAGAAAACGTTATTTTTAATTTCAAAAGAGAATAACGCTAGAAAAGTTCTTTTTAGTTGAATCAACAAGACGCTAAAAACATGTTATTTTTAAATGAAATAACATAACACTAAAAATATGTCATTTTTAGTTGAAATAACATAACGCTAAAACATGATTATTTTTAGTTGAAATAACATAACACTAAAAATATGTTCACTTTTAATATTTCAACATGACACTAAAAATATGTTCATTTTTAATGAAATGACATAACGCTAAATATTTAATTTTTAATGAAATCACATAACTCTAATACACAATTATAACCAAAATTGATATTTTTGTCTACACAAAAATATTCTAACTAAGAATGTGATTTTTGTTTACACATTTCATTTTATAAATAAAATGATATTTTAATCCTTACAAATCATTTCATACAAAAATTATGGTTTAAATCTAATATGTCATTTTCAACATTTTATTACAACACAATAAGTATCAAATAAACAGATCAACATACAACATCAATCATCAACCTATATTAAATCACGAATAGCAACAAATACAATATCATACATCGCAGATCTGAATAAATTAGCATTCATACATGGAATTAAATTAACAAGAGATAATTAAATTTTAATTATTTTAAAAAAATAGAAATCTCACCTCGATTGTCTGAATTTTCAAAGTACTCCATTTCGATTCTAGTTCGTTCTATGTTGTAGAGCTCTCCAAGAGGGTTCCAACGCATCTGAAATCGGGCGATTTCATTGCTTCCTTGTTCAGACCATTGAAATTGAAGATCTCCTCGAGCTTAATGTTTTTCCCCTTGAAGACGATCGAAGTTGATGAGGGAATGGAGAGAAAATTCGAGAAGAAGAAGAGAGGGCACCGGCCATTGATTTAAAGCATGGCGGCTACTGTATGTTTTAGGGTTAGGGGTAAAGACAAAAATGTATTTTTATAATATTTTAATTGTAAATTTTTTTGAAGCATGGTTATGTGTAGATACATATTATTAAATAACAATTGCTAATCTTCTTCCAACCATTTATTGTATCCCAAAAATCTTACCCCCTATTATATCCAAATACTAAAATATTTATTTCAAAAATAACTTTTGGTGTTATACTATCCAAAAATATGTTTTAATCTTTGGTCTAAACGGATGTTACGTAAGTTACAATGACCATAAATAGTAGTGATTTATTGCAATAAGTGATTCAAAAATATTTATTGAAAGTTAATTACCATAACCACATTTATTACCACATCTTTAACTTCCAAAAGAATAAGACTTCACCAAACAAAAAACAAAAACAAAAAAAAAACCAAAAAAATCTCTTATTAACGCATTCCGTTAATGACACATTTATTTTATTCTGGAAAGATAATCTTAATTCATGCGACTAATTACAAGATATAATTTTACTACCATAATTAGAATGATGTCATAAAGAAAACAATTTTTTTTTCATGCACAGAGGATTATACAGTGCCTTCCTTTGTTTCATTTCTTTCCTTTTTTTATTTTATCAAGTTAATGACAAGTATTACATAATATTTCATGCCTTTATTGCCCAAAATTTATGTTAAAACAAATAAGTGATAGTAAATATTTATGCATGAGCCTGTATGTAAAATGCATTAAAAGAAATTTTACCAATAGGAAAAAGTTAACATACGTTAACCAAATGAATGGTTAAATAATTAAGGACAACATTTATGAAAAAAGAAAGGTGTAGTATTTTCCTTATTATTTGCACATTCATTCAAGTTAGTAATTGAACTCTAAATTATATGTATGCGTATAAAATGAAATTTAACCTTTGTCATAATTTGAAAACTGGAATTACAAAATATAATCAAGCTTTAGTTTAGGAATATTTATAAGATTAAAATTGTAGTTGCTCGTAAAAGGAAAAAAATAAATTAAACCTTGGATTAAAATGACGCATGTACTATGATTAATTCATTACTTGATAATTTAAATCATTATAAAATAACAAATAAATATGTGAAGTTTTGATTTAGTTTGTATTAAAATTAGAATTTAACAAACATACATAAAAGTCTAATTATGATGATTATTTTTCTAACAAATGAATACGATAAACAAATCAAGCATAAAACATATAAAATCATATTTATTTCTCCTATAATTTAAAATAGATAAATATGAGTTGAAAAATAAAATCGTATAATAAATTATATCAAACAGGTTAATAAAGGGGACAACTTTGGCACATTTAAATTTGAATTTTTTTCAAATACGAACTATAAAAACAGTACGAAGGAAAAATTGAACGAGACATAATATATGAACATAAACGTGACTCCAAAATGGAATAGTATGAAATAGATAAGAATCTTTAGATAATATAAACATATATTATAAGAGAAGATGTGATTAAAAAAAAGGTATAGAATCACAAAAATTATTTACAATCAATACATGCTATAATTATCAAATAAGTTAAAATTAATCACTTAAACAATTTATTTAAGTTATTCTTAATTTTTTTATTTCATAAAAATAACCAATTTATACTCCATATACCTAAAAATAGTTTAAATAATAAAAACAAAAAATTGGTTCTGAAATTCTGGGTTGTAACACACAACATGAAAAATCTCACCTTCTTATAGTTAAAAATCTTAGCTTTTCAAAGTTAAAACTATATTCTTTTCTAATTTAAATATATATATATATATATATATATAAATTTTTATAAAAAATCATCCCTTTATATTTCAGTATTATATAAAATAAATAATTAAAGGAAACAGAAATGAAAATAGAAATAAATTTTACCTTTTGTTTTGGCCGGGGGAAAAATTCACTGTCGTCGACTGAAAAAAAGGGGGAACAACTTGCTGGCGACGCATGGTAGCAGGGGGGTTTCGGCAGGCGTCGACGGTGGTCCAGGGAAGATGGAGGCTAGGGTTTCTGGGCAACGGTAGGGTTTCGTTGGGATGGGGTCTCTCGAATGGGGTGAGTTCTGGTCGGAGCGAGGAGAAGAAGAGGGTGGGGGTCTCGACAGCGTCGGTGATGGTGGGGAGGCGCGACGTGATGGTTTAGGTTTTTTTTCCCTTATAATCAAATCTGACGTGGAGGGAGAAGTTAAGGAGAGAGGGCGGTCAACGCTGAGAAAAGTAAAAGGGGGAAAGAAGGGTGGAGGCCCTATATAATTGTATTTATTTAATTTTATTTTTTTCCACAAAGCAACTTTTTATTTCTAACTCAAAATCGAACCCACCGACTGTCGTCCCTAGCGTACTACCATCGTTCCGAACATAATGGTATATGTATTGTAGGCCAATTCGACCGTTACGATCAGTTTCCGTTGAATTTAAAATATAAATCTATATATTCAATTTTATTCGTAAATTTCAATTTACCGGGTCCACATACAGTCTCTTAACATTCCCGAAAAATTATATTTAGCTTCGTATTGACAATACAGTCCTAATAAAACTAATTTCGTCAAATTCTGAGATCGTTTGAAAAATGGCCATTTTCTGGTCGATACAATTCAACTGAAACTGTTAAAACACGTTTAACTTCGCCACGCTCACATATTAATCCCAAAAATTATGAATTTTGAAACCTATCAGTAATTCAATATCCCGGATACAACAAAAGTGGTTTTGTCGAAAACCGAGGTTGTTTGCAAAATTTCCATTTTTTAGGGCCTTTATATATATAAAAATATATATATAAATTCCACAGTGACATTTCTTAATTTTAAACTGGACATATCATTTAACTTTTAAAGTGAAATCTCAGTTTCTTACATCCGTTAGAAAGATATGATTAAACTGATTCGAATATTTCTTGTTTCTTCCAATTCCGACTTAAAACGAATTCTGTATATTCATTTGAAATTCAAAATCAAATTTTCGAACTGAAGTGCCATTTCAGGCTCATTATATAATTAAAATAAATTTATTCATATTAACTTCGTCGAAAATAAGTATTTCGTCGTTATTATTTAAAATAATTCATTTTATATAATCAAAATCCGTTAAAATTACCAAAATAAAATTTTTAAATTGGCTCAGATTTCTGGGTTATTACAATCTCCTCCACTTAAAACTTTTCGTCCCCGAAAAGGAATGATGCCGAAAGTTGTTTAACAAATCAACTCAACTTTCATTGTTTTCTTTACGGCTTAAGTTCTTCAACTTTTCAGTTTCTAAGAACTTTTCAAATTCTTTAAAAATTTGGCTAACACCCTAAATTTTTGAAAAATTTCGCCATAACCTCCCCTGCACCGGGGACTTCGGGATATTTCATATAGCCTCCCATGGCCTTCTTCAATCCAAAAGAAAAATCCAAGCGGCTCATAAAATCATCCAAACCCAAGAAATAAAATAAACATGTACCTATTTTCGGGCAAACAATTTTATTCCTCTTCTCTAGCCTCCTTACAATGACCTATTCGCACAAATATATATGTACATGCATACAAATGCGATAAATTTTCAATACAGTTCAATATTTGGTTCAATTTGGCCTAAATTCACCGTTCATTCACATAATGGTTTAAAGGAATAATCATACAACACAACCATCAATCAATTAGTTGATTAGTTTTTCAAATTCATAATTTTGATATATAGTCAAAAATCATATTTTTGGTGCCAATCACAAAAATAAACCTATCTAGTTTTGGTTCTCACACAAGTCACTTGGAAATATATATAAACCTCACCTTCGTAACTCGAAAATAAATACTGATAACACTGCAGCATTATCAGAATCATCCCCGGGCGACTGGAGTGTGATTCTATATCTATCCTGTAACAACCCGTAAAATGCGAGCCAGTTTGAAATTTATATTTTGGCAATTTTAGCGAATTTTGATTATTTAAAATAGATTATTTTAAATAATATCGACGTGAAATTTATTTTGAATATAATTCGAACGTATATATTATACGCGTCGTCGATAGAATATAAAATATTTATATATAATTATAAATAGAATTGAATATGGCGCGGTAGTTCGATAATTTGATTTCAAACTTCAATTGAATGTACCGGGTGCAAAACAATCCGGATTTTAGTGAAACCAAAAACATTAGGATCTGATTGATAATATCTTTCTAACGGATGTAAGAAACTGAGATTTCACTTTAAAAATTGAGAGATATGTCCAGTTGAAAATTCTGAATAGTCGCTATGGAATTCAGGCTCTTAAAAATGGACATTTTGCAAATGACCTCGGATTTCGACGAAACCAGTTTTGTTGGGTTCGGGATGTCAAATTATTGCTAGGTTTCGAATTTCATAATTTTTCGAATCAGTATGTGAGCGTGGTAAAGGAAAATGCGTTTGACCATTTTCAGTGGATTTTAATCGACTGGAAATTGGCCATTTTTCAAACGGTCTCAGAATTCGACGAAACTAGTTTTGTTAGGACCGTATCGTCAATACGAAGCTAGAAAATATTTTTCTGGAATTTTTCCAGTTAGTATGCGACCCCGGTAATTTGAAATGTACGTTTAAAATTCAATATAGTGATTTAAATGTAAATTTAACGGAAACTGATTGTAACAATCAAATCAGCTTGCGATACATATCCCATTGTGTTCGGAATGGGGGTAAAACGCTATGGACGACAGGCGGTGGGCCTCGTTTCGAGGTCGTATGTGAAGGTCAACTCTTTAGGATAAAATAAGTTAATTAAATTAAAATAAAAAAAAAAACCTTTCCTCCTTATTACATTCTGGCCCCCCCGTTAGAACATAAACCAGAAGAAAAAAAAAAAATGGAATCATCGAGGCGACGACGCCCCACCTACATCGCGTCGCAGAGCGCCGCCGCCGGCCTCCGATCAACCCCCCCCCCCTCTCTTCTGCGCCCTTCTCCCTCCTCTTGAAGCCCGCTGCGAACCCAACCCCCAAAACGAGACAAGAGCTGCCGCCACCGCCTGAAGAGGACCCGCAACACCTCTGACACGCGACCGCGCCACCAACCACCTCCCGTCCGCCCCCTAAGCAAACCCAAGCAAGCACGGCTCCTTCCCCTTTTCAATGTAAGCTTTTACTTTTAAATTCAAATCAGTTTTTATGTTAAAAATGAATTCTTTTAAATCAGTTTTTATATTCTGAAAATATATTTTTAGAACCAGTTCATGAAGTAATAAAAATTTGAATTTTGTTTTGTAGGAGTAGCAATAAAAAGATATCATTTTTATTAATGGAAGTATATGATTTTCATGAATGGGAATATACGATTTTTGTGAGTGAAAGAATATGATTTATATATATATAATTTGCAAGTTAAAAATATGATTTTTATTTTAGTAAAGAATTAAAAATATAGTCTTTACTATATAGGAATATTAAAAATATGATTTTTATATTTTTAAAGTATTAAAAATATAATCTTTACTATATAGAAATATTAAAAATATGATTTTTATATTTTTAAAGTATTAAAAATATAATCTTTATAAGATAGAGAATATAAAAATATCATCTTTGTATGTGTAGCGAAATAAAAATCTGATTTTTATTTTATATACGTTGAGATAAAGTGGTAATTTTTATAAAGGCGAAAACTTTATTTTTAGAAAGGCGAAATCTTTTTATATTTCTTCGAAATAAAAATATGATTTTTATATATTGAACTTCGAACTAAAAATTCGATTTTTATATATTGAACTTCGAACTAAAAATTCGATTTTTATATATTGAACTTTGAACTAAAAATTCGATTTTTATATATTGAACTTTGAACTAAAAATTCGATTTTCATATATTGAACTTCGAACTAAAAATTCGATTTTTATATATTGAACTTTGAACTAAAAATTCGATTTTTATATATTGAACTTTGAACTAAAAATTCGATTTTTATATATTGAACTTTGAACTAAAAATTCGATTTTCATATATTGAACTTCGAACTAAAAATTCGATTTTTATATATTGAACTTTGAACTAAAAATTCGATTTTTATATATTGAACTTTGAACTAAAAATTCGATTTTCATATATTGAACTTTGAACTAAAAATTCGATTTTTATATATTGAACTTTGAAGTAAAAATTCGATTTTTATATATATAGTGACTACGGGCAACGAAGATGACGAAGAGGAGATAACGACGAAGACTTCTGCAAAAGAAGTGCCGTGGAGCTAGGATAGCTATATGTGAGAATTTCTCACCTTTCAATTTATTTTTCTAGTTATATATATACTAGGATGCAGACGGTG
This sequence comes from Allium sativum, assembly GCA_030737875.1. Classification (NCBI taxonomy): domain Eukaryota; kingdom Viridiplantae; phylum Streptophyta; class Magnoliopsida; order Asparagales; family Amaryllidaceae; genus Allium; species Allium sativum. The sequence goes on along the minus strand of JASFAX010000093.1, from coordinate 281,523 downwards.
CTTAGTAGCACCCGACACCCGTCCACAGACCATGGACTTGTTCGTTTGACTGTTTGGTGATTGATTGCGATATTGGTTTGAATGTGATTTGTGGTGTGAAAAATCGAATCGATAAATTGGTTAGGATTAGACGTGCGCCGTTATAAGGCGAAGGAGTAAGGCTAGGTTAGACCCTTACTCCAAATTTTGTGGTTTGCAAAATGAAATTGATTTGATTGATGAGTGAATGGCGTGGGCCTTCACTAGACTGGGGATAAGGCTAGGCCTCGTCCCGTTTCTAGTATCGTGCCGTTATGCCGCCGAAATTTTCTAAAATGTGTTAGAAAAATAAAAATATCATTTTATTTAAAGAATGAACTGAATAGAAATTCATATGTTGGAATAAAATGTTTTATCGTTAAAAATATAATTTTTAACGTGAAGTGAATAAAATAGAATATTCATTTACAAACCAGACGGTTTGTTTATGTACACCTATTTGAATGACATTGATTGGGACGATAAATTTTACACATCGCCCAACTGCACGAATAAAATATTTGTTTGATTGTTTGAAACCCCACACGGGTGTTGGGATGAAATTTGCAGTTCACTCATCCTGATTGATTAAATATGTCGATCGATTGATTGACAGGCTGTTATAAGCGTTGAATATCTATATCTGATGCTTTTACATAGTAGTGCACTTTGGTCGATGGTTGATTATTTTCAATGTTATTATATACATGTGTTGTATGAAAATCCATATAATTAACTTTATATGGTGATTGATTGGGCCTCATTCCAATTTGAAAAATAAAGAATATTATAAAATAAAAGTTCATGTGTTGACAGTACTCATTCATTGAGATTGGTCATGTGTTGAACGAAATATTTTGATAATAACAACTATTTTGAAAAAGAAATATTTGAAATAGGATATTTGAAAATAAAGGAATATATGAAGCCGTGTTGATTAGATTGACGCCATTTTGACGTGAACGATATTTATATCGATTTTATTCATCTTAAAAATGAATATTGAAAAGTGATTTCGAAATCGAATATTTTGAATTGAATTGAAAACGATTTCGAAATGAATTGAATTGAAAACGATTTCGAAATGAATTGAATTGAAAACGATTTCGAAATGAATTGAATTGAAAACGATTTCGAATTGAATTGAATTGAAAACGATTTCGAAATGAATTGAATTGAAAACGATTTCGAAATGAATTGAATTGAAAACGATTTCGAATTGAATTGAATTGAAAACGATTTCGAATTGAATTGAATTGAAAACGATTTCGAATTGAATTGAATTGAAAACGATTTCGAAATGAATTGAATTGAAGACGATTTCGAAATGAATTGAATTGAAAACGATTTCGAAATGAATTGAATTGAAAACGATTTCGAAATGAATTGAATTGAAAACGATTTCGAAATGAATTGAATTGAAAACGAATTGAAATGAATTCAAATTGAATTTAAATTTGAATTGAATAGAAATGAATTTTGAAACGAATTTATAAAGAAGAATTCAATTTTGATTTGAGTTGAAAAGGAAGTTGAAAGTGCTTTTGAAACGAATTCAAAACTATTTATATAATTCGTTTTAAATAGAAATCGACGAAATATATATTATATATATTATATATATAATATAATGGCCTGAATAGAACGCGCCGCGCCGCGGCAGTTCGTGAATTTCGACCATTTATTTCAAACGGACATTACGGGAGATCCGACCGTCGGATTCTCCTAAAACCGGAACCATTGGGTTCGTATCGAAAAGAGCTTTCTAATGAATGTTAGAAATTTGAAATCTAACGGTTGGATTTGGAGATACGTCCAAATCAAATTCGAAAAAGGTCGCTGTAAGTGCAGTTCGATGGCCGTTAATGGAAATCGACTGTACAGGCCTTGATAAAATTATTAAAAATAGTAATAATTTGTGTAAAATCATAAAAAAATGATTTGTGAAAGTTTGGGATGAAAAACTCCATATTTGAAAAGATAAAAATGGATTTTTATCGAAATGAACTAGTTTTGAACTAGAATTATAATTCTATTTATTTTTAAATAAATAAATTGAATTCGAAAAGGGTTTTAAAAATAACCAAAATTTCCAATGATTGCATTGGAGTGGATTTGAATCGAAATTGTCTTCGGAATATTTCGATGTTGGAATTCGTGATTATACAGGTGTTGTTATGGAAATTTGAAAGATATATATTGATATCGTTATTTCCAATACGACATTTGTTAGTCGTAGAATTCGATATTGAATATAAGCCGATATATTTTCTATTCAGAGCCTTGTATTGAATATCGAATCTGATTTGGGTTTGTCGTGAATGGTGTCTTTACTAACACTGTTCTTGAACCCAGTTGAGAAAAGATTAAATCTTTTTATTTAGATTTAATGAAGTGTACCAATTAAATAATATTTAATTGGAATTGAATTGATATTGATTTTTGGGTTTATTGTGAACAGTGTTTTAAATAACACTTGTTCTTTAACCCGATAATTAATGAATGTGATTTGGGTTTGTCGTGAATGGTGTCTTCACTAACACTGTTCTTGAACCCAGTTGAGAAAAGATTAAATCTTTTTATTTAGATTTAATGAAGTGTACCAATTAAATAATATTTAATTGGAATTGAATGGATAATGATTTTTGGGTTTATCGTGAACAGTGTTTTAAATAACACTTGTTCTTTAACCCGATAATTAATGGGATGTGACTTTGGGTTTATCGTGAACCGTGTTTTAAATGACACTGATTCTTTAACCCAGTCACAGATTAAAACTAAGTGGAGTTTTAATGAATCTTTAATTAGATTGAAAAGATCGAGAATGGAGTATCACCAGTTCTTGCTCCAGGCGATAGTTAAATCTTTAATTAGATTTGAACGTGAAATTTAGAAACTAACTGTCGGTTAGCCAAGCAGAAGGGTTTTCTGGATATTGATCTGATGTTGGTTTCGGCCTTCGGGGTTAATATTTGGGGAATTATTCTCTTGATTAATTTACGGTTAGTGACTAATGAATTGGAATGAGGCGTATGTTGTGTTTGTGTAACACTTTTATAAAATATACGCGAGTTATTCGGGAAGTCCGGGTTTATCCCATTCTGAATAATCGATACGACGATAAGTCGAAGATGAAGACGATGGTCGAAGACCGGAGGTCTTCACGTCGTTTGGGTGATAACTGATGATCTTGATTGGGCTGTACACCCAAGAAGATGGAAACAGTTGGTGATCGTCCAGACGTACTTGGAGATCGATGGATATGCGAGGTACTAGGTGCCTCCGGTTTCGTTCAGACCCAGAACGGACTTGTAAATGGACTGTGTGTCTGACATCGGATTTCATTCTGTTTGACTGATATCGGTTGCATAGAGTGGTTTGCCTGTGTGGCATGCTAAGATGCAAATGATCAAGGCTTCTGTTGAAAAGCAAAGTCTTGTGGTGATGATCAAAGCACGGCCTTTGTGGCGTAGCTTTGTGTAACGTTTCCTTCGCGAGTTTCGCACCCGGTATGAACCAAAAACGGGAGAGGACATCAGGGAGGGCATGCGTTTCCTCCTAGCTAGAAGTGGCGTCAGTGGTTTTACACGCCCTGACGAGTTTGACTTATGTGGTTGTTGCTGTTGCGAGGCGCCTCGGTTAGATCGGACGATCCGGGTCCGATGGAGTCATTCGTTGGCTCGCTTACGCCCCAAAGGGCGGCGAAACGTAGTGCTCAGGCATTTTTAATCCACTCCGTGTGGACCGGCCCTGACGATCCAAGGGTCGATGCGTTCTGATCCTGAGACTCGGGCTAGGCAGTCTCGAATCGGTTGAGGACTATCTTTTGCCTCGGTTCATAGACGGAAATCCAATTTCCAAATACGTGACATTTGCGGTTTTATTTGTAAACCTATATATGGCGACATGATATATGGTACCCATGCCGCCTATGATTGATACTTATGATTTGAAGTTGTTTTATACACTATGCACTTATAATTGTATCAAATGATTTGTTTTAAACGTATCAAGCATTCTTTGGCTGTTATAAGGGAAAACCCTATCCCCCGGCTTGCGTTGCATTGTGTGATAGGACCTGGGTCTTATAACAGCTTCATTTTTCTTTATTTAGCATTGCGCTGTTTGTTTTATGCACTGGTATTCTTGGGAGGAAACCCGTTCCGTGTTATACGGCGTGGTCCCTTGATTTACCTAACTTTAAAATAAAGAATAATAACTGTTTTAGTTCTCACACCAGTCACATGACTGACCTGGAGTTTATTGTTTTAACCTAAACTCTGGGTGCCCTTATTTTGACACGGGCAGCTGGTAGTTTTGGTTTTGCAGATTTATATTCACAGGATCCTGGTTTACAGCTGGAACGATATCCGGAAAGCTTTGTATCCGTATATCTCATTCTAGTTGTGTATTGTATTATTTTCCGCTGCTATGTATTTAAATGTAATTTAAATCTCTGATATTTCTGTGTAATATTCTTTTATACTCTGTATATTTATGTAATCTGATGCGTTGTTGTAATATACAATGAAATGTTCTTCTGTATGCGTTCTGTTGTGGTTTGTTCTCGAACTATCCGACGCTTTCCTTTACGGGGAAGTTGCGGGTCTTCACAGTTGGTATCAGAGCTTTGGTTTACAAAGCTAGAGAACAAGACACATTAGAACCATACGAAAGAATTCATCAGATATTGGATTAGTAATATCCAATTAGAATGACTCGTTAGAGATGGGATCAGTAGTATCCTAGAACGAGTGTGAAGAGTATATTTTTAAAATGAAAACAAATTTTTGTTTTGAAAATTTAAATCAATTATTCGTATTTGATTATCTATTTATATTGATTTGGACAATCCAGTATATATAGATTTTGCGTATACGTCTGATCCGCGTATATTCGAAGTTTTAATATACCGGGTAGATATAGAACCGCACTCTAGTAGCCCGACAATGTTCTGATGGTGGTTCGAAACATCATCAGCATTTATTTTCGAGTGACGAAGGTGTGATTTCTATATATTTCCATTAGACTGGTGTGAGAACCAAAACTTATATAGTTAGGAACACATTGTTGTGATTTGGCATCAAAAATCTGATTTTTGACTATGTATCAAAGTTATGAATTTGAAACTCTAATTCACTAATTGATTGATGTTTGTGTTGGTTGTTTAATTGTTTGATAATTTTGAACCATTATGCCTAACTGAATCAAATATTGACTTGTATTGAAATTTGGTCGCATTTGCTTGCATATGCATATATATCTTTGAACAGGTCATAGCAAGGAGGCTAGAGCAGAGAATAAAATTTGTTTGCCCGACAAATAGGTACATGTTTACTACATAATTTCCTGTTTTGTTTAGGTGATGATGATTTTGTGAGCCTATTGGCTAGCCGCTTGGCTTTTTCTTTTTCTTTTTGAGATCTGAAGGACCGGGGAAGCTATTTGAAATTCCCCGATGCTCCCGGTGCAGGGGAGGTTATGGCGAAATTTTTCAAAAATTTAGGGTGTTAGCCAAATTTTTGAAATTTTGAAAAATCTCAGAAACTAAAAAGTTAGAGAATGGAAGCCAGATCGAACATAGAGTTGATTAATCAAACCATTTTCGACTTTGTTCCTTTTCGGGGACGAAAAGTTTTAAGTGGGGGAGATTGTAACAACCCGTAAAATGCGAGCCAGTTTGAAATTTATATTTTGGCAATTTTAGCGAATTTTGATTATTTAAAATAGATTATTTTAAATAATATCGACGTGAAATTTATTTTGAATATAATTCGAACGTATATATTATACGCGTCGTCGATAGAATATAAAATATTTATATATAATTATAAATAGAATTGAATATGGCGCGGTAGTTCGATAATTTGATTTCAAACTTCAATTGAATGTACCGGGTGCAAAACAATCCGGATTTTAGTGAAACCAAAAACATTAGGATCTGATTGATAATATCTTTCTAACGGATGTAAGAAACTGAGATTTCACTTTAAAAATTGAGAGATATGTCCAGTTGAAAATTCTGAATAGTCGCTATGGAATTCAGGCTCTTAAAAATGGACATTTTGCAAATGACCTCGGATTTCGACGAAACCAGTTTTGTTGGGTTCGGGATGTCAAATTATTGCTAGGTTTCGAATTTCATAATTTTTCGAATCAGTATGTGAGCGTGGTAAAGGAAAATGCGTTTGACCATTTTCAGTGGATTTTAATCGACTGGAAATTGGCCATTTTTCAAACGGTCTCAGAATTCGACGAAACTAGTTTTGTTAGGACCGTATCGTCAATACGAAGCTAGAAAATATTTTTCTGGAATTTTTCCAGTTAGTATGCGACCCCGGTAATTTGAAATGTACGTTTAAAATTCAATATAGTGATTTAAATGTAAATTTAACGGAAACTGATTGTAACAATCAAATCAGCTTGCGATACATATCCCATTGTGTTCGGAATGGGGGTAAAACGCTATGGACGACAGGCGGTGGGCCTCGTTTCGAGGTCGTATGTGAAGGTCAACTCTTTAGGATAAAATAAATTAATTAAATTAAAATAAAATTAAAAAAAACCCTTTCCTCCTTATTACATTCTGGCCCCCCCGTTAGAACATAAACCAGAAGAAAAAAAAAAAATGGAATCATCGAGGCGACGACGCCCCACCTACATCGCGTCGCAGAGCGCCGCCGCCGGCCTCCGATCAACCCCCCCCCCTCTCTTCTGCGCCCTTCTCCCTCCTCTTGAAGCCCGCTGCGAACCCAACCCCCAAAACGAGACAAGAGCTGCCGCCACCGCCTGAAGAGGACCCGCAACACCTCTGACACGCGACCGCGCCACCAACCACCTCCCGTCCGCCCCCTAAGCAAACCCAAGCAAGCACGGCTCCTTCCCCTTTTCAATGTAAGCTTTTACTTTTAAATTCAAATCAGTTTTTATGTTAAAAATGAATTCTTTTAAATCAGTTTTTATATTCTGAAAATATATTTTTAGAACCAGTTCATGAAGTAATAAAAATTTGAATTTTGTTTTGTAGGAGTAGCAATAAAAAGATATCATTTTTATTAATGGAAGTATATGATTTTCATGAATGGGAATATACGATTTTTGTGAGTGAAAGAATATGATTTATATATATATAATTTGCAAGTTAAAAATATGATTTTTATTTTAGTAAAGAATTAAAAATATAGTCTTTACTATATAGGAATATTAAAAATATGATTTTTATATTTTTAAAGTATTAAAAATATAATCTTTACTATATAGAAATATTAAAAATATGATTTTTATATTTTTAAAGTATTAAAAATATAATCTTTATAAGATAGAGAATATAAAAATATCATCTTTGTATGTGTAGCGAAATAAAAATCTGATTTTTATTTTATATACGTTGAGATAAAGTGGTAATTTTTATAAAGGCGAAAACTTTATTTTTAGAAAGGCGAAATCTTTTTATATTGCTTCGAAATAAAAATATGATTTTTATATATTGAACTTCGAACTAAAAATTCGATTTTTATATATTGAACTTCGAACTAAAAATTCGATTTTTATATATTGAACTTTGAACTAAAAATTCGATTTTTATATATTGAACTTTGAACTAAAAATTCGATTTTCATATATTGAACTTCGAACTAAAAATTCGATTTTTATATATTGAACTTTGAACTAAAAATTCGATTTTTATATATTGAACTTTGAACTAAAAATTCGATTTTTATATATTGAACTTTGAACTAAAAATTCGATTTTCATATATTGAACTTCGAACTAAAAATTCGATTTTTATATATTGAACTTTGAACTAAAAATTCGATTTTTATATATTGAACTTTGAACTAAAAATTCGATTTTCATATATTGAACTTTGAACTAAAAATTCGATTTTTATATATTGAACTTTGAAGTAAAAATTCGATTTTTATATATATAGTGACTACGGGCAACGAAGATGACGAAGAGGCGATAACGACGAAGACTTCTGCAAAAGAAGTGCCGTGGAGCTAGGATAGCTATATGTGAGAATTTCTCACCTTTCAATTTATTTTTCTAGTTATATATATACTAGGATGCAGACGGTGCTTAGTAGCACCCGACACCCGTCCACAGACCATGGACTTGTTTGTTTGACTGTTTGGTGATTGATTGCGATATTGGTTTGAATGTGATTTGTGGTGTGAAAAATCGAATCGATAAATTGGTTAGGATTAGACGTGCGCCGTTATAAGGCGAAGGAGTAAGGCTAGGTTAGACCCTTACTCCAAATTTTGTGGTTTGCAAAATGAAATTGATTTGATTGATGAGTGAATGGCGTGGGCCTTCACTAGACTGGGGATAAGGCTAGGCCTTGTCCCGTTTCTAGTATCATGCCGTTATGCCGCCGAAATTTTCTAAAATGTGTTAGAAAAATAAAAATATCATTTTATTTAAAGAATGAACTGAATAGAAATTCATATGTTGGAATAAAATGTTTTATCGTTAAAAATATAATTTTTAACGTGAAGTGAATAAAATAGAATATTCATTTACAAACCAGACGGTTTGTTTATGTACACCTATTTGAATGACATTGATTGGGACGATAAATTTTACACATCGCCCAACTGCACGAATAAAATATTTGTTTGATTGTTTGAAACCCCACACGGGTGTTGGGATGAAATTTGCAGTTCACTCATCCTGATTGATTAAATATGTCGATCGATTGATTGACAGGCTGTTATAAGCGTTGAATATCTATATCTGATGCTTTTACAGTGTAGTGCACTTTGGTCGATGGTTGATTATTTTCAATGTTATTATATACATGTGTTGTATGAAAATCCATATAATTAACTTTATATGGTGATTGATTGGGCCTCATTCCAATTTGAAAAATAAAGAATATTATAAAATAAAAGTTCATGTGTTGACAGTACTCATTCATTGAGATTGGTCATGTGTTGAACGAAATATTTTGATAATAACAACTATTTTGAAAAAGAAATATTTGAAATAGGATATTTGAAAATAAAGGAATATATGAAGCCGTGTTGATTAGATTGACGCCATTTTGACGTGAACGATATTTATATCGATTTTATTCATCTTAAAAATGAATATTGAAAAGTGATTTCGAAATCGAATATTTTGAATTGAATTGAAAACGATTTCGAAATGAATTGAATTGAAAACGATTTCGAAATGAATTGAATTGAAAACGATTTCGAAATGAATTGAATTGAAAACGATTTCGAATTGAATTGAATTGAAAACGATTTCGAAATGAATTGAATTGAAAACGATTTCGAAATGAATTGAATTGAAAACGATTTCGAATTGAATTGAATTGAAAACGATTTCGAATTGAATTGAATTGAAAACGATTTCGAATTGAATTGAATTGAAAACGATTTCGAAATGAATTGAATTGAAGACGATTTCGAAATGAATTGAATTGAAAACGATTTCGAAATGAATTGAATTGAAAACGATTTCGAAATGAAATGAATTGAAAACGATTTCGAAATGAATTGAATTGAAAACGAATTGAAATGAATTCAAATTGAATTGAAATTTGAATTGAATAGAAATGAATTTTGAAACGAATTTATAAAGAAGAATTCAATTTTGATTTGAGTTGAAAAGGAAGTTGAAAGTGCTTTTGAAACGAATTCAAAACTATTTATATAATTCGTTTTAAATAGAAATCGACGAAATATATATTATATATATTATATATATAATATAATGGCCTGAATAGAACGCGCCGCGCCGCGGCAGTTCGTGAATTTCGACCATTTATTTCAAACGGACATTACGGGAGATCCGACCGTCGGATTCTCCTAAAACCGGAACCATTGGGTTCGTATCGAAAAGAGCTTTCTAATGAATGTTAGAAATTTGAAATCTAACGGTTGGATTTGGAGATACGTCCAAATCAAATTCGAAAAAGGTCGCTGTAAGTGCAGTTCGATGGCCGTTAATGGAAATCGACTGTACGGGCCTTGATAAAATTATTAAAAATAGTAATAATTTGTGTAAAATCATAAAAAAATGATTTGTGAAAGTTTGGGATGAAAAACTCCATATTTGAAAAGATAAAAATGGATTTTTATCGAAATGAACTAGTTTTGAACTAGAATTATAATTCTATTTATTTTTAAATAAATAAATTGAATTCGAAAAGGGTTTTAAAAATAACCAAAATTTCCAATGATTGCATTGGAGTGGATTTGAATCGAAATTGTCTTCGGAATATTTCGATGTTGGAATTCGTGATTATACAGGTGTTGTTATGGAAATTTGAAAGATATATATTGATATCGTTATTTCCAATACGACATTTGTTAGTCGTAGAATTCGATATTGAATATAAGCCGATATATTTTCTATTCAGAGCCTTGTATTGAATATCGAATGTGATTTGGGTTTGTCGTGAATGGTGTCTTTACTAACACTGTTCTTGAACCCAGTTGAGAAAAGATTAAATCTTTTTATTTAGATTTAATGAAGTGTACCAATTAAATAATATTTAATTGGAATTGAATTGATATTGATTTTTGGGTTTATTGTGAACAGTGTTTTAAATAACACTTGTTCTTTAACCCGATAATTAATGAATGTGATTTGGGTTTGTCGTGAATGGTGTCTTCACTAACACTGTTCTTGAACCCAGTTGAGAAAAGATTAAATCTTTTTATTTAGATTTAATGAAGTGTACCAATTAAATAATATTTAATTGGAATTGAATGGATAATGATTTTTGGGTTTATCGTGAACAGTGTTTTAAATAACACTTGTTCTTTAACCCGATAATTAATGGGATGTGACTTTGGGTTTATCGTGAACCGTGTTTTAAATGACACTGATTCTTTAACCCAGTCACAGATTAAAACTAAGTGGAGTTTTAATGAATCTTTAATTAGATTGAAAAGATCGAGAATGGAGTATCACCAGTTCTTGCTCCAGGCGATAGTTAAATCTTTAATTAGATTTGAACGTGAAATTTAGAAACTAACTGTCGGTTAGCCAAGCAGAAGGGTTTTCTGGATATTGATCTGATGTTGGTTTCGGCCTTCGGGGTTAATATTTGGGGAATTATTCTCTTGATTAATTTACGGTTAGTGACTAATGAATTGGAATGAGGCGTATGTTGTGTTTGTGTAACACTTTTATAAAATATACGCGAGTTATTCGGGAAGTCCGGGTTTATCCCATTCTGAATAATCGATACGACGATAAGTCGAAGATGAAGACGATGGTCGAAGACCGGAGGTCTTCACGTCGTTTGGGTGATAACTGATGATCTTGATTGGGCTGTACACCCAAGAAGATGGAAACAGTTGGTGATCGTCCAGACGTACTTGGAGATCGATGGATATGCGAGGTACTAGGTGCCTCCGGTTTCGTTCAGACCCAGAACGGACTTGTAAATGGACTGTGTGTCTGACATCGGATTTCATTCTGTGTGACTGATATCGGTTGCATAGAGTGGTTTGCCTGTGTGGCATGCTAAGATGCAAATGATCAAGGCTTCTGTTGAAAAGCAAAGTCTTGTGGTGATGATCAAAGCACGGCCTTTGTGGCGTAGCTTTGTGTAACGTTTCCTTCGCGAGTTTCGCACCCGGTATGAACCAAAAACGGGAGAGGACATCAGGGAGGGCATGCGTTTCCTCCTAGCTAGAAGTGGCGTCAGTGGTTTTACACGCCCTGACGAGTTTGACTTATGTGGTTGTTGCTGTTGCGAGGCGCCTCGGTTAGATCGGACGATCCGGGTCCGATGGAGTCATTCGTTGGCTCGCTTACGCCCCAAAGGGCGGCGAAACGTAGTGCTCAGGCATTTTTAATCCACTCCGTGTGGACCGGCCCTGACGATCCAAGGGTCGATGCGTTCTGATCCTGAGACTCGGGCTAGGCAGTCTCGAATCGGTTGAGGACTATCTTTTGCCTCGGTTCATAGACGGAAATCCAATTTCCAAATACGTGACATTTGCGGTTTTATTTGTAAACCTATATATGGCGACATGATATATGGTACCCATGCCGCCTATGATTGATACTTATGATTTGAAGTTGTTTTATACACTATGCACTTATAATTGTATCAAATGATTTGTTTTAAACGTATCAAGCATTCTTTGGCTGTTATAAGGGAAAACCCTATCCCCCGGCTTGCGTTGCATTGTGTGATAGGACCTGGGTCTTATAACAGCTTCATTTTTCTTTATTTAGCATTGCGCTGTTTGTTTTATGCACTGGTATTCTTGGGAGGAAACCCGTTCCGTGTTATACGGCGTGGTCCCTTGATTTACCTAACTTTAAAATAAAGAATAATAACTGTTTTAGTTCTCACACCAGTCACATGACTGACCTGGAGTTTATTGTTTTAACCTAAACTCTGGGTGCCCTTATTTTGACACGGGCAGCTGGTAGTTTTGGTTTTGCAGATTTATATTCACAGGATCCTGGTTTACAGCTGGAACGATATCCGGAAAGCTTTGTATCCGTATATCTCATTCTAGTTGTGTATTGTATTATTTTCCGCTGCTATGTATTTAAATGTAATTTAAATCTCCGATATTTCTGTGTAATATTCTTTTATACTCTGTATATTTATGTAATCTGATGCGTTGTTGTAATATACAATGAAATGTTCTTCTGTATGCGTTCTGTTGTGGTTTGTTCTCGAACTATCCGACGCTTTCCTTTACGGGGAAGTTGCGGGTCTTCACAATCCAGTATATTAAAACTTCGAATACACGTTTGCAAGGCGTATATGCAAAATCTTTATATATTGGATTGTCCAAATTCAATACAAATAAATATTCAAATATGAATAATTGATTTAAATTTTCAAAACAAAACTTGTTTCATTTTAAAAATATACACTTCACACTCGTTCTAGGATACTACTGATCCTATCTCTAACAAGTAATTCTCATTGGATATTATAATCCAATCTCTGATGAATTCTTTCGTATGGTTCTAATGTGTCTTGTTCTCTGAGCTTTGTAAACCAAAGCTCTGATACCACGATGTTACAACCGACGAAATCCGGTAGGCTTTGCGACCATCCCTTCATCCCCCAAGCAGCAGGTAAAACCCACCGTGGCTTCCACCTGGTCCTCCAGTACGCTTGTTTTATGGCGACCATCTCGAGCCTCCCGGCCACTGCCTAACCAACCCCCGCAAGGGACATGTGGGGGTAAGAGTCTCCCGTTCGCCACCAAACCGCGAAGCAAGAACCCCCCATCATGATTGCAACAAGAACTGGTGATACTCCATTCTCAATCACTTCAATCTAATTAAAGATTCATTAAAAACCCACTTTGTTTTAATCTTCCCAAAATCAATATCCTGCCTTTAACTGGGTTAAAGAACCAATGTCATCTAAAACACGGTTCATGACGAAAGCAAGTCACATTTGTTATTAAATACAAGGCTCGAAATAGAAAATATATTGGCTTATATTCAATATCAAATTCTACGACCAACAAATATCGTATTGGAGATAACGATATAAATATATCTTTCAAATTCCCATAAAAATATCTGTTTCATCACGAAATCCAACATCGAAATATCCCAAAGACAATTTCGATTCAAATCCATTCCAGTTCAGTTATTGGAAATTCTGTTTACTTTTAAAACCATTTCAAATCCACTTTATTTATTCTTAAAAGTAAATAGAATTATAATTCTAGTTCAAAACTAGTTCATTTCGATAAAAATCTACTTTTGTCTTTTCAAATTTGGAGTTTTTCATCCTAATTCTTCACAAATCATTTCTTATGATTTTACACAAATTATTACTATTTATAATAATTTTATCAAGGCCCGTACAGTCGATTTCCATCAACGGCTATCAAACTGTACTTACAACGACCTTTTCCTAATTTGATTTGGACTTAATTCCAAATCCAACAGTTAGATTTCAAATCTCTAGTATTCCTTAGAAAGCTCTTTTCGATACGAACCCAAGGTTCTGGTTTTAGGAGAATCCGATGGTCGGATCTCCCGCAATGTTCATTCGAAGTCAATGGTCGAAATTCACAAACTGCCGCAGCGCGGCGCGTTCTATTCAGGCCATTATATATATATATATATATATATCGTTGATTTCCTTTCAAAACGTATTATATAAATCGTTTTAAATTCGTTTTCTATACGATTTCAACTTCATATTCAATTTCTAATCAAAATTGAATATTCCACATCATCGATATACAAATGATAATATTTTCAAAAGGTTATATTTTGAAATCACTTTCTTTTCTATACTCATTATAAAAAAGAACAAAATCGATATAAATATCGTTCACATCAAAATGGCGTCAATCTAATCAACATGGCTTTGTATATGTCAATAACTTCACTATTCTATTCAACAAATGAATATTTTCTATTCAACACATGAATATATATTTCTATTCAACACATGAATATATATTTTCAATTCAACACATGAATTTATTTTCAATTCAATGCATGAATTTATTTTCAACTCAACACATGAATTTATTTTCAATATTGGAATGAGTCCCAATCAATTACCATATAAAGTTAATTATATGGATTTTATACAACACATGTATATAATTGCAATGGTAAACAATCAACCATCATCTAGAGTGCACCATACAACTGCACAAGCATTAAATATAACTAATTAATGCTTACACCGTCTGTCAATCCATTGATTGACATACAACTAAACAACCGGAATTAGTGTACGTCAAATCTCATCCCGATACCCGTGTGGAGTTTCAAATCAACAGACACAAATTTTATTTGTGCAGTTGGGCGATGTGTAAAATTTATCGTCCCAATCAATATCAGTCAAATTAGCGTTTGTAATCAAATCGTCCAATTTGTTTATAAATGTTTATTTTATATACAAGTTAAAAATTATATTTTTAACTATAAAATATTTTCCATTATAAAATATTTCATCTCATTCCACGTCACACATTAAAATTTCACAATACAACAACCAAACAAACAAGTCATCCATGGTCTGTGGACGATGGGTGTCGGGTGCAACTAAGCACCGTCTGCATCCTAGTATATATTTCAAACTAGAAATAAATTAAAGGAGAGGATTTCTCACCGATTAGCTAAACCAAACGCCATGACTCTTCATATGTAGAAAACCTTCGCCACTCGTCTTTTATCACTTTCGTCGCCTGTATTCACTACATATATAAAAATTACATTTTTATATTATTGATATGTATATAAAAATCACATTTTTATACTGTTGTCTTTAAAATAAAAATCACATTTTTATTTGTTCACTTTCAATTTAAAAATCATATTTTTCCTTAACCATTCTAATGATAAAAATCGTATTTTTACTTTGCTATATCTATTTCTGAACGGTTCAGATATGCCCAAAATCCCAATGCGACTCTTTTCCAACTGTTCACATTAAAAATCATATTTTTACAATGGCATTTCAGATATAAAAATCATATATTTTTATCGCTTCTTTCTATATAAAAATTATATTTTTATATTTCCAATTCTTATATAATGATCGAATTTTTATTTCGCTATTCTATATATATATAAATCATATTTTTACTCCACTATCTTTAAAACAAAAATCACATTTCTATTTCGATGTTTATAAATAAAAATTCACATCTTTAATTCATTTCATATATAATGATCCTATCTTTATCGAAGTAAAAATCATATTTTTACTTCACTACTTAAATAAAAATTATATTTTTACTTCTCTACATACATAAAAATTATATTTTTATGCTGTTCTTTTCATAACAAAGAATATATTTTTATCTCGTTTAAAAATCATATTTTCACAACACGAAAAATCTCACCTTTTTATAGTTAAAAAACTAAGCTTTTCAAAGTTTAAACTATATTCTTTTCTATGTTAACAATATATATATATATATATATATATATAATTTTTTTTAGAAAAAACTATCCCTTTATATTTCAGTATTATATAAAATAAATAATTAAAGGAAACTGAAATGAAAAATGAAATAAATTTTACCTTTTGTTTTGGCCGGGGGAAAATTCACTGTCTTCGACTGAAAAAAGGGGGAACAGCTCGCTGGTGGCACAAGGTGGCAGGGGGGTTCGGTAGGCGTCGACGGTGGTCCAGGGAAGATGGGGGCTAGGGTTTCTGGGCGGCGACTGGGTTTCGTGGGGATAGGGTCTCTCGAACGGGGTGAGTTTTGGTCGGAGCGAGGAGAAGAAGAGGGCGGGGATGGGGGGGTCTCGATGGCGTCGGTGATGGTGGGGAGGCGCGCGCCTTCCGGCTGCGATGAGGGGGGGGGGAAGCGACGTAATGGTTTGGTTTTTTTTTCTTTTAATCAAATCTGACAGGGAGGGAGAAGTTAAGGAGAGAGGGAGGTCAACGCTGAGACAAGTAAAAGGGGGAAAGAAGGGTGGGGACCCTATACAATTATATTTATTTAATTTTAAATTTTTTCCATAAAGCAACTTTTTATATTGAACTCAAAATCGAACCCACCGACTGTCGTCCCTAGTGTATTACCCCTGTTCCGAACAGAATGCGATATGTATCGTAGGCCAATTCGACCGTTACGATCAGTTTCCGTTGAATTTAAAATATGAATCTATGTATTCAATTTTAAACGTAAATTTCAATTTACTGGGGCCACATACATTCTCTAAAAATTCCCGAAAAATTAATTTTGAGCTTCGTATTGACGATGCAGTCCTAACAAAACTAATTTCGTAAAATTATGAGATTTTTTGAAAAATGGCCATTTTCTGGTCGATCCAATTCAACTGAAACTGTTAAAATACGTTTAACTTCGCCACGCTCACATATTAATCCCAAAAATTATGAATTTTGAAACCTAGCAATAGTTTAATATCCTGTATCATACAAAAGTGATTTCGTCGAAAACCGAGGTCATTTCCAAAATTTCAATTTCAAGGGCCTTTATACATATTAGAATATATATAAATTCCACAACGACTTTTCTTAATTTTAAACTGGACATATCTTTTGACTTTTAAAGTGAAATCTCAGTTTCTTACATCCGGTAGAAAGATATGATTAAACAGATTCGAATATTTCTTGTTTCGTCCAATTCCAACTTAAAACGAATTCTGTATATTCATTTGAAATTCGAAATCGAATTTTCGAACTGCAGTGCCATTTCAGGGTCGTAATATAATTAAAATAAATTTATTCGTTTTAACTTCGTTGAAAATAAATATTTCATCATTATTATTTAAAATAATTCATTTTAAATAATCAAAATCCATTAAAATTACCAAAATAAAAATTTTAGATTGGCTCAGATTTCCGGATTATTACATCTAATGTTGAATTGATTTGAAATTAGTTGGAATTGGATATATTAATATTCAAAAGGTTGGTTATTTGAAGCCGAGAAGTGGAATAAAATTGTATGCCCGACAAACAGGTACATATTTACTGTACTGATTGGGTTTGATGATTTTATGAGCTGATTGGCAAGCCTCTTGGCTTTTGGATTTTCTTTGTGGTTGATGAGGGCCTAGAGAGGCGAGTTTTAATTTTACCGATCAACCCGCATAAAGGAGGTTATGGCGAAATATTACAAAAATTTAAGGCGCTTGCCTAATTTCGAGAAATTGGAAAGTTATTAGAAACTAAAAAGTTAAAGTACTTGATTTAGAATGAAGGTTGAGTTGGTTAAGTAAACGACCTTTACTTTCGTCTTCCTTTTCAAAGATGAAAAGTTTTTAAGTGGGGGAGATTATAACAACCCATATATTTAGCTTATTTAAATTATGAATTTATTTGATTTTAATGGATGTTAAATATTTAAAACAATTTATTTTGAGAATTAACGATGTAGAATTTATTTAAAACGAACTTGTAATGTCATGATAGTTCGAGAAATTTAATTTTGAACTTTAAATGAATATACAGATTTCAATATATGTCAAAATTCGTTAAAACAAGAAACGTTAGGATTTATTTAATGATATATTTCTAATGAACGTGAGAAATTGAGATTTCTTACTACAAATTGTAAGTTATGTCCAAATCAAAATTTCAAATAGTCATTATGGAATTTATTAATATTTTATCCTTATTATATAGCCTTAAAAATAGACAAATTGCAAAAGACCTCCAGTTTCGATGAAAAAGTGACGACCCCAAGCTTCCATTGTACAAAAGCAAGGATAATAATAGGAGCATGACATAATTACAATAATAGCAGATCCCAGATAATAGCATAACACATAAATCATTGCATCGGAAATAAGAATGTCATCAACATCATAACATCAAAGACATTAGAGTACGCGGTCACAGGATACACTTAGCAAATAGAAGTCTCAACAAAAAGAGAATTAAGTCTCAACTCCATCAAATACATCAAATACATCAAAAATCAATAATGTCTAAATGTCTAAAGTAGCAATAAAAAGGTAAAAAGGAAAATATTCTTCATCTTCTTCCTTAAGCAAGCACCAATCCAGAATGTATCCATACTTAAACCTGTCACTGGGCTGCCCGTGTGAAAAGAGGGCACCCGAGTTTGCAAAGTGAAACAAACTACGAGTCAGTCGTGGGACTGGTATGAGAAATCTTTCTTAACTAACAATATGGCTAATCGCAGGACTACGTCGCTAACGCGGAATGGGTTTACTCCATTGGATTGCCAGTGCATGAGTTTAATAAATTTTATTCAAAAATAATGCAGTGCTTTTTAGAAAAAAAAATGAAATCATTATAAGACTCAAGTCCCATCATAATGCAACGCAAACCGGAGGATAGAGTTTTACCTCATAATGATCAAACATGCTTGATAAGTAGAAAATAATATTTTTAATATTATTATTAGTGTCTAGTCAGTTTTAAAATACTTCAATGTAAATGTATCAATCCTAGACGGCATAGTACCCCATCCTACTATGTCGCCATATACAGGTTTACAATCAAAACCGTAATGTCGTATTGGAAAATTGGGTTTCCATCAAGAGTCATGGCTAGGGACGATCTCCTTACCGATTCTAGACACTCTAGCAATGTCTCAGGAACCCCCGCAGTGAACCCTTGGATCCTGCAGGGCAAGTCCACAAATAACTTTAGTGGATTGGCAATTCCTAAACACAGGTTTCCAGGTCCTATTGAACCTATAAAATGGACAATATCGATAATAAATCTGAGGCGCCTCATTCCATCATCCACATGGGTAAAAATATAAAAATGTCAGGCTTGTAAAATGTTGACACCACCCATAGCTAGAAAGAAACGTGTGCATTCCCTGCATTCCATTGTCCCGTTTTTGACTCCTACCGGGGTGTGAGGCTCGCGAAGTAACGCCATATACAATGCTATGCCGAAATAGGCTTTGCTTTGATCATCAACTATGAGGTTCTGCTTTTCAACAAAAGCCATGATCAATTGAATCATGGCATGTTATATTGACAATCCACGCCATGCGATCCATAACTACAAATATATAACCTCTGAGCTCGTGCGTCTAAGAGAAGGGTGTTAAGCAAGAGAATAAATTCTCCGCCGCTACACATATATATTAAATAGAAATCAATTTAATTTACATGGAATGAAATCCAATGTCAGACACACATCCATTTACAAGTCTGTTCTGGGTCTGAACGAAACCGGAGTCACCTTATTCCTCGCCCCGTATGTCCAATATGGAAGAGAGGTGCTCGCTTATCTGGAAAATCAACAAGTACGTCCGGATAAATACCACTGTGACCATTTACTAGGAGCTAACCAATGCTTGGCATTAGTAGTTATCCATTCGATGTGAAGATCGCTGGTCTTTAAACGCCGTCTTCAATATCTTCGATTTAAGTCGTCGTATAATCATTTGAAATGAGATTGAACTCGGTCTTTTCAAATGATTCTCACATATATATAGTTTAAAACCAATTCATATCGTTAATAGTATTTAATAACGATTTATCCCTATGTATATATATATATATAGCTAAATTAATTTAACGACGCTTCGGGTCAATGGGCGGCCCTGGCGCTATTTTTATCAAAATTTGATTTGCACTCATCTCGAAATATAACCGTTGAATTTTAACAAAATTTATATCGTTGGAAAGATCTTCCCAAACCGGTTCTAATGGTTCCAGTTTTGGGAAAATTCGACAGTCGGATCTTTCATTATAATCCTTTAAAGTTATGATTCCGAAATGCGAACTATCATGCGCAATTCGTTTAACTTTAATTATATATATATATAATTATATATAAATATAAACTGTTCGACGATTCCACTAACGTGTTTAACATGCCAAATAAAAGAATGTTTTTATTGGCATACCATATCTATATATTCATCATGTCAAACAAATATATTTCCTCTACATGACCATTCAATGACAAATAAGGATGATTTTCATTTGTATTTCTATTTTAAAATTTAACAAATAAAAAGGGAAAGTTTTCTTTGTATAAAATTTTCAGTGAGTGTTTTTACAATAAAAATAATTCATACAGATTCTAGTGTACTCGTTGTCATTAAAATGGTATTTCAACTTTGCCTATAAATTCTAATATATGCATTGTTAATTAAAATGTAATCTTGACTATGCATATAAATTCTAATATATGCAATGTAAATATAAACATAATTTAACAATGCTTATAAATTCTAATATATGCAATGTAAACATAAATGTAAATTTAACAATGCATATAAATTCAGATATATGCAATGTAAATATAAATGTGATTTAACAATGCATATAAATTCTAATACATGCAATGTAAATATAAATGTGATTTTAACAATGCATATAAATTCTAATATATGCAATGTAAATATAAATGTTACTTTTTAATGTCGCAACATTTTTACTCAAACAATCAAAATTTCCAATAAATCAACTTTACATTAAAAATTATGATTTTAATGTTTCCACACTTTTATTCAAATATGAATGATTTCAATATGTATCACTCTTTTATAAAAATGATGTTTTTAATGTCAACTTACCTTTGTTTTAAAAATGAACATTTTCTAGTGATTCATTTCTTTCATTAAAATCAAAGTTTTTAATGTAAACATGTTTTATTTTAAAACATGCATATTTGTCCAACTTCTATTATTACATTTAAAAGTGAATTTTTAATGTAAAACATGTTTTATTTTAAAACATGAATATTTATCTAATTTCTATAATTACATTAAAAAGTGAATTTTTGTGCAAAACTTATTTTCATTTTAAAACTTGAGTCTTTCTCTTCATTTTATTAATACACTAAAAGGTGAATTTTTAATATAATCATGTTTTCATTTTAAAACATGAACATTTTCCATGTTCTAACATTACGTTAGAAATGTGAACTTTTTAATGAAACCATGTTCTTATTTTAAAAACATGAACATTTCTATTTTTATATTAAGTCCATAAAATGATAGAAATTTGTATTTCATTTTGTTAAAAATTCTAATTTAATCCAAAATGGTAAAAGCGATATTTCATTTTGATTGAAAATTCTAATTCAATCAACTGACAAAAGTGATATTTCATTTTGATTAGAAATTCTAATTCAATCAAATGACAAAAGTGATATTTCATTTTGATTGAAAATTCTAATTCAATCAAATGACAAAAATGATATTTCATTTTGATCAAAAATTCTAATTCAATCAAACGACAAAATGATATTTCATTTTGATTGAAAATTCTAATTCAATCAAATAACAAAAGTGATATTTCATTTTGATAGAAAATTCTAATTCAATCAAACAAAAATGTATGATTAATTTTTGTTAAAAATTTTGATTCAACAAAATGTATAAAAGGTGATATTTCATTTTTGGTGAATCTTCTAGATCAATACAACAGTAAATTTGATACCTCATTTTT
Organism: Allium sativum; assembly: GCA_030737875.1. NCBI lineage: Eukaryota > Viridiplantae > Streptophyta > Magnoliopsida > Asparagales > Amaryllidaceae > Allium > Allium sativum. Next base: position 259,656 of record JASFAX010000093.1, on the reverse strand, counting down.
GTTGAAAACTCTAGTTCAACAAAATGACCAAAATTGATGATTTCTATTTGTTGAAAATTCTAATCCACCAAATATACAAAAATTGATGTTTTCATATTTGTTGAAAATTCTAATTCAACAGATAGACAAAATTGGTGTTTTCTTATTTGTTGAAAATTCTAATTCAACAAATAGACAAAATTTTACTTAAACACAATGTTCATTTTTGTTTTTGACCAGTTTAACTTAAACAAAAATGACAATTCCAATACAACTATTCTAATCTTGATAACAATGATGATTTTTGTCCAATAGTTCCAATTTGTCAAAAATGACAAGTTTTGTCCAATTATTCCAAATAACAAGGTGATAATTATTTTAATAAACTATTCAAATAAACCCAAAAAGGATAATTCTTAGTTTCACTATCTTAACTAATAAAATGATAAATCTTGTCCAATGATTCTAATTTGATCATTTTATCTAAACAAAAATTATAGATTTTTGTTTTACTCAGTTTATTACTACAAACTGATCTATATGTTTCCAACAATTTTATCACCACACATCAATATGTTTTAACAATTATATCACCACATAATATCACCAAACAAACAGATCTATATACTACATTCAGCACAGAACAAATCATGAATAGTTATAGATAGGAATTAACTATAGGTTGGTGATAATTGTAACACCCCACATCCGTTAGTGTCACTCACAAAGGGAATGCACTAAGTTCTGTGGAGCATTTAGGGTAAAAGATGCAGATAAATTACAAGACAGACATAAATTAAACAGCGGAAAATAAATCTTTGCTTTATTGATAAAATAGTTTGTACAATGATTCCTTTACAATATCAGAGTATCATCTGTCTTAAAAAATAAAGAAGCATAAAACAACATTTATATTCCCCAATTTTAGCAAGAGCCATCCATAGCATCTGAAAAGAGAATCCAAGCAAAAGTTCGACAAATCTTCAAGATGGGAAAGAGTGACAGTCCAACTTAACCTGAGCTATACTATTTCCTCCTTTAATACCTGAGAGGGGGGGGGGGGGGAATGGAAGAAAAGAAGACAAAAGAAAAACAGAGTCAGACATAAAGCCTGAGTAAGTTCAGTAACTTCTAGCATGTGAACATGGAGAAACAAAACGACATGAATTAACTGAATACAAGATAACACCATGATGATAGGGTCAGCAAGATTAGATAAGATAATCACAAGATATGCTAAGGTAAGATAAACTGGATATGCTCTAATACTTTCGTCGCTTTGCTATTTCCTTGTTATACTGATTTCTATATCTCTGCACCACCTAACTAGTGTCCCAACTAGTAACGATAACGTTATCCCAATCCCTGTTGTTTCCATTGCCTTCAGGCATACATTTATTATTTATTACCTAGATCAAATCTAGGGTTTCCTATCAAGTGCTTTCTAGATTCAACTAGAGTTTACGCTATCTGCTGAACCCTTCTCGGATTTAGGGTTATGCCACCTAGTCCAACTAGGGATTATGCTACCTGTCGAACGATGCCCCTAAGTCTAGGACACACTACCTAGAGTGGTATATGTTCCAAGACTTCCCCACGCATGTATCGTGAATTGTTATCGCTTGTCTAGATGCACATGTCCTGTAATGTGCGGCCCAAGTCCTGTGGCAGGGCAAATCAAGAAACACAGAACTCGGTCAAGAGCTTTCAGATATCTGCCGATGCAGATGCTAAAGTCTGTTTTTATTCCAGTGGCTACGGTCCCACTTGAAAAATGAGAACATGTAACTCTAGTTGAATCTAGAAGGCACTTGGTAGAAAACCCTTGATTAAATCTAGGGAACAAATAATAAATGTATGCCTGAAGGTGATGGAAAATACAGGGACTGGGATCACGTTATCGTTACTAGTTGGGACATTAGTTAGGTGGTGAAGAGATATAGAAACCAGTATAACAAGGAAATAGCGAAGCGGCGAATGTATTAGAGCATATCCAGTTTACCTTAAGGTTAAGCAAATGTTTAACCGCTGTAACAGGTTAGTTAAACAGATGGTGAGGTTAAGTTAACACCAGGAGGCAACACTTAACCAGAGTAATATGATAAGTAGGAGGGTTAAGTTAACTGGAATTTATTAATCTAGCTTCGTAGAAAATAGGGAATGAACCAAAGATGCTATGAAAAAGATAGACATAATAACTGGCATAAAATGATAATTAACTAATCACAGACCTAACGAATTACACTGAAATTGATCTAAAACATCGAAAGCCTATAGGTCTGGAAAACCTTATGGCATAAAAAGGGTTGAATAACGAAGTAGGTTCATGAACATGGGTAGACCTAACTTAATAGGTAAATTCCCAAGATCTAAAACCAAAGAAAACCAAGAATAGACAGAAAAGATAATCAGTTTTAGACCCAATTTCACAGTCACAAAACTTAAGCAACACTTTCCTAGTCATGAATCATAGGTGTTTAATCACAATTGTCCTTGTTATGTCATAGGCAATAGTTTATGCTTCCTAATCAAAGGCATAGGCTTGTGTTCATAGTCAAAGGAAATAATCCTCATAGTCATGAGTCACAGTCATAGGCAGTGTTCATCGTCATAGGTGATGTTCATAGTCAAAGAGGCATATGGTTCTAAGGTATATAGTTTCATAGTCACAGTCTCATTGGTCATTGAATCATAACAGTTCTTAATTAAGTCCAAAGGTATAAGCACTGATTCGAATAGAAAGATTTGGCATATTCTTTTATTCCTTTAATTTCATGTCACGAATAGAGAATGTGATCAAATCTAAAAAGTAATCGACTTACAAAGATTAGATTAGATTCATAGAAAAACAGTCGTTGAAGTCGTTTGAATCTTCACTTGAATCCTAGCTTGTTTTGAATCCCCTTCTTGAAAGTCTTGAGCAGCATTTCCTCGTCTTGATTTATTTTATATATTATTTTATTTATTTTTATTTAGAATCAGAGCAGAGTATAGACGTAGAGAAGTTATGTGTAGAAAAATGAGCGTTTGGAGGTGTTTATATAGGTTTAGAGTCACGAATTTGTTCCAGAAATCGGTCTAGATACGCAGAAATGAACTCAGCCTCGAATCTGGAATTTCGGGGCAGGTCGACCCCCAGGTCGACTACCCAGTCGACCTGGTCAGGGGGGGTTGATTACCTTGTCGACTCCCCAATCGATCTGGTTGGGGGGGGGGGGTCGACTACCCAGTCGACCTGGGTGCTGGGCGGGAAATTTCCCGCCCAGCCCACTTCTGAGTCTTTTTTGAAATTTGAACTTCGCTGAAACTTCTGGAGGCCATATCGTTCTCATACGTACTCCGATTTACGCAAACTCGGACTCGTTTTCATGCAGAATTCCGATACGAACGCAATGGCGCAGCCCGTTTCCCTTGATTTTGATTTTAAATTCTAATTCTGCCTTGATTTGTGAATCTTAGTGTTACAGAATTACGGGGTGTTACAATAATGAAATCAGAATTATTTATAATTGTAAAGAAAAAGGAAATAAATAGATTTCTCATAATCGTTTAAATCTGAATGGTTCAGATCTGCAATTTTGGCTAAAATTTGATCAGCTCAGAAACGGTTCTAGTCAGTCTAGAAAAGAGGATCTCGGGCTCATGGTCACAACGCTTTGAAAATCGTTCAGTTCTGAGTTCATATGAATAAGATATGATTTATTTAATTTTGATGACATCTTCAAATTAATTAGATAAATAATATATTTTAAAAGAACACCTTCTTCCACTTATCAGACAAAGGCAGTGATTGTTCAAGTTGGGTTCAAATCTAGGAATGAAATTATCGACAAATATAGCAGGCTTCGCGACAATCCGACACCACTACGTCGAACGGGAGGGTGCAATGCTCTAGGGGGACCCACGTTAATCAACTCGATCAGCCCTAGGCAGAGCGGAGGCGGTCGCAACTTCGGGTCTTCAGGCCTCTGGTTCGAACACTATGCACAATTTCAGGTAACATTTCTAGTATGGATGGGAAGAAGGAGGAGTCCCCGTCAATAAAGTCAGGAGGAGTGAAGGATTTTTATGTGTGGATTGATGGAAATTACTGGGAGAAGCCAGGAAGGAATTCCGCCAATGGAAAGAGGGGCGGCGGCTGTATACAGGATATTAGGGCCTTGAATGAAGACAAAATGGATTTTTATAATATTAAATTTCTAATTTTTGCAAATAAACCCGTAAATCCTTTACAACTCCAATTTCAGTCCAACAAGAGTTGTTACCACCTAATTGCCCCTGTTCCGGAACTAATGGGCTAGGTCCCTCAGCCCACAAAATTGTTTTCAGCCTAATATCTTTATTTAAAATTTTAATCCTTTATTAAATTAATTCGATCATACATTTAAATTCACCGGGGCCACATACGGACTCTGAAAATTCCCGAAAAATAAATCTAGCTATGTTTTGACAATACGGTCCTAACAAAATAAATTTCATCGAATTTGTAGACCGTTTGAAAAATGGATTTTTTAACGGTCGATTAAATTCAATAGAATTTACCGAACACAGTTTAATTTACTATGTTCACAAATAAATTCCAAAAATTATGGAAAATTGAACCTATCAATAATTTGACATTCCAGTTCCAAAAAAATGGTTTCGTCGAAAACGGAGGTCGTTTGTAAAATGAATATTTTTAACGGCTTTAATATTATTTAAAAATGAAATTCTTAAATTCTATCACATTTTCTAACCAAATTCTATAAAATAAAAATTTTAAATTGGTTCTGATTTTCCGGGTTGTTACAATCTCCCCCACTTAAAAGCTTTTCATCCCCAAAAAGGAAACAATAGTAAAGTAAGGAACAATACGGAAAATGCAAAATATTGTAAATATACCTCAACACAAGAGTTACTCAGAGATATCCACTCTACACTTGGGATAAGCCTGTTTTATGCTATCTTCAGTCTCCCCTGTACAGTCTCTAGGATCCCTGCCCCACTGCACTTTGACTAAGTGGATCCTCTTGTTCCTCAGAACTCGGGTCTCTTTGGCAACAATTTTCACTGGCCCTCTCTTCACTGCTAAGCTCGGGGTAATCTCCAAGTCTTGTTGTGTTGCTTTCTCCACAACTGTGTCTGGATCATGAACATGCTTCCGGAGTTGAGACACATGGAATACATCATGAACCCCTAGCAACCAATCAGGCAACTGCACTCTATAAACGAGAGTTCCAATCCTTTCGAGAATAGGAAATGGACCAACGAATCTTGGTGCCAATTTCCCAGTCTTCCCAAATCGAATTAAACCTCTCAGTGAGGAAACCCTCAAGTATACATAATCGCCAATAGAGAATTCTAAATCTCTTCTTCTCAGGTTTACATAACTCTTCTATCGGCTCTGAGCAGTCAGCAGCCGCTTCTTAATAAAATCAACTTTATCTAATGCTTCGCGAATCATATCAGGACCCAAGACTAATCGATGGCCTGGTTCCACCCAACATGCGGGAGATCTGCATGGCCTGACATATAATGCTTTAAATGGAGACATCTTCAAGCTTGCTTGGTAACTGTTATTATTAGAGAACTCAACCAAGTGCAAGTGATCTTCCCATGACTCTCCAAAATCAAGAATGCATGCTCGCAACAAGTCTTCTAATATGCGGTTCACCCTCTCAGACTAGCCATCTGTCTGAGGGTGATAAGTAGTGCTTAGATTCAACATGGTCCTGAGCTCCTCTTGAAATGCTTCCCAGAATTTGCTAGAAAATATCGGATCACGATCACTAACAATGCTACTAGAACTCCATGTAGTCTGACAATCTCCCTAAAATAAAGTTGTGCCAGACTTCGAGTTGTTCTATTAGATCCGACAAGGATGAAATGGGTGGTCTTTGTGAAGTGATCTACAATCACCCATATATTGTCATTGCCTTGTCTAATTCAAGGAAAGCCATTAATGAAGACCGTAGAAATTTGGTCCCACTTCCAACTTGGAACCCTTAGCGGTTGCAAAAATCCTGCTAGCTTCTGCTAATCGCTTTTGACTTGCTAGCAGATGGCACATCTAGCAACATATATGGAAATGTCCCTCTTCATCGCCTTCCACCAAAAGGTGCACTTAAGATCATGATATGTCTTTCTTACTCCTGGATTGATGCTAAGTTTAGATTTGTGACATTCATCCATATCTTCTCTTTTAAGCTTAGGAATATCTGGCACACATATTCGCCCTTGCAGTCTAAGGGTCCCATTGTTGTCTATTTGGATGCTTGATGCTTCGCCCCTTCGAACTTGCACACTAATCATCTAAATAAATTTATCATTCTTCTACAGAGCAGAGATCTTATCAATCAACGAAGGTGTAATAATGAGACTGGTGATGATAAGATTGGTACTGGCGATGATAAGATTGGTACTGGTCGTATTCTTCCTGTTGATCACATCGACTACAACGTTGGCTTTCCCTGGATTATATAAGATGTCCAGATCATAGGCCGCAAGAAATTCAACCCAACGTTGCTGCCTCAAATTCAAGTCTCTTTGGGTGAACAGATACTTCAAGGATTTGTGATCAATATACAATTCAAACTTCTCACCCAAGAGATAGTGCCGCAATATCTTTAAAGCAAATACGATGGCCATTAACTCAAGATCATGAGTGGGGTATTTCTACTCATGCAGTTTCAACTAGCGGCTAGCATATGCAACTACTTTGTCACTTTGCATTAGCATCGCACCGATACCTTGAACAGATAAAAAGGATATCGTGTTAAAATGAGATTTGTCATTAAAAATGTCATCTCTGAATGTTCGTTTAGATAAAAAGAATAATCTTCTCTAAAAGCATCTGTCCAGACTTTCAAATCCTGATTTCCATCAATATTGGTCAACACAGGAGCAGTGGTCAACCTCCATTTCAGCTCTTGGAAAGATGCCTCACACTAAGGTGTCCAAATAAACTTTGTATGCTTCTTAGTCAGTTTCGTCAATGGACAAGATAATTTCGAAATTCTTTAATGAATTTCCGATAATATCCAGCCAATCCTAAGAAACTTCTGACTTCTGTAGGAGTGCTAGGCTGCTTACAATTTTGGATGGCTAAGATCTTGCCTGGGTCTACTGAAATGCCTTTTTTTTGATACAACATGGCCGAGGAATTTCACATCTTCTTGCCAGAATATACATTTAGAGAATTTGTCTTTCAACACATTCCTTCGTAAAATCTCCTAGACTTCTTTTAGATGCTTTTCGTGTTCAACAGTGGATTTAGAAAAAATAAGGATGTCATCAATGAAAACGAGCACGAATTTATTTAAAACATCTCGAAATACTTTGTTCATCAGATTGAAAAAGTATGTTGCAGCATTACATAAACCGAAGGGCATTACTAGCCATTCATTGAATAAGTTTGGCCCTCTGAAAGATGTCATAGGAACACATTCTTCGGCAATGCGCAATTGATGGAAGCCTGTATCTAGGTCTATCCAAGAGAATACTTGTGCTCCATTCAAGCGGTCCAATCGATCATCAAAACATGGCAATGGATATTTGTTTTTCAGCATTTGCTAATTGAGGTCACGGTAGTCCACACATAGCCTGAGGGCATCGTCTGACTTTGGGACAAACACCACTGCTGCAACCCAACTTGAGAAGCTTGGAATGATCAGACCCTTCCACAAAAGCTGTTTAGTTTGATTGCTTGGCTCTTCTTTTTCCTTCGGCGTCATTCTCCGAATAAGATGCACAACTGGCCATGCATTCGGAGCTAAGTCAATCCTGAAGTCGATTTCACTACGCGGAGGTAAGCTGTCAACTTCTTCAAACACATCCGCATAATCTCTGATGACTGGAATATCCTCATGGAAGCAGAAATGACTTCTAGAGAAGACCAGAATTCTTTCCTATCTATGGCTGAGCCCTGCATAGTATAGCAATAATATCTCCCGATTTGGTTTTACTTCTGACTACTCTTTCAACGCACAGTACTTCAGCCTCATACTTTGCTAGCCAATCCAGTCCAATTATGATGTCATATCCAGATAAACTCATAACGGTCAATACAAAAGGGAAATGGAAGTAAGAATTAGAAACGGGCACTCTACAATACCGATCGAGCATAAGTGAACCTCCTACCGAATTATGGGCCCTTATCAATTCTTTAAGTTTTCTTGGTTTCAATTTTAACTTTTTTATTATGTCACTAAATATGAAACTTCTTAATGCACCAATGTCAAACAATACTGTAATAGGAATGTTATTAATGTTAAGAGTACCTCCTAAAACATCGGGTTTACCTGCTCCCTCAGAAGAAGCCGGTGCAGCCGCTCCATCGTAGACATGCACCAATTGAGAATTATTTAGCAACGGGCAGTTTGCCTTAATGTGCCCCTTCTGTGACAATTATAGCACTCCCTCTTATCCTGAGAACTTTGACTAGGCCCAGACTCATTTCTTCTTAGCCTTTTTGGAGCTCGACATTCGTAGTCGAAGTGCCCTAGCTTCTAACAATTGAAGCATCTCACCTTGGATTTGCCTCTTTTCTTTTTCCCTTGGGGCTTGGCGGCTGAAGAGCTGCTCGCCTCTAGTTTCTTGTCCGCTTACTTTCATTTGTTATTATTATTTCGGTTCTTCTAACACTCCTGCTGTGCATTTCTGTCAGTATCCTCACAGCAGCAAGCCATCTTGATCACTTCATTAAAGGGGAGCTTAATTTGAGCTATGACTCTATTCACATATTTCTTGGAGAGGCCATTGATGAATCTTTCGTTCTTCTACACTGGAACCTAAACTAACTCTGGAGCATAGCATGAGAGTTCCTCGAACTTCCGCACATATTCTGAAATAGTCATATCTCCCTGCTGTAGATTGGAAAATTGATCGTGGAGCCTCTCTACTTCTTATGGAGGGATGAACTTACCATTGAAGAGTTCTTTAAATCTGGCCCAAGACATGTAGGCCGCATTATTGCCAATTTTGACTGTATCTCACCAGTTTTCAGCTTCATCTTTCAATAGCCATATTTCCAAAAAGTGATCGCGATGATCTTCCAATTCCAGCCCTTCAAATATTTTCTCGCATTTCTTTAGCCATGCTTATGCCTCAATCAGTGTCTCTAGCCCGGCAGAGGATACACCCCCTAAATTTCTGAACTTCTTGGACATCTTATCCAAGTCAAATGGCGGTGGGGGTGGAGGTGGTGTTACAGCCTTGGGAGTGGGCTGCACCTAAGCAGTGGGAGTCTCATCTCTAGCAGATCCTCTAGCCCTACCTCTGCCTCGGGCTCTAGCTCTCGATCTAATGCTCATTTCCTAGTTAGTTCTGTACGATCAAGGAAAGAGTTAGACTAAAAGAAATGATAATTTTAAAGGAGAGGTTAAAAGTAGAGACATATTATAAGATGATAATGATGTAATGGCTGATTAATATGTGCTATTTTGTTGTGCTCATTCTAGGACATTACTAATCCTATCTCTAATGAGCTACTCGTCTTAGAATACCACTAATTCTATCTAGACAAATTGTTCTAAAAATGTTATACTCTGAAGCTATGGATAACCTTTAGCTCTGATACCAACTGTGATGACCCCAAACTTCCATTGTACGAAATCAAGGACAATCATAGGAGAATAACATAATTATAACAACAGAAGATCTCAGATAATAGCATAACACATAAATCATTGAAGCGGAAATAAGAATGTCATCAACATTATAACATCAAAGACATCAGAGTACGCAGTCACAGGATACACTTAGCAAATAGAAATCTAAAAAAAAAAGAGAAATAAGTCTCAAATCCATCAAAGATTTATGTCTAAATGTCTCAAGTAGCAATAAAAAAATAAAAAGGAAAATATTCTTCATCTTCTTCCTTAAGAAAGCTCTAATCCATAATGTATCCATACCTAAACCTATCACTAGGCTGCCCGTGTAAAAAGAGGACACCCGAGTTTGCAAAGTGAAACAAACTACGAGTCGGTCGTGGGACTGGTATGAGAAATCCTTCTTAACTAACAATATGGCTAATCACAGGACAACGCCGCTAACGTGGAACGGGTTTACTCCATTGAGCTGCCAGTGCATAAGTTTAATAAATTTTATTCAAAAACAACGTAACGCTTTTTAGAAAAAATGAAATCATTATAAGACTCAAGTCCCATCACATAATGCAACGCAAACCGGAGGATAGAGTTTTACCTTATAATGATCAAACATGCTTGATACGTAGAAAATAATATTTTTAATATTATTATTAGTATCTAATCAGTTTTAAAATATTTCAAAGTAAATGTATCAATCCTAGACAGCATAGTACCCCATCCTACTATGTCGCCATATATAGGTTTACAATCAAAATCATAATGTCGTATTGGAAATTGGGTTTCCATAAAGATTCAAGGCTAGGGACGATCTCCTTGCCGATTCGAGACACTATAGCAATGTCTTAGGATCCCCCGTAGTGAAACCTTGGATCCTGTAGGGCCAGTCTACAAATAACGTTAGTGGATTGGCAATTCCTGAACACACGTTTCCCAGTCCTATTGAACCTATAAAATGGTCACTATCGACCAATAAATCTGAGGCGCCTCATTCCTTCATCCATAGGAGTAAAAATATAAAAATGTCAGGGCTTGTAAAACGCTAACACCACCCATAGCATTAAAGAAACGTGTGCACTCCCTATGTTCCCTTTTCCCGTTTTTGACTCCTACCGGGGTTTGAGGATCCCGAAGTAAAACTATACACAAAGCTATGATAAAATAGTCTATGCTTTGATCATCAACCACGAGGCTCTGCTTTTCAACCAAAGCCTTGATCATTTGCATCTTGGCATGCCACATTGACAATCCACGCCATGCGATCGATAACTACCAATATATAACCTCTGAGCTCGTGCATCTTAGAAAATGGTGTTAAGGAAGAGAAAAAATTCTCCTCCACCACAGATATATATTAAATAAAAATCAGTTTAATTTACATGGAATGATGTCCAAAGTCAGACACACATCAATTTACAAGTCCGTTCTGGGTCTGAACGAAACCAGAGTCACCTTATTCCTCATCCCGTATGTCCAATACGGAAGAGAGTTGCTCAATTATCCGGACAATCAAAAAGTACGTCCGGATAACTACCACTGTAACCCTTTACTGGGAGCTAACTAATGCCGGGCATCAGTAGTTATCCATTCGATGTGAAGATCGTCGGTCTTCAAATGCCGTCTTCAATATCTTCGATTTAAATTGTCATATAATCGTTTGAAATGAGATTGAACTCGGTCTTTTCAAATGATTCTCGCATATATATAGTTTAAAACCATTTCATATCGTTAATAGTATTTAATAACGATTTATCGCTATATATATATATATATATATATATATATATATATATATAGCTAAATTAATTTAACGATGCTTCGGGGTAATGGGCGGCCCCAACGCTGTTTTTATCAAAATTTGATTTGCACTTATCTCGAAATTTAACCTTTGGATTTTAACAAAATTTAAATCGTTAGAAAGATCTTCCCAAAGCGGTCCTAACGGTTCCAGTTTTGGGAAAATCCAACGATCGGATCTTTCGTTATAATCGTTTAAGTTACGATTCCGAAACGTTAACTATCGCACGATACATTTAATTTATATTTATATTTAAATATATAATTATATATAAATATAAACTGTTCTACGATTCCACTAAGGTGTTTAACATGCCAAATAAAATAATGTTTTTCTTGGCATATCATATCTACATATTCATCATGTCAAACAAATATATTTCCTCTAAACGACCATTGAACCAATGATAAATAAGGACTAATTTTCATCTGTATTTCTATTTTAAAATTTAACAAATAAAAAGGGATTGTTTTATTTGTATAAAATTTTCAGTGAGTGTTTTTACAATAAAAATAATTCATACAGATTCTAGTGTACACATTGTCAATAAAATGATATTTTAACTTTGCGTATAAATTCTAATATATGCAATGTAAATATAAATGTGATTTAACATTGCATAATAAATTCTAATATATGCAATGCAATATAAATGTAAATTTAACAATGCATATAAATTCTCATATATGCAATGTAAATATAAATGTGATTTAACAATGCATATAAATTCTAATATATGCATTGTAAATATAAATGTGATTTTAACAATGCATATAAATTCTAATATATGCAATGTAAATATAAATGTGACTTTTTATATTGCAACATTTTTATTCAAACAGTCAATATTTCCAATAAATCAACTTTACATTAAAATATTTGATTTTAATGTTTCCACACTTTTATTCAAATATGAACGATTTTCATATGAATCATTCTTTTATAAAAATGATTTTTTTAATGTCAGCTTGCCTTTGTTTTTAAAATGAACATTTTCTAGTGATTCATTTCTTTCATTAAAATCAAAGTTTTTAATGTAAACATGTTTTATTTTAAAACATGCATATTTTTCCAACTTCTATTATTACTTTAAAAAGTGAATTTTTAACATAAAACATGTTTTATTTCAAAACATGATTATTTATCTAATTTCTATTATTACATTAAAAAGTGATTTTTTTGTGCAAAACATGTTTTCATTATAAAACAAGAATCTTTTTCTACATTCTATTAGTACATTTAAAAATGAGTTTTCGATGTAAAACATGTTTTCATTTTAAAACATGAGTCTTTGTCTACATTCTATTAGTACACTAAAAGGTGAATTTTTAATATAATCATGTTTTCATTTTAAAACATGAAAATTTTCCATGTTCTAACATTACATTAGAAATGTGAACTTTTTAATGTAATCATTTTCTTATTTTAAAAACATGAACATTTCTATTTTTATATTAAGTCCATAAAATGATAGAAATTTATATTTGATTTTGTTGTAAATTCGAATTCAATCCAAAATGGCAAAAGTGATATTTCATTTTGATTGAAAATTCTAATTTAATCAAATGACGAAAATGATATTTCATTTTGATTGAAAATTCTAATTCAATCAAATGACGAAAGTGATATTTCATTTTGATAGTAAATTCTAATTCAATCAAATGACAAAAATGTATGATTCATTTTTGTTAAAAAATTTGATTGAACAAAATGTATAAAAGGTGATATTTCATTTTAGGTGAATCTTCTAGATCAACACAATAGTAAATTTGATACCTCATTTTTGTTGAAAACTCTAGTTCGACAAAATGACAAAAAATGATGATTTCTATTTGTTGAAAATTCTAATTCACAAAATAGATAAAAATTGATGTTTTCATATTGTTGAAATTCTAATTCAACAGATAGACAAAATTGGTGTTTTCTTTTTGTTGAAAATTCTAATTCAACAAACAAACAAAATTTTATTTAAACACAATGTTCGTTTTTGTTTTTGACCTGTTTAACGTAAACAAAAATGACAATTCCAATACAACTATTCTAATCTTGACAACAATGATGATTTTTGTCCAATAGTTCCAATCCGACAAAAATGACAAGTTTTGTCCAACTATTCCGAATAACAAGGTGATAATTATTTTAATCAACTATTCAAATAAACCCAAAAAGGATAACTCTTAGTTTGACTATCTTAACTAATAAAATGATAAATCTTGTCCAATGATTCTAATTTGATCATTTTATCTAAACAAAAATTATATATTTTTGTTTTACTCAATTTATTACTACAAATTGATCTATATGTTTCCAACAATTTTATCACCACACATCAATATGTTTTAAAAATTATATCACCACACAATATAACCAAACAAAAAGAACTATATACTACATTCAGCAAAGAACAAATCAAGAATAGTAACAGATAGGAATTAACTATAGGTTGGTGATAATGAAATCAGAATTATTTCTAATTATAAAGAAAAAGGAAATAAATCTTTCTCATAGTCTTTTGAATCTGAATGGTTCAGATCTGCAATATTGGCCAAAATTTGATCAACTCAGAATTTGTTCTAGTCAGTCTAGAAACGCAGACCTCGGGCTCACGATCACAACGCTTTGAAAATTGTTCAGTTCTGAGTTCATATGAAAAAGATATGATTTATTTTATGTCAATAACATTTCAATATAAATTAATTAAATAATATATTTTAAAAGAACACCTTCTTCCTCTTATCAGACAAAGGCCGCGATTGTTCAACTTAGGTTCAAATCTTGGGTTGAAATTATCGACCAATACAGCGGGCTTCACGACAATCCGACACCACCACGTCGAAGGGGAGGGTTCAGCGCTCCAGGGGGGACCTACGCTGATCTACTCGATTAGCCCCAGGCAGAGCGGCGGTGGTCGCAAGTTCGGGTCTTCAGGCCTTTGGTTCAAATGCTATGCACAATTTCAGGTACTATTACCCGTATGGAAGGGAAGAGGGAGGAGTTCCTTTAAATAATGTCAAGATGCGTGAAGGATTTCGATGTGTGGATCGACAGAAATTAGTGGGAGAAGCCAGGAAGGATTTCGGCCATTGGAAAGAGGGGCGACGGCTGTATACAGGATATTAGGGTTTGGAATGAAGACAAAATGGATTTTATAATATTAAATTTCTAATTTTTACAAATAAACCCATAAATCCTTAAAAACTCCAATTTCAATCCAACAGGAGTTGTTTCTACATAATTTCCCCTGTTCCAGAACCAATAGGCTAGGTCCCGTCAGCCCAAATGATTTTTTTGTCCTGATTTCTTTAATCTAAAATTTAAATCCGTTATTAAATTAATTCGATCGTACATTTTAATTCACCGGTGCAACATACCGACTCCAAAAATTCCTGAAAATTAAATCTAGCTATGTTTTGATGATACGATCCTAACAAAATTAATTTCATCGAATTTGGAGAGAGTTTGAAATTTGCCTTTTTAACGGTTGATTCAATTCAATAGAAATTATCGAACACAGCTTAATTTACTATGCTCACAAATTAATTCCAAAAAATATGGAAAATTAAACATAGCAATAATTTGACATTCCGGTTCCAACAAAAATGGTTTCGTCAAAAAACGAGGTCGTTAGTAAAATGACTTTTTTTTAATGGCTTTAATATTATTTAAAAATTAAATTCTTAAATTCTGACATATTTTCTAACCAAATTCTTTAAAATAAAAATTTTAAATTGGTTCTGATTTTCTAGGTTGTTACAGAAGCCAATTTCGTTGTATTCAGAATATTAATTTATTTCTAGATTCCAAATTTCATAATTTTTGGAGCCAGTACGTGGTTTAGGTTTGCGAGATGATACAGCTTCACCTGGAAGTAACGAACAATGAAGAAAGACTAAGGAATTGGATTAGGTTAATTATTTTGTTAATTATAATTAATGTAAATAAAACTTAAATGCCAATAACTTGTTCATATGACATCAGAATTCGACGAAACTTAGTGCGTTGAAACCATGAAGATGAGATCTATACAATGAAACCAATTTGGACAGAACTGGAGCTAGCTAAAAAATTTAGTTAAATTAAATGCATGGTTTAATTTAATTAAAACAGTCATTATTTAACGATTTTGAATTCGATCAAGATGAGAGCTTCTCAATCGAAATATTTTATTTGTGTAGCTTAAATAATAATTACACAGTTAAATGATTAGTTGATATGTGATTTAGTTATAATCGACATATGAAGTAATGTGGAAGTTGAATTAAGTTAATTGACAAGTTATAATGTTGATAATATGTTAATGACAGCTTATGCGAGAGCACTAGATATAATTAGGATAATTATCACAAATTTTTATAGGTTATATAGTAGCTCACCTCAAAAATTGTTTGCAAACCATACGGATAAATGGACGATTAATTTCATGGAATTGTTGTTGATTTTGATTAATTGAATAATTTATTTATTTGAATATTTATTGTTTGAAAACCCCACACGGGTATGGGGATGACAATTTACCCACATGTATCCCTTATGTATAGATAAGCTACATGGATTGCAAGTTAAACCCCCCACAGGTGTTCGGTTGATAATTTTACACGTCGCCCAAGTGTGTAGATAATGATCACTAGTTTTGGATGAAAACCCCACACAGGTCTTGGGATGATAATTAATTCACACATCTCCCTTGTGTGTAGTTGTAAGTTAATCGGCTGATTGACATACCGACACAAGCATTAAACATTTAATTTAAAGCTTGTACGGAGGTACTAGCACTTTGGATGTTAGTAGGATGTTTGGTATTTGTTTTCAACATTTATTGGATGTGTAAAATCCATGATAATAAAATTGTATGATGTTTGGTTGAAATTCATTCCAAATCAGAATAAATATGAATATTTTAATAATATAATATTTAGTGAAAAATCAGAGTTTGATTTCAGTGTTCAATTTTAGATGGACGCTTAGATATTAAGATATCAATGAATATTCATAACTATAGAAAATGATTTTGAAATATTTTTCATATGGCATTGCAAAGTTTATTTTTGAAATGAATAGTAACTTTTCAAAGTGAAATTCATTTAAGCTATATAGCAAACACTTTAAAAGAAGTTTTCTTTCATAAGTTTCTTGTTTATTTTTGTAACGGCTGTTAGGAAGATTTCAACTGAAAATAAAGAGATCAAAAAATAATATTATTTTATTCATTTAAATAATATAGAAATGGTCAAATTGTGAAACATTTGACTTTGAGAGAAAATAATTGACATAAAATTTTAAATGGTAGTTGAAAATATTTTGGATATTTTATAAAATATTTTGGAAAGCAGTTCGATTTCATTTTTGTTTATAAATCGATTCGGGCTTGAATAGGACATGCCGTAGCAATAGTTCGTGAACGTCAACCTGTAACTTCGAAGTGACGTACCAGGAGATTCGACCATCGGACTCTCTTGGAACCCGAACCGTTGGGTTCGTAATGAAAATATCCTTCAAATGATAAGAAGATTTTTGAAATCTAACATTAAATTTTGTGAAATGTTCAATTCAAATTTGAATGAAGACAACACCAATGCAACTAAATGACCTGAAAGGCTTATTTTTAAGTGATTAAAAATAGAGAAAAATTATGTTAAATCATAACAAATGATTTAGAAAGATTGTGGATGAAGTATTCCTAGTTTTGAAAGATAAAAGATATTTTTATTTGAAAGAGTTGTTTGACCACTAGAATAAAGAATCCATTGTTTTTTAAATAAGAATTGGATTGAGAATGTTTTTAATATAACCAGAGTGTTACAATATATAAATTGGATTGGATTTGAATGGAAATATCTTCTTATATTTTGGTAATTGGATTCTGGGAGTATACGGATATCGTTGAGGAATTTAAAAGATATAAATATCCTTATTCCCAGTACCGTATCTGTGGGTTTCAGAATTGGATACTGAATATAAGTCGATATGATTTCAATTCAAATCCATATCAAATTGTATTTTGGGTTTGCCATGAGTGGTGTCTTAAATAACACTGTTCTTAAACCCGATTGTGGGTAAGAGTGAAGTAAATCTTTTAATTAAGATCTAGCGAAGTTTTCCAATTTAATTAACTAAATGGGAATTGAATGGAATTCGATTTATTAATAATCAAAATGAGCTTATGTGAAGGAAGACTTTTACTACTTGAGGAATTTAAAAGGGCTTGCCGTTATTCCTCCTGTACTGTTGGTGGGAAGCAGAAATTTGCTATACATTGCATTGTTTGTTTTTATTTCAATGTACTCAGGTGAAGTAAACCCGTTCCATGTCATATGGTGTGGTCCTATGATTTTCTAACTTTTAATGTAAATTGTAATAACTGTTTTAGATCTCATACCAGTCCCATGACTAAACTGGAGTTTATTGGTTTTCCCCTGAACTCTAGGTGTGCATAATTTTCACATGGGCAGCTAGCAGCTTAGATTTTGCAGATATTTTGATCAGGATCCTGGATTAAAGTGTAAAGCTGTGTCCACACCATTTTTAGAGTCTTCCACTGATTGCATTTTTGTTTTCCACAACATATTGTATTTACTGTAATTTATCTTCCACTATAATTATTTACGATGTACTCTGATATATTCTTGTACTCTGATGTAAATTGTTGTAATAGAAATGAAATGTTCTTTTTTGTTCTATTCAGATGTGTTGCATTCCCCTAATGGTTCAAGGATTTCTGACTTTTGGATTGGACTTGTGAGGTTTATGGTCGATTCAAAGGCCAGCGATTTCCAGGTCGTCACATTTCCTATACATTTAATAATCAAAAAAATTCTTCGACGCAGAGACAGAATAAGCCATGGTCATCAACTAGGAAGTTGTAGAGCTCAAAGAGGGATTCTGGACGGTGGTGAACAGAGGGGGTGCGATCGCCATTGGCGACTGGAAATCGCTGGCAAATTCAGCAGGTGAAGTTGCATGTTTTTGAAATTTTCGACGATTGTAGTGATTCTTAGTTGAAGTTATCAACTGATGAAAGGTAGAGGAAGGAGAGGGATTTCGAGCGGAGGAGGTGCGATGGCTTGGAACAGCCGGAGTTGGCCAGGAAGTCACTAAAGTCGAGTTAAGATTAGTATTCGCAATTTCAGGAAATTCGTTCAAATAGTGGACTTTCGGCCTGGGGTTTCTGAAGATCAAAGATGGAGAAGAAGGTGGCCGATCTATTGGTAATGGTGTAGTGGGGTATGGTGGTTTGATGTGCCGGAATTTCCTATATGAACGGAAATCCATTCGACCCTTTTTTTGGCGATTTGATGTAGGGGTGGGGATCGAGCTGATAAGCAATGGAAGCTTTGAGAGAGCCGGTGGCGCTGGTGATATGAGGTCGAGGTCTGGTGGTGCCGACGCATGGTGAGGCTTCAAGGAAGTCTCTTTTTTATCGAGATGGGGGAGTCGGGATCTTGCTAAAGAAGAGGGTGATTAGGGGAAAAGTTAATTAAATTAATAAAGGTAAATTGGATTTATTTATTTAATACTTAATTCAGTATTAACAATCATTTAATTTGTTTAACTTGTAATAGTCAAAACTTTTACATACTTGTACATAGTCTGACGAAACAAGATCTGTTTGGATCGTACAGACAAAGACTACGCATCTGAGTTGGTTCAGAGCTAGCTGTAATCTTATTTAATTTGAATGCTAGTTTGAAATCTTATAAAACGATCTAAATCGTCATGTAAATAATTTGTGAGTTAACTCTCACACCTTTTGGAATCCTATAATGTGATTGATTTCACATAATTATCGTTCATTGTCAATGTTAATATAACTAGGATGTTTGAATGCCTTGGATACTTATTATTTATTATTAACTGACATTATCTTTATTACCGTTGTTTTAAAGGATTAAGATTAGATTATTTATTTCATAGGCATCTATTAATTGATATTATGAAACTGTGCTGCTGGGAAAAATAGGTTGGAGGGTTCCAACTGGATTCCTCAAATATTTTGTATATTTTTAAATTCTATATGATTCATATATGAACTATTCAACCCCAACAACATCAAAACATGTTTTGGTGTTAATTATCAAATGGAAATTCAATGTTGTTGTGACTCTAATCAATAGACGGTATTTATTTAGTAATTGGTAGCAAATGGTCTATAAACCGTATTTTTCAAACGTTAATTCTCCATCAGATGAATCGACGTATTTTAAGTTATAAAATTTGTTTTTTTAACCGAAGCAAAATTTTAAATTAGATGTTATAGAAAATTAGAAGTTTCATAAATAAATCTATATCTATAAATGGTTTTTACAAAAGTAGTTATAAAATACTACGTATAACAAATTTTAATGTTTTAATTAGGTTTATAAGCATATAAGTTAGAATTAAATCTTGGGTTAATAATTTTAAAATATTTTTTTGAAGAAAACAACAAAGCGATATTCTTTAATTAATTAAATTATTAATTAATTTAAAAGGAATGATTAACTGAAATTAGTTAACAAGTTAAGTAATGGTTTCAAGTTGACTAAGTCAACTGTTTTAATTGAAAATGGTTATTAGATAAGTTTATCTTCAAGTAATCCGTGACAACCCATCTCCATTAAGGTCACTCACAAAGGGAATGCCTTAATTTTGGTGGAGCGTTTATTGTGTATAGAACAGAAAAGTAAACAAGATAGTTAAATATATTGGTACTTGGAAAATAAAAACCACTTTTATTGTAGTGGAGAAATAGTTTGGTTACATCACATCAAAAACCAACTACAAAACCAAATACACTTATTATCCATCTTAACAAATAAGCTCTCAGTACATAAAATAAAAGACATAATCCCAACATAAAATAACCATAAGTAAGATAGGCTGAACTTTACTTCAGCGATCCAAGCAACTTCTAAAAGAGAGAGATAAAGCTGTCGAAATCAAGCTCCACTAGAACTAGTCCCACCCTGAGCATCTGGGTAGAGGGGGGTGTGGGAAGAAAGAAAAGTGGTGGAAACAAAGGGGGATCATACATAAAGTATGGCAAGTGAAATAACTTATAAATCATTAAAGTAACTAGGATAAGGCATAAGCTGGAAAATAAGGAAATGACTGTGAACAAATGGGCATGGCAGGGCAAATAAAGGAAATAAGATAAACAAAGATAACGTTAAAGGCGCACCTAATCACTATAAGATAATTACTACATTACACTACACCAAACACCCTAAAAGATGATCCCGCCTACCAAACTTAATAATGATAATGGTAGTTTCGGGTACCCCTGGCTGCCTTCATAGGTGCCGGCAGCCCCTATCTCCACTTGGTGTACCCACTACCCCCATTTGATCGACTCCCTAACTCGTAGATAACCGTGTTGGCCGCACAGTGGGGTGTATGACTCCCCAAAGTGGCAACCCGATACCACCCAAAATGCACGGCTTATATCTACACGATGCAACAATGTCTTACCTACTAGCCCGGGGCCACACACGCACATGACCCCGTTGGACTTGCCTTGCCACCGCTAACCCGTTTTGACCTCTTACAATCAAACCCAGTATGCATGTCCGGTCCTCGACTTGGGTCAAGCCCTTAAAGATACTTAATGGGTTACTACTTTTAAACGGGCCCCCATGTATGACACAAGCTTTCCACCTATGCTTGGTCCCCTCTAAGGTTTTCCCCACTTAACCCCATTCTTATTCACATCTTCTTACATGTTTCAATCTTGGTTAAGAGCATCTAATCGTATTTCACCTGCCACCCAAGGCACCCTCTTAACTTCACATGCCAACCAAGGCACCAACATAACCCCCCATGTCCCACCACATGTTTATCTGGTTAAGTGTTTCTTAATTCATTAAAATCGTAACCTTGTAAAGACCTCCCACATTAGACTGGCATTTGTGGCTGTTGGATTTGTCGGCCAGGTCCGGGCAGTCTTACACCACAAATGAGCCTAACCTTTTGTTATTACAATTGTTACGTATTTAAATCATGTCGTTGACCTCTCACATTAGACTTGCATTTGTGGCTGCTGGATTTGCCTGGTGGGTCCGGGCTATCTTACACCACAATAAAGTCTAACCTCGTGTCTTAGGCGGTTTATTATTACACATCTTTATTTAACCCCATAGTGGATTAATATCCCTATTCAAATCTGTAAATAAATTCCAAATATACTTATGTCCACAATTGTCTCTGAAATTATGTCCATATATACCAATTCTTCAAATTAATGTCTTAAATTAAATAAATGCCTTTTTAAGGCCTTTTATGCCAACTCTAAATATGTGTATATTTAGTATTACCCCCATCGTCCCCACGTTGTTCGTTCGCTTATCATGACATATATATATGTATATATATATATATATATATATATATATATATATATATATATATATTAGACTAGCAATTAGTCTAATGACGTAAAAGGGAAGAAACATCGCAAATTTGCATAACACGCAAATTGGATCTAACTTACAAATAAGGATTACAACATAAACTTGGTATTGTCATGAATCTAAACATTGGCCTGAAGGTGTGAACTTGCATATATGAATATAGTTTTCACCCAAAACTTGCATATACGAATATAGTTTTCACCCAAAACTTGCATAGGCTATAGCCACAAACTTGCATAAAACTATGTATGTCATAGATCTAAATCTTAAGGGATAAACTTGCATATATGTGAATCCAATTTCTACCTAAACTTGCATGTAGTCACATTATTTGATTCACATGTAAACATGTGTACAATTCATATAGAAATTAGCATATGATCTACATCCAAGCTTGCATATAAAATGATGTCAAACATGAATCAAGTTGAACATAGGTGATTGGGCATATACGAAGGAGTCCACAACAAAAACTATCATTATGAGCAACTAGCATATATTCACAAAATATCATATTTTCCCAATGTTTCACAGACATAGCCATATAACCCAAATTATAAATTAACCCAATTACTTGTTAATTATCTTGTTAAAGAAATTGAACTCACAACTCAAAGAAGGTTTTGAGTTCTGGGATCTGTGTTCTGAAATTGATTTAGCTCACCTTTAGAGTAGACAAATTCGTTGTTGTTGTTGTTATAGACTTGAGTTGAATTGAGTTGATTAGCTTACTTTTCCTCCAGTTGATGATGGCTATTCTAGGTTGCAAGGTGATATCATGATGGCCATGGTTCTAATTTTGATTAGGTTTTAGAGTTTGAGTCTACATGTGTTTATATAGAATTTAAGATTAATTTAGGCCATCCGATCAAACCTAGAATCAATCAAGACCATCCAGTCAAGATAGAGTGTCACCTCAGCCCTAATGATTCAGCACTGAGTCACGAAATTGTCATCTTTCAGATCTGCCCGAGGAGGGGGGGAGGGAGGCAGGTCGACCCCCAGGTCGACCTGTAGGTGGGAGGTCGACACTAGGGTCGACCTGGGTCCTGGGCGGGAATTTTCCTGCCCACCCCGCTTCTGACTTCTATTTTGAATTTAAATTTAGTTTCGCGCTGTTTGAATTTATATGAATTTTCTGGAAGCTTCTGATAGCCATAACTTCTTCATACGAAGTCCAATTTACGCCAACTCGGACTCTATCTCAACCAGAATTCCGAGACGAAAACAGTGGCGTAACCTGTTTCCCTTGATTCTCACATTTTAATAAGTATTGTTTAATTTGTTGGTTTATGTTAACATAAAACACGGGGTGTTACATTCTCCCCTCCTTAAAGTATTTCGACCCCGAAATCTTCATGTTACGAAGAATACATATCCTATCATCCAATCGTCCATCTACTTAACCATCAAACACAGGCATCCATTGTCCTTAAAAGACTTCTAATGCTTTCATGTTTATATGCACAATGTGTGTACATGTCCGTATCTAATGCAAAATTAGGCGGTGTACTGATTCAGTTGACCTCCTTAATGCAAATTATGATAGTGCCATGCGTCCATTATGTATGCAAAAGATCCTTAATGATACTTATTATTTCTACATGCGTGCTCAACCATTCATCTGAATGCAGCATCCATATGATAACACAACCATTATGCATCCATTAATCTAAATAAACACACATTTATATGCGGTATGAAAGTGATTGAACCGATCTAGTGCCTAATGTGTGTGTATATGCCTCCACGAGCAACCACTAGAAAACACTTGCATCCACTATCATCCACCAATCATAACATGTTTCAAATACATGTTTACATCCATTGGCCTTTACCTAAGGATAAAGAATATGACCAAGGAAATACATGAAAAGGTAGATACAAGCTTGAATAAACTTAAGGAAAAAGAGATCAAAGATGTACCCTCAAAAAGAAAAGGGTAGGGTGTGCACGTATTTTGGCCTCAGTCTCCCAAGTCGCATCTTCCTCGGCGTCGCTCCATTGAACTTTGACAAGCTTAACTTCACGGTTGCGTAGCTTTCTGACTACTATCGCCAAGATACGAGTTGGAACTCTCCTCATAGTTGCTTCTCGTTCCACTTCGAATTCCTCTAGTATGCTTGGCTCCAAAACTTCTGCCGACTCATGTAAGCACTTCCGTAGCTGGGAGACATGAAAAACATTATAAACTCTAGCCAATCTTTCAAGTAGCTCTACTCTATAGAGCATCGTGCCAATCCTTTCGATGATAGGAAACGGTCCTACAAATCATGGTGCCAACTTTCCTATGGACCCAAAGCGGATGACATTCCTCAAAGGAGATACTTTAAGGAACACCATATCCCCAACTTCAAACTCAAGGTCAGTCCTTCTCTTTTCTACATAGGACTTCTGTCTATCTTGGGCAGTCTTCATTCTACTTCGTATCAAGTCCACTTTCTCTGAAGTCTCTCTAATCATGTCCGGCCAAAGTATAAGTTTATCTGTGGACTCCCATCAACAAGTTGGTGATCGACATGGCCTTCCATATAAGGCTTCGAAGGGTACCATGCCTATCGTGGCCTGGTAGCAATTGTTATAAGCGTATTCCACCAAAGGGAGATTATCCTCCAATGTACCTCCGAAGTCAAGAATGCATAGTCTCAAGAGGTCTTCTAATACTCTGTTGACTCTTTCCGTATGGCAATCGGTTTGGGGGTGATTGGCCGTGCTTAAGCATAGTTGTGTGCCCATGGCCTCTTGCAAACTCCTTTACAACTCGCTTGTAAAGATAGGGTCTCGATCACTCACTATGCTGGAGGGTATCCCATGGAGTCGAACTATCTCCTTAAGATAAATGGAGGCTAAAGACGAGGCGGTCCTCCTACTCTTGCTAGGTATAAAATGAGCGCTTTTCGTGAGCTTGTCCACTATAACCCAAATACCGGTATTGCCCCTTCTTGACCTAGGCAACCCATCAACAAAGTCCATTGAGGTGCTCTCCCATTTCCATTGCGTAACTTCCAGAGGATGAAGCAAACTGCCAGGCTTCTTTTGCTCTGCCTTGACTTGCTGGCATATCATGATTTTGAAACAAATTCAAATACATCCCTCTTCATGTCATTCCAAAAGAAAACTCTTTTGATATATTTATACATCTTGTCTCCACCGGGGTGTATGGTCATCTTGGAATGGTGTGCTTCTTCCAGAACTATCTTCACCAAATCTCTTGCTTGCGGGACGCATAATCTTCCATCCCATCTCAACCAACCCTTATCATCGATGGAGTATCTATTGAGGTGACTGGAAGTCTCTCCCCTGATCAGCTTATCTATCACATCAACTAGTTGAGGGTCTTCACGTTGCGCGGTGCCTATTGAGTCCAACAAAGTAGGCTGCACCTCTAGCATTGCCATCAAGCCAGTCACATGAGCAATAAAGGGTATAAAATAAAAATTTGCTATGTACTCCAAACTTTGCCTTTCTATAAAGAGAGGACTTAAGTTCAGCTTCCTTCTACTTAGGGCATCTGCTACTACATTGCCCTTGCCAGGAGTATAGGAGATCTCAAAGTCGTATGAGGCGAGAAACTCCATCCATCTTTGTTGCCTTAGACTGAGGTCTTTCTGCAAGAAAAGGTAATTTAACGATTTATGGTCAGTATACAACTCAAAATTCACACCTATGAGATAGTTGTGCCAAGACTTAAGCGCAAAAACGATGGCTGCTAACTCTAGATCGTGGGTTGGGTAGGTTTTCTCATGCACCTTCAATTGCCTTCCACCATAAGCTACTACCTTCCCTTCTTGCATCAAAACAGCACCTAGTCCCGTACCGCATGCATCTGTGTATATCGTAAACATCTTGCTCCCATCTAGTAATGTCAAAACTGGGGCTGTTGTCAGAGCCCTCTTCAACCGTTTGAAAGAAACTTCGCAATCCAAATCCCAAGTGAAAGTCAGGTTTTTCTTCGTTAACCTTGTAAGTGGAGCTGAAATTTTCGCAAAGTCTTTAATGAACTTGCGATAAAAGCCTGCTAGTCCAAGAAAACTTTGGACTTCGGTTGCATTCCTTGGAACCTTCCAATCCTGGACTGCAACTACTTTTGCGGGGTCCACTGCTAACCCTTCTTTAGACACCACATGCCCAAGAAATCTTAATTCTTCTCTCCAGAAGTGGCACTTGGAGAATTTTGCTTTTAACTGATGTGCACGGAGAGTATCCATGACTTCCCTTAAATGCAAAGCATGATCTTCCTCACTCTTCGAGAAAATCAGAATATCATCGACGGAGACCACCACGAATTTATTGAGAAATTCCCGGAACACTCTATTCATCAAATCGACGAAATAAGCAGGTGCTTTTGTCAAGTCGAAAGGCATGACGAGCCATTCGAATAAATAGTCCCGGGTTCACAACGCGGTCTTATCAATGCTATCTTCAACCACTCTTAGCTAATGAAATCCGGTAGCCAGATCTAATTGGGAGAAAACTGTTGCACCTACAAGCTGATCGAACAAATCGTCTATTCTTGGCAGTTGGTGCCTATTCTTCTTGGTCAGCTTGTTTAGCTCCCTATAATCAACGCATAGGCGAAGTGAACCGTCCGCTTTAGTTGCAAACACCACTGGAGCACCCCATTCAGAAATACTCCGCCTTATACACCCTTTTTCTAGCAGTTCCTTAACTTGCTTGCTAAGCTCCTTTCTCTCCCTTAGAGCCATATGCCTAACGGGTAAAGCAATGCGTTTTGCGTTACCAACTAGGTATACGCAGAAGTCTATCTCCCGCTTTGGAGGCAAGCCCTCTACTTCCTCAAAGACATCTGAGTATTAACGGACCACTCTAGCAGACTGCAAATTCTTAACAGACGCGTTAAGCGATTCTAGATAACTTAGCATAACAGAATTAATGGGATTACAAGAGATTACGAGAGTGTTGCCCAAGTGAGTCATAAGTCTAACCTCTCTCTTTTCACAATCTAGGACAGCTCCATTACTGAATAACCAATCCATGCCCAAAATTAACCCATAGTCCGTGATGCTCAAAACATAAGCATCACATCTAAACCCAAAGCTAAGTATAGAAATTTCCAAATCCAAACAAATCATCGACAAATAGGTTGAGCCCCCAATTGGATTTGAAACAACTAAGGGATCCTCTACTATACTGGTGTTTAGGTGTAGTGACTCATATAAAACAGTAGATATAAAAGAGTGCGATGCGCCGAAATCAAAGAGTGTGCGAACATGATGATCGAAAAGATAAACTAAACTTTCAACGGAAAGTGTTCTACCTCGTTCTTGCAGTGGTGGGGCCACGAGAGCCTGGACCTGCCCCCTTGCCTGCCCCGGTGCCATGAGAGCCTAATTCTGCCCTCCAGAGGTAGTCTCTGCCCTCTGCCATTTCTTTGGGCAGTCCCTAATAATATGTCTTGCCTCGCCACAGTGGAAACAAACAGTCTTCTTCTTCCTACAGTCTTTGCTCAGATGGCCTAGTGTCCCAAAATTAAAGTTTCTTTTCTTTCCCTTGCCGTTGTTGTCTTTACGACCCTTCTTGTTATGTTGTTGTTGTTGTGGTTTCTTTTGATCCCCTTTCTTCTCAGGTGCCTTATTAGCATTGGCGCCTTTCTCCTCTTCATGCAAAAGCGCCATTTCAACCAGTCTTTCAAAGGTGGCCCCCATAGGGATGTGGGTCATAGCTAGCCCATGTAGCGGCTCACTCAAACCCATAACAAATCTCAGGGCCTTCTTTTCGGGTGTATTCACTAAGTCCAAGCCAAATCTCACCAACTTTGAACGTGTTGACGTACTCTTTCACTGATAGATTTCCCTTCCTCAATGCCAAAAACCATTCCATGTATAGATTTTCTTTGGCCCGTGAGAGAAACTTTGCCTCAAACCTACACTTGAAATCCGGCCATGTATCAACTGGGCGCTCTCCATTAGTGACCTCCAACCAAAACGAGGCCTAATCCTTCATTAACCAAGTAGCCAACCGGAACTTTCTTCCATCTTCTACCTCAAAGATTCCAAACAATTCTTCCACCTCCTTTAGCCAATTTCGTGCTTCAACAAACGTCTCCGACCCGTGAGAAGGTTTTCCGCCCATTGCCTGAAAGTCCTTGCATATCTTTGCGAAAGTATCAACATGGGGAGGAGGAGGAGCATTTGCTGGGCCTGCGACATTGGCCCTAGCTTCCAAATACCTTCTAAACCATCCTGTATCAGTATCCCCTCGGGTATCTCGGGAATTCCATACATGCTGAAAAGAAAATGAAGAGATTCAAACAGAGCATTTAAAAGAAAGATATATGGCTCTTGTGGGTTATGTTTTTAAAATAAACTTTTCTCTTAAAAATACTCTCCTTAAAACATATTTTTGAAAGTATTTCTTAATAAAATGCTTTTTGAAAAATAGTTTTTCAAAATATCTTATCTGTTCTGGTAACATTCAGCTTTGATACCATGTGTGACACCCCATCTCCGTTAAGGTCACCCACAAAGGGAATGCCTTAATTTTGGTGGAGCGTTTATTGTGTATAGAACAGAAAAGTAAACAAGACTGATAAATATATTGGTACTTGGAAAATAAAAACCACTTTTATTGCAGCGGAGAAATAGTTTGGTTACATCACATCAAAAACCAACTACAAAATCAAATACGCTTATTTTCCATATTGACAAATAAGCTCTGAGTACATAAAATAAAAGACAAAACCCCGACATAAAATAGCCATAAAAAAAAGGCAAAACTTTACTTCAGCGATCCAAGCAACTTCCAAAAGAGAGAGATAAAGCTGTCCAAATCAAGCTCTACTAGAACTAGTCCCAACCTGAGCAACTGAGGGGGAGGGGAGGAGGAAAAAAGGTGGAAACAAAGGGGGTCAGACATAAAGTCTGGCGAGTGCAATAACTTTAAAAATATAATCATTAAAGTAACTAGGATAAGGCATAAGCTGAATAATATGGAAATAACTATGAACAAATGGGCATGATAGAGAAAATAAAGGAAATAATATGAACAAAGACAACGTCAAAGGCGCACCTAATCACTATAAGATAATTACTACATTGTACTACACCAAACACCCTAAAAGTTGATCCTGCCTACCAAACTTAATAATGATAATGGTAGTTCCGTGTACCCTTAGCTGCCTTCATAGGTGTCGCCTGCCCATATCTCCACTAAATGTACACACTACCCCCCATTTGATCGGCACCCTAACTCGTAGATACCCGTGCTGGCCCCATAGTGGGATGTATCACTCCCCAAAGTGGCAACCAGATACCACCAAAAATGCACGGCTTATATCTACACGATGCAACGTCTTACCTAATAGCCCGGGGCCACACACGCACATGACCCCATTGGATTTGCGTTGACAACGCTAACCCGTTTTGACCTCTTACAATCAAAACCAGTACGTGTGTCCCATCCTCGACTTGGGTCGAGCCCACAAAGATACTTAATGGGTTACTGGTTTGAAAAGGGCCCTCATGTATGACACAAGCATTCCACCTTTGCTTGGTATTCATGTCTTCTTACATGTTTCAATCTTGGTTAAGTGCATCTAATTGTATTTCACATGCCACCCAACGCAGCTTCTTAACTTCACATGCCACCCAAGGCACCCACTTAACCCCCCATGTCCCACCACATGTTTATCTATTAAGTGTTTCTTAATTCATTAAAGCCAAAACATTGTAGAGACCTCCCACATTAGACTAGCATTTGTGGCTGCTGGATTTGCCGGGCTAGTCCGGGTAGTCTTACACCACAAACGAGCCTAACCTCGTTACTAACGACCTAGAATGATTCAAAATTCTATAAAAGAGTGCCTAGACTCAAACCATAAACCTAAACAAGAATTTGTCTCTTGGCCACCATGCTGCTCCTAGGATAATTCTCCTTCCTAAAGCTTAGGATTTAGCAAGTCAGAATTCCAATTCAAAAGACGAACGAATCATTCTCTTATCTAACCTTCTTTGTGAGTATAATTTCTTTCACAAAATAATTAATAAATTAATTGTGATAAGTTATAATTCGGATTATGAGAACATGACTGTTGAATTGTGTGATGTTATTGTCTGTTGGTGAACATATGACAGCTTTGTTATCATATGCTGGTAGATCTATTTCATGTGTACAACTATACATGTTTAACTTGATTCATTTTATGCATGTCTGTGTTTACATATGCTAATTTGTATATGAATCTTATGCAAGTTTGGGATGTTAAATCTTATGCTAATTCATATGTGAATTCTATGCAAATCATATGCAAATCTTATGCATGTTTGGGATGTTAAATTATATGTGAATCTTATGCAAGTTTGGGATGTAACTTATATGCTCGTTCGCATATGAATCTTATGCAAGTCTGCCTGCGAATTATACACAAGTTTATATGTGAATCAAGTATATACATATGCTAGTTTATACGCAAAACATGTGATATTAATTTACATGTTTAGATCCATATGCAAATTTGTAGGAATCTATATGCAAGTTTACAATTTATGTAACTTTAGGTGAAAAACCATATCCATATGCAAGTTCACATTTTTATGTTTAGATCTATATTTAGATCCATGGTAGTACATACTTATGCAAATTTATGTTCTACATGCCCATTGCCTATGCTAGTTTTGTATGTGAATCATATGCAAGATTGATTGTAAGTTTGTATGAAATTCGTATGCCAGTTGTAGGAAAACCATATCCATATATGCAAGTTCACAATTACATGTTTAGATCTATACATTTAGATCATGTCTAGTTTGTACGAATTTATGTTTTATGACTATTGCCTATGCAAGTGTTGATTATGCAAATTTATGTAAATATGAATCATAATCATGTTAGTTTTGATCCATGTTATGCTAGTTAGATCTATTTTTTGTGTTATGCAAGTTGTGATGTTTGTTTCCTTTTTATGAGTTAGACTATTTGCGAGTCTAACATATTTCTTGTTCAACGTACGAACGGCGTGGGGATAATGGGAAAATATTAAATAATGTATATTGTGAAAATTGGAATAAATGGCTTAAAGGCAAATAATTGATTTGAGACATTAATTGGTATAATTTATATACCTAAGAAAAAGTATGGACATAATTTAGGTGAACAATTTTGGACTTGGATTAAAATTGGAAGTTATTGGCAATTTGAAATAGGGATATTAATTTGAATTGAAGTTGAATAATAATGTGTAATAATAAATGCCTAAGACATGAGGTTAGACTCGTTTGCAGTGTAAGACTGCCTGGACCCGTCCGACAAATCCAACAACCACAAACGGTAGTCTAATGTGAGAGGTCAAAGGCATAACTTAAATGCGTAATAAATGCCTAAGACACGATGATAGACTAATTAGTGGTACAAGACTGCCCGGATCCGCCCGGCCAATCCAGCAACCAAAAATGGTAGCTAATGTGAGAGGTCAAAGGCATAATTAAAAGATGCTTAGACATGAGGTTAAGTCTGGCTTGTGGTGGAAGTCTGCCAGAAACCGCCCGGCATATCAAAGCAATCGACTTAATGTGAGAGGTTTGTGCATTAATAATTAATTAATGCTGATCAAAGACGAATATGAATGACAAATAGAAGTTTGGTTGAGTTTAGTAATTCTCTGAGTACCAACATGATGTTGATTTCGGTCTTCGGGGTTGATACTTAGGGAGTTATTCTCTTAACCAATGTATCTATGAACTAAGATGTATAACCAATAATATATAAGTAGATAGGGTTACGACCAACTTAACCAATAATATATAAGTAGATAGGGTTAAGACCAACTTAACCAATAATATATTAGTGGATAGGGTTAAGGCAAGCTTAACCAATAACACATGTTGATTTGATAAGTGGGTAACATGGGTGACATATGGGATATAATTATAAACACTTAACCAAGTTGAAACATGTAAGAAGACATGAATAAGAGGGGGTTAAGTGGGAAATCCTAGTGGGGACCAAGAATAGGTGGAAAGCTTGTGTCAAATGTGGGGACCCTTTTCAAACTAGTAACCCATTTAGTATCTTGTGAGCTCGATCTCGATCGAGGACGGGGCACGCTTACTGGGTTTGATTTTAAGAGGTCAAACGGGTTAGTGGTGGCAACGCAAGTCCACCGGGGTCATGTGCGTGTGTGGGCCTGGGCTGGTTGGTTAGACGTTGTTGCATCGTGTAGATAGAAGTCGTGCATCTCTAGTCGTATCGGGTTGCCACTTTGGGGAGTGATACACTCCACTATGGGACCAACACGGGTATCTACGAGTTAGGGAGCCGATCGAATGGGGAAGGTAGTTGGTACGACTAGCGGAGATAGGGGCACGGCGACACCTATGACAGTAGCTAGGTGTACAAGAAACTACCATATTATGAATACATGCTATAATTAGACTGGGGACGGTAGTGGTTACAACTAGTGGAGGTAGGAGCAAGTGGCATCTACGATAGCAGCTAGGAGTACACGAAACTAACATTATTATAATTATCATTATTATAATTAGTAAGAGGGATCAACTTCCAGTACGGGACTATTAATGAGGCGGTGTAATTAGCATTGGTGTAGTATAGTAATTATCCTATAGTAATTAGGAACGAGATTAACGCCAGAGTATTCCACTTGTTTGTTTTTCCTTGCCCACTTGTTTCACAGTCATACCTTGTTTTACCAGTTTATGCCTTATCCTAATTACTTTAATAATTATATTGTTGAAGTTATTGTACTCGCCAGAATTTATGTCTGACCCCCTTGTTTTCGCCTCTTTTCTTCCTCCCCCCCCAACAGGTTCTCTGGGTGGGACTAGTGCTAGTGGAGTTTGATTTGGATCTCTTTCTTTTGGAAGTGCTTGCATTGCTGAAAGTAAAGTTTAGCTCATCTCTTTTATGGCTACTTGTGTTGGGGTTATGCTTTTTGCTTTATGTACTGAGAATTTTTTTTGTCAAGATGGATATTAAGTGTACTTGGTTTATGATGTTGTTGTAATAAAACTATTTCTCCGCTGCAATAAAAGTTGTTTTAAAATTTTCAAGTACCAATATATGTATTTGTCTTGTTATATCCTGTTCTATACACCAATAATACTCTATAAAAGTTAATGCATTCCCTTTGAGAGTGACATTAATGGACGTGGGGTGTCACAAAAATGACAGGCTATTCTTCTCTGATGTGCAATAATTCTGTGTTCTGATTCCTTTTCTTAAAGCGTCAAAAAGCGGGATGCATCTATCCGTTGCTTTAGAGATGAAGTGGTTAAGGGAAGCAATTTTTCCATTCAAGCTCTGAAGCTCCTTTATTGTTTTTGGCACCCGCACTTCTCATAATGCAGTGACTTGGGAAGGATTTTCCTCGATGCCCCTGGCATTGACTATGAACCTGAGAAATTCCCCCTGCCCATGCATCATAATTTGGCTATATCCAGAATACGCATCCATAGAAGATAATAGTGCATGCCCCGCGGTGGCATCGACAAGCTGTTCAATTCTAGGAAAAGGGAAACTGTCCTTGGGACACGCTTTGTTAAAGTATGAATAGTCTATGCTTACTCTCCACTTGCCATTTGACTTCTTGATGAGAACTGGATTTGAGACCTAAGTCGGGATATGTAGATGCTCATATGAAATTATTCTCAAAAAGTCTATCTACCTCCTCTTTTAATACCATCGATCTTTTGGGTCCCTGAGTTCATCGTTTCTGTTTTACAAGGGTTAACTTGGGATTAACATTCAACTTATGAACAATTACATCTGTTGATATTCCACACATGTCTGAGTGCGTCCAAGCAAAGACGTCTAAATTTAATTTTAGAAAAAATATCAAATCCTTCTGCAGCTTCTGGCCCAACTGAGAACCTATTTTTGAGACTCGGTCAGGATATTTGTCATGTATTGAAACAGAAATGGTATCCTCAGCTGGTGCTGCTCTGTCTCCCCCCATACTGGTTTTCCTTGAATCAATTTCCTTCCGGGCCCCGCTATGTTCACCAGTATGAGGGCCTTGCCTTAATTGCTATAAGGGGGATTCATGAATGCGGGGCGGGAGCTCCGCATCCTTTCCCACTTCTTTCTTCCTCACCTTGGAAAGTTCCAAGAGGTAGCATTCCCTTGCTGTTTGATGATCGCCTTTGACCACTCCAACCCCCTTTTCGATGGGAAATTTCATTGTTAGGCACCATGGTGCCATTGTTATTTTGAAAGCCACGAGAGTTGGTCCTCCAAGGAAAGAATTATAAGCGGACCACTCATCAATTACGACGAATTCTTTCTTCTGTGTCGCCTTGTTTTCCCCTTCTCCGAGCTTAACAAGTAGATTGATGACTCCAATTGGCTGAACAGCTTGTCCGGTGAACCCATGAATTTTGCTTTGACAAGCTTTCACATCCTCCAAGGAGAACTTCATCCTTTGGAAAGCACTGATGAAAAGGACATTAACGGACACTCCACTGTCAACTAGAACTCTTCTAACAATGGCAGGGCCCAAGCCTATGGTTATCACCATTGGATCTTCAGTTGGGGTTATTAATCCCTCTGAGTCTCGATCCTTAAAAACAATGTCATCCTAGGGAGACCTTGGTATCTTTCCTAAAGAAGCTTCGTCCATAACCATAAGTTCCTCGCCTTTTAGAAGGTCTTTAATCTTAGTAGCATATTTCACGATGTCCCCCCAGCTTTTCCTAGTAGCATATTTCCAATTTCCAAGCTTCTGGTCCGATCGAAGGTGTCCCTGTTCGATTCAATGTGCTTCAGCCCGATCCAGAACTTCTCGAGCCAATTCAACACGCTCTAACCCGATCCAGAACCCCTCGAGCCTCTTCAACGTGCTTTGGTTCGATCCAGAAACTCTCGAGCCAGTGCAGTGCGCTTCAGCTTGGTCTGGGTCACCTCGAGCCAGTACTACATGCTCCTACTCGATCCAGTCCAACTTGAGCCGATTTATTTCACATTGCAGTAGCCCGGTCCGAATCAACATGTCCTTGCTCGATCCAAACCATTATGAGATAGAACGATCCAAAGCTATATGAAGAGCCTGATCCAATGCTATGTGAACTTAGTGGATAACACCATTATTTCAAAGGATTTTCTAAAGTTAAGCTAGTTATTTGTCATTTGAATTTAATACTGAAAGTATTCCAGACTAATCTGGGTTGATTCTACTTTGTTTCAACATGTGTGCGGGTCAGACCGAGTATATTTTCCAGATTAGGTTTTACTTGGAGCTTACGGAGAGGAGCTGGAGCTGAGACATACTCCCATATTTTCTAGTATTAAAGTATTTTCGCTGTGTGAGTTGTATTGATCTAGTGTGTACTATGATATTGTATAATCCTCTATATAAATATATAAAGTTTTCTTTTGAGTAAAGAGTTTTGATATATTATGTTTTATTCAATCCGCTGTGAGGTTCTATTCTACTCTGATCTTATGTTATTGGACCTCTTCTTGTTCTTATTTTATTCTAACATTTCTTTCTTTCTACTTCTCACCCTTTAATTTCTTTCTATTAACTATCCGAGTTTTCGATACTTAGATTTTGGCAAGTGAATACATGATTATGTATTATCATCGAAATTCGAGCGTCTAATTATGTCGGGTCATTACAGTGGTATCGAAGTATAAGGTTTAGTTATAACCTTAGCTCTGTGGCGTAACTTGATAGAGATGGGATTAGTAATACCCTAGATTGAGTTTAATTGTACATAGATAAGAGTGCACATTGGTAATTCAATATAAAATTATTTTTATACTATTTTTTCCAATATATTTTTTAGAACGGTAAAAAGAAATAAATTTTCTCATATTATTATTAGTAGTTTACCAAATACAGCAAGATTGATTTGAATAGAATTCAAATTGGATTATGAAGGTGAAGTAATTTAACCAAAATGAAATTTCCAATATGAAATGTGTAAATGAGATCTTTAATATAAAATTTAACTTATGTGGTTAATCAAATTGAGTTAAAATGAAGCTTATAAGTTGCAACAGAACTTGTGTATTGAAATAAAATTAAACTTAAGGAGTAAATTCAAATTCATATTTCGATATAATAAATTTGCATTGGGAATTAGTCCGAATTGTGTAGTTAAAATAGATTACATGATATTTGACAAAAAAATTGATTGCATGAGTATAAATTTGAAGATGAATAAATTGATTGAGAATCAATCTTAAATGAATGAATCGAACTTATTGAAATGAATTCAAGTATAATGAATCTGAATGGAACATATAAGGAAATAGATTATGTATTCAAATGTATTGCTTTGAAGTAATTCGAATTGATTTTAAAATATATGTCGAGTTTGGTCTGAGTAGGACTAGTCGCATAGCATAGTTCGTGAATGTTGACTGTTAACTTCAGATTGACGTACCGAGAGATCCTACCATCAGGTCTTCTTGAAAAAAAAGCATTTGGTACATAATTAAAAGAGTTTTCAAATGCAAAAGAAAATTTTAAGATCCAATGGTTATATCTTGAAAGAAGTTAAAATCATTTTTGAATAAATTAGATTTGGGTAGAAATGATCTTCGGATATTTGGTATTAATTACCGTTGTTTAGATGTTTACTATTTAAGGAATTTGAAAGATATTTATATCGTTATTCCATATATAGTATTCCTTGATTACGAGAATCGGTGTTGAATATAAGTGGATGTTAATTTTGTTTTAAATCTTATATTTAATATCAATTTGTTTGAGGTTTGCTTTGAATGTTGTCTTTAACAACATCGTTCTTTAACCCAGTAAAAATACAAGATGATTTCACAAGATTAATTGAAATGAAATATCCATTGAATTCGAATATAAATATTTAATTAAAGATTTTTCCCCAACAAACGATAATGGGAATGGGTTTGAGAATCTCCTAAAAGAAGATAAGCGTGTTTTTGCATAAGCGATAAAACTAAGAATTCGTAAGTACTATTTTGGGTTGGAGATAAATATGGTTTCCCGTAATGAAAACTAAAATCTTTAATCCGATTTGAAATGAAGGATGGTAATTAAACTTACCAAAATACGAGGGTACTAGATATGGAGTACCGCTAGTCTTACCCAATAGGATGAATATAACGGGAATGGGATAATGATTTGAAAATTTACCCTTTACATAAGATTAAATAATCTCGATAAATAATAGAAAACTCGATTTAAGTTAAATTTATGAAATGATATTCTATAATCATTTGAATTGATTTCCAAGGAAAGATTTAAACAAGAGTTTAAAGTGTAAATCTTTGATTAGATATAATGGAGCAATTTCCAATGTAAAGAATAATTTGAGTAAAAGAATATTCTGGAATGGAATGAGACTCATGGTATTTATATATCAATCATGGTTTCTAAAGATGCGCTTGTTGTTCAGAAATACCGAGTTTTGACCCATTCTGAATAACTATATGACGATTATTAAATATATTGAAGATGGTGGATGAAGTCCGGGGATCTTCATATGGTTTGGATTATTGTTGATGTCGGGAATGAGAGATACACCCAAGATGAGGACATAAGGGGTAGTCCTCCAGACATACTTTGAGATTTTCCAGATTTGCAAGGGCCTCTCTCCTTAGTTGGATGAGGAATAAGATGCCTTCGGTTTCGTTCAGACCCAAAATGAACTTTTAAATGGATGTGTGTCTGAAGTTGTATTTTACGGCATAACTAATTGGTTTTAGTTGATAATTTATCAGTTGGTGGCATATGATTTATTCTCTCAGCATAATACCCTCCTATGAGACTTATGTACTTAGGGTTATATATTAATAGACACTGATTATATGTTATGAATTGAAATTGTGGCATGCTAAGTACGGAGCCAATCAAAGCTTCTTGTTGAAAAGCAGAGCTTTGTAGATGATGATCAAAGCGTGGCTGATATAGCGTAGCTCTATGTTGAAACGAAACTTTAGACCCTCATATTATGTGAATGGCCGAAAAAAAAGGACGACGGACAGCAGAGATAAGGACATATGTTTCCTTCTAGTTAAAAAGAGATGCTACGGTATAGAGTGCAAAATCCCACACTTTTCTATGCCCAAATTTCGACAAAAATCAAAACTCAAACACATCCAAGCATGGAGCATGTAAATCTGGTACCTGCAAATAAATGATGAGTGTAATCAGAGTATGATAAGAGAACTCACAACGGAAACAAAATAGGATAAACTAGTATTAACTCAAGTAACTAACTTTTTCAAAGTAAGCCACTTTTCCAATATCGAGCATGAGAGAGAACGAGAACCGAAAGCTAAACTAAAACACCTGTGAGAACCCGACCTTCTCTAGAAAACCTAGGTGGTTGTAATGAAACACCCCACCTCCGTTAGGGTCACTCTCAAAGGGAATGCCCTAATTTTGGTGGAGGTTCATTAGTACAAGTCACAGATATACAAGACAGATATAATAACACATATTTTTGAACAGCGGAAAATAACAACTTTTATTTCATCAAAATATGTGTTACACAAACCATGCCATAATCTGCCTTACAATACTTCCAAAATCATAACTGTCTTGATTATTTATTTAAAGAAGCATAAAGAAAACATAAATAAACTGCAAAAGTCCCCTAATTGCTGTCCAAAGCCATAGTCCAAAACGGAAAAAGATCCAAGCAATACATTCTTTCTCTTCAAGCTGGATGTGAAAACTGATCAAGCTGCGGTATTCCCTCCCTGAGAACCTAGGGGGAAACGAAAGAAAAAGAGGCGAAAGGAAAAGGGTCAGTCATAAAGACTGAGTAAGTTTTAGTGACTTTCAGTGTAGAAACGGTTAAAACAACCTGTCATGTATGAACTGGAACTAAACTTAAGAATGGTGTCAAGGTGAACAAGATAGACTAAGGTGATTAGGATAAGTCAAGACAAGTCAAGTAAAGCATCACATGTTCGAGATTCGTTGCATCGACCATACTAGTATACTAAGCCCATATCACAAGTTAATCACGAAATAAATCCCACGGCCCAATGTCATGAAATGACCCTGAAACGGGGTTTGACCCAAGTACGGTGTCCTACGGAGCGATTATCTAGTCGATCGGCTCCCTACAAGTTCTAGCTCGTCAAGTGTCTGTGTCATACGGCTAATCACAAATGTAGTCACCTGTGCTGGGTCCACCTTCGGGTGTATCAGCCCTAGGGTGTCAACCCCTGACACGATTCAAGATGCACAGATAAATCTATGGATACCCAGTGTCTGCCCCGGATACGTGCACAACCGTAGTCCACCGAACCTACACTGGTGTACCCCACTGCCGTCGTTCACCTCTTACAATTAGCCCAGTAATCGTGCCCCACCCGGCCTAGCCCCGGGGTACCTTGATACTTCTAGAGGGTTACTGCTGAAAGGGGTCGTGTCTAGGGTTTCGCCTAATAGATTATGTCATGTAATTCGTGACCTAACCCGCCTAACAGATTAAGTCATGTAATTCGTGACTTAATCCTTTTCTAGTCTAGTCATGTCAAGATGGTTAAGTATGTCATTTCAGTTCACGACTTAACCCACCTACGTGTCATGTCAAGTTGGCTAAGTGTTGTCGTTTTCAAGTTCATGACTTAGCCCTACAAATCATGTTCAAGTTGGTTAAGTTGTCTTTTCATGTTCATGACTTAACCCTAATTGGCATTAATTGATTCGTTAATGCACCGAACCACTCACATTGGATCCTATTGTTCGTAGCCACTGGATTTGCCAGGCGGTTCCGGGCAGGTTTACGCTATGAACTCAACCCAACCTCGGGTTTCAAGCGCGATGTGACCAACTACCCACATTTGATCCTATTGTTTGTAGCAACTGGATTTGCCGGACTGTTCCGGGCAGATTTACACTACAAACTCAACCCAACCTCGAGTTGGCCACTTTCTTGTTTTCTAAAGTCATGCCCATGTTCTTATCAGATTTTGCTATTTCCACATCATGTTCATATGTCAACTTCGTGCCCAACTAAGGCATGTTTAAAGTCAAGTTATGGCATGTTCAAGTCAAGTTTTCGTGCCATATTTCATGTTCTACTTATGCCAAATTTCACAGTTTATGCTTATAATTAATTCAAGTTTTGCCTATTCTACCCAATTGTATCCCCAACGTATATAAACGTACTTCTTTCACAAGCATAAACAATTCAAGAGATAAAGGGGAATAACACCAAACATGTGATAGGCATATGTGACAATTCCAACATCACTTGCATAATAAACAGGCTATAACATATCACATGGTTTCAATACTAGCATGATGATAACTTGGCATAGTAATGATTCAAACTTAATTTAACATGATGATTTCAACTTTACATCATAGGCATAATAATCATTGCGGGCATAATAAATTTTTTATTACAAACATGAAACATTAAAGGCATAGTAATCCTAATAGGCATAGTGGATTCCAATTTAGCATTTTTAACATAATAATTCTCATAGACATAATGATTCCAATTTATCGTAATGATTCTCATCTAACATTATAAACATAATGGTTCCAACTAAGCATTTTTATCATAATGATTCTCAACTAACATTATAGACATAATGATTCCAATTTAGCGTTTTTAACATAATGATTCACAACTAACATTATAAACATAATGGTTCCAATTTAGCATTTTTAACATAATGATTCTCAACTAACATTATAGACATAATGATTCCAATTTAGCGTTTTTAACATAATGATTCTCAATTAACGTTATAATTCCAACTTTTCATCATAACCTAGCAATACCCAATTTCTCATTAATTATGATGGGTATATTAACGTCACAGGCATAATTCCATCAATAGTCATAGCCATGATTTAATTAGCATCATAGGCATTGTTTAATCAACATAAAGATTTCAGTAAACATAGTGATTCCATGGACATGTATTAGTCCAACTTGCCAAACAATTAAGCCCAAGTGATTCATAACAACATCAAAATCATGACAAGTTTAACTTGCAACGATGCCATAGCAATATCCCCAAATTATAATTCAAAGATAAACAATATAAACATGGATTAACAATAGTTCCTAAATCTGGTTTCAATTCATGGCATGTCCATATTGTTTTAGCGTTTTTGCCTAAAAAGTAACATAGAACTTACAATATGAAGCAAATAATCCAAATAAAAATCCCAAATCAAATAGTCCCAAATTCGTTGTCTAAAGCGTCGTAGTTGTTGTAGCTTCTAGTTGTAGCCTTCAAGAATCGTCCTTCATCTTATATAATTTTGTTCTTTGTATTTTTAATTCAGAGCTCTAGGTTTAATGGCGGTAGCCTGAGGCTAAAATGAAATAGTATGATTTAGGCTAGGTCTTAGGTCCTTTTTATAATGTTTGTGAGTTGTTTTAGACCGTCGATGGAGCTTGATTCAATAATAGCCGTTCGTTTGAAGGAGAGGCCAATCCGGAGCTGACACCTAGCCCTAGTGACAAGGCAAAGCTCAGAAAATCGACCAAACATAGACCAGGCCAGCCAAGACCTGACCAGCCAGCACATTCTGACCTGGGCGCACTTGGCAGGTGCGCCAGGCTTAAAATGCACTGGCGCACTTCCCAAGTGCGCCAGTTCATTTTTGTTCTGGCGCACTTCCCAAGTGCGCCAGTGCATTCTGACCCGTTTTCTGGTTTTTCGCCCAACTTCGTCCGTCCATATCTTCTTCATACGATATCCGTTTTACACAAACTCAGACTCTATCCCAAGCAGAATTCCGAGACGAACGCAATGGCGTATCCCGTTTCCCTTAATTCTTTGA
Organism: Allium sativum; assembly: GCA_030737875.1. Taxonomy (NCBI): domain Eukaryota; kingdom Viridiplantae; phylum Streptophyta; class Magnoliopsida; order Asparagales; family Amaryllidaceae; genus Allium; species Allium sativum. The sequence continues at coordinate 218,184 of JASFAX010000093.1, read as the reverse complement.
TTTGAAATTAGTTATACTTTAATTTGTGAATCTTACTGTTATGAAATACACGGGGTGTTACATTCTCCCCCACTTAAAATGATTTCGTCCCCAAAATCTTCAAGTTCAGGAAGAATGTATATCCTAACATCCAAACATCCATCTACTCATCCATCAAACACGAGCATCCATTGTCTTTAAAAGACTTCTAATGCTTCATGATCATATGCGAAGAGTGTGTGTATATGTTCCTTAGCTAATGCTAATGATCAGGCCTGATTGATCTTCTAAATGCAAAATATGTTTAGTGAATTGAATCCAATATGTATGCAAATTTTTCCTATTATAATTCATAATTTCTACATGAGTGCTCAAACATTCAATCATATGCAACAACCAAATGATAGCACAACCAAGTTTCCAAAATAAACACTCATGCATATGCAACAAGAAAATGTGTCTGAGCCGATCTAGTGCCTAATGTGTATTCATGCATCCACGAGCAACCACTTGCGACCACTTGCAACCATTTCGCAATCATAACATGTTTCAATTACATGTTTACATCCAAAGATTCTACCTATGGTTCTCAAGATAGGATCGAGGAGAGAAACAAGATAAAACAAAGCATCTAGGAGAAGTTAACGATGTACCGCCAGAAGGTCCGGTCTGCTTCTCAGGGCAGTCTTTGCTGATGTGTCCAGTTTTCCCACAATGAAAACATTCACCTTGATTTCTCTTCCTCTTTCTACAATCCTTGGCTATGTGCCCTTCCGTACCACAATAATTGCATTTCCTTTTATCACGTGAGTTGTTGTTCTTGCCTCCTTTCTCGGAGTCTACCTTCTTATTCTTAGAATCATTGGGCTTGACCTCCTTCTTCCCTCGAGAGTTTTCTGCCTCTGTCCCCTTCTTGCCCTTATTTTCTTCGTTCAGCAATGCCATCTGCACCAACCTTTCATACGTAGCTCCCACGGGTATATGAGTCATGGCCAAACTGTGTAATGGCTCATTCAATCCTTTGACAAAGCGGAGAGCCTCCTTGTGCGGGGTGTTGACTAGGTCCAGTCCGAACCTAGCCAGCTCATCGAACTGATTAACATACTCTTTTACTGTCATATTCCCTTGCTTAAGAAATAAGAATTTTTACAACTGAAGACTCCTTTCAGCTTCTGAGAGAAATTTAGCCTCAAACCTTGCCCTAAAGTCCTCCCATGTTTCCACTGGTCTTTCTGCATTAGTGACTTCCCACCAGTAGGAAGCCTCGCCCTTTAGTAGCCACACTGCCAGTTGTACTTTCTGCCTATCTTCTACCTCAAATATGACGAATAAGTCCTCGGTTTCTTTCAGCCAATTTCTAGCAGCCACGAAGGACTCAGTTCCATGAAAATCCTTTCCTCCCATAGCTTTAAAATCTTTACATATCTTAGCAAAAGTGTTTCCCAATGGAGGAGGTGGAGGAAGAGGTGCTGCTGCAGCTGGATGATTTCCTGCAGCTGGGGGAGGAGGAACGGTAGGACCTGGCTGGGTGGCCCTTGCTTCTAAGAATCGTCTAAACCAACCAGGTATTGGTACACCCTCTGGCAAGTTAAGTTCTTCGGACATGCTGAAACAAGAAGGATAGATTCAAAACGAAGGATAAGAGATAACACCTATGGCTTTGGCGGACTTTGCTTTTTTAAAATAAAATGATATTTTATCTTTTAAAAATGCTTCTTTAAATTTTCCTTTGAAAAATAAATTTTCGAAACTTTTATCTTATCTGGTAAACCTATGCTCTGATACCAAGTGAAACACCCCACCTCCGTTAGGGTCACTCTCAAAGGGAATGCCCTAATTTTGGTGGAGGTTTACAAGTATAAGTCACAGATATACAAGACAGATATAATAACACATATTTTTGAACAGCAGAAAATAACAACTTTTATTTCATCAAAATACGTGTTACACAAACCATGCCATAATCCGCCTTACAATACTTCCAAAATCATAACTGTCTTGATTACTTTATTTAAAGAAGCATAAAGAAAACATAAATAAACTACAAAAGTCCCCTAATTGCTGTCCAAAGCCATAGTCCAAAACGGAAAAAGATCCAAGCAATACATTCTTTCTCTTCAAGCTGGATGTGTAAACTGATCAAGCTGCGGTATTCCCTCCCTGAGAACCTAGGGGGAAACGAAAGAAAAAGAGGCGAAAGGAAAAGGGTCAGTCATAAAGACTGAGTAAGTTCTAGTGACTTTCAGTGTAGAAACGGTTAAAACAACCTGTCATGTATGAACTGGAACTAAACTTAAGAATGGTGTCAAGGTGAACAAGATAGACTAAGGTGATCAAGATAAGTCAAGACAAGTCAAGTAAAGCATCACATGTTCGAGATTCGTTGCATCGACTGTACTAGTATACTAAGCCCATATCACAAGTTAATCAGAAATAAATCCCACGGCCCAATGTCATGAAATGACCCTGAAACGGGGTCTGACCCAAGTACGGGGACCTACGGAGCGATTATCTAGTCGATCGGCTCCCTACAAGTTCTAGCTCGTCAAGTGTCCGTGTCATACTGCTAATCACGAATGTAGTCACCTGTGCTAGGTCCACCTTCGGGTGTATCAGCCCTAGGGTGTCAACCCTTGACACGATTCAAGATGCACAGATAAATCTACGGATACCCAGTGTCTACCGCGGATACGTGCACGACCGTAGTCCACCGAACCTACACTAGCGTACCCCACTACCGTCGTTCACCTCTTACAATCAGCCCAGTAATCGTGCCCCACCCGGCCTAGCCCTAGGGTACCTTGACACTTCTAGAGGGTTACTGCTGAAAGGGGTCGTGTCTAGGGTTTCGCCTAATAGATTAGGTCATGTAATTCGTGACCTAACCCACCTAACAGATTAAGTCATGTAATTCGTGACTTAATCCTTTTCTAGTCTAGTCATGTCAAGATGGTTAAGTATGTCATTTCAGTTCACGACTTAACCCGCCTACGTGTCATGTCAAGTTGGCTAAGTGTTGTCGATTTCAAGTTCATGACTTAGCCCTACAAATCGTGTTTAAGTTGGTTAAGTTGTCTTTTCATGTTCATGACTTAACCCTAATTGGCATTAATTGATTCGTTAATGCACCGAACCACTCACATTGGATCCTATTGTTCGTAGCCACTGGATTTGCCGGGCGGTTCCAGGCAGGTTTACGCTACGAACTCAACCCAACCTCGGGTTTCAAGCGCGATGTGACCAACTACCCACATTGGATCCTATTGTTTGTAGCAACTGGATTTGCCGGGCGGTTCCGGGCAGATTTACACTACAAACTCAACCCAACCTCGAGTTGGCCACTTTCTTGTTTTCTAAAGTCATGCCCATGTTCTTATCAGATTTTGCTATTTCCACATCATGTTCATATGTCAACTTCGTGCCCAACTAAGGCATGTTTAAATTCAAGTTATGGCATGTTCAAGTCAAGTTTTCGTGCCATATTTCATGTTCTACTTATGCCAAATTTCACAGTTTATGCTTATAATTAATTCAAGTTTTGCCTATTCTACCCAATCGTATCCCCAACGTATATAAACGTACTTCGTTCACAAGCATAAACAATTCAAGAGATAAAGGGGAATAACACCAAACATGTGATAGGCATATGTGACAATTCCAACATCACTTGCATAATAAACAGGCTATAACATATCACATGGTTTCAATACTAGCATGATGATAACTTGGCATAGTAATGATTCCAACTTAATTTAAAATGATGATTTCAACTTTACATCATAGGCATAATAATCATTGCGGGCATAGTAAATTTTTTATTACATACATGAAACATTAAAGGCATAGTAATCCTAGTAGGCATAGTGGATTCCAATTTAGCATTTTTAACATAATAATTCTCATAGACATAATGATTCCAATTTATCATAATGATTCTCATCTAACATTATAAACATAATGGTTCCAACTTAGCATTTTTAACATAATGATTCTTAACTAACATTATAGACATAATCATTCCAATTTAGCGTTTTTAACATAATGATTCTCAACTAACATTATAAACATAATGGTTCCAATTTAGCATTTTTAACATAATGATTCTCAACTAACATTATAGACATAATGATTCCAATTTAGCGTTTTTAACATAATGATTCTCAATTAACATTATAATTTCAACTTTTCATCATAACCTAGCAATACCCAATTTTTCATTAATCATGATGGGTATATTAACATCACAGGCATAATTCCATCAATAGTCATAGCCATGATTTAATTAGCATCATAGGCATGGTTTAATCAACATAAAGATTTCAATAAACATAGTGATTCCATGGACATGTATTAGTCCAACTTGCCAAACAATTAAGCCCAAGTGATTCATAACAACATCAAAATCATGACAAGTTTAACTTGCAACGTTGCCATAGCAATATCCCCAAATTATAATTCAAAGATAAACATTGTAAACATGGATTAACAATAGTTCCTAAATCAGGTTTTAATTCATGGCATGTCCATAGTGTTTTAGCGTTTTTGCCTAAAAAGTAACATAGAACTTACAATATGAAGCAAATAATCCAAATAAAAATCCCAAATCAAATAGTCCCAAATTCATTGTCTAAAGCGTCGTAGTTGTTGTAGCTTCTAGTTGTAGCCTTCAAGAATCGTCCTTCATCTTATATAATTTTGTCCTTTGTATTTTTAATTCAGAGCTCTAGGTATAATGGCAGCGACCTGAGGCTAAAATGAAATAGTATGATTTAGGCTAGGTCTTAGGTCCTTTTTATAATGTTTGTGAGTTGTTTTAGACCGTCGATGGAGCTTGATTCAATAATAGCCATTCGTTTGAAGGAGAGGCTAATCCGGAGCTGACACCTAGCCCTAGTGACAAGGCAAGGCTTAGAAAATCGACCAAACATAGACCAGGCCAGCCAAGACCTGACCAGCCAGTACATTCTGACCTGGGCGCACTTGGCAGGTGTGCCAGGCTAAAAATGCACTGGCGCACTTCCCAAATGCGCCAGTTCATTTTTGTTCTGGCGCACTTCCCAAGTGCGTCAGTGCATTCTGACCCGTTTTCTGGTTTTTCGCCCGACTTCGTCCGTCCATATCTTCTTCATACGATATCCGTTTTACGCAAACTCGGAATCTATCTCAAGCAGAATTCCGAGACGAACGCAATGGCATATCCCGTTTCCCTTAATTCTTTGATTTGAAATTAGTTATACTTTAATTTGTGAATCTTACTGTTATAAAATACACGGGGTGTTACATGTAATGTGGGGGGGGGGGGGGTCAGAACAACAAGATTCTGGAGAATAGGAAATGTACAATGCAGATTATAATACACGGATGCATCCCGTTTGGTTCAGCCCAAGATGTATGCCTATCAAGGTTAGTGATTCTAACCTAACCTTGTAGATGTTTATGCATGACTCCACCACTCCTTCCCAAAGTAGTATTCTAAGATATAATTATCGAGATAGAATGTTTACGCATACATTTAAAAATCTAATTGGTTATTAGATCGAGAAGTGAACTCTCTAATTGCTAAGACTTTATGCATATATGTACCTTTCCATGCTCCTACCCTTTATTGTTTTCCGCCTCACTATCAATGAAAGATTGGTGGATTCTCTCGATCACTTAAGACCCTATGCATACTTATTGGTCGACGGACTTGTTGGTTGCTTGATACCTGTCGATAACTTACTCCACATTTTTTTTATAAACTAGAGAGCATTAGCTACGGGCCCTAATACTAGTTAAGGCTTCCATCATTCACGTGTATACCATTGCCCCTTATAAGGTGAGAGATGGTATTTTATCGCTCGTTATACCTTCTATATGATCTTATTGAATAACCCCCTTAGTCGCTTACTACTTGTCGTATGGTAGGTAGCCATATCCGACGTTTTTCGTTTCCAGGTTTGGGTAGATAATGCACACATATGTCGTTTAAGACCCATATGCTGAAACACCTGTCCCCAGGTGGACTTTAACACACCACATCCGTTAATGTCACTCACAATGGGAATCCACTAAGTTCTGTGAAGTATTATAGGTAAAAGATGCAGATAAATTACAAGACAGATAAATAAAGCAGTTAAAAAGTGAATAAAACTTTATTTCATTTATAAACAGCTTGTACAAAGATTGTTTTCCAACAACAAAGTATCTATCTTGTTCAACAAAATAAAGAAGCATAAATATACGATGATATTCCCCAACAAAACATTAGCCAACCATAGCAGTGGAAAAGAGAGTCCAAAGCAGCACATCAAAGAGTTTTCAAGCTTGGAAAGAGTAATAGGTCCATACAAATCTGAGTTATTCCCTCCCTGACTACCTGGGGGGGGGGGGGAACGGAAGAAAAGAAGACGAAAGAAAACATTGATTCGGACATAAAGCCTGGTAAGTCTAGTGGTGCTTCAGTATATGAATAAGAAAAAGGACATGACAAGCATAAAAATGAAAATGGGAAAATACCATATACTAAGGCAAAGCAGTTTAGAATCGAAATTACTATCGCATCCCATACTAATCTCTGCACTACCTAATTAGTTTCCCAACTAGTAATATGTATAAAATGATAACGTGATCCCAGTCCCTGTAACTGTGGTTACCATCAGGCGCACATTTATTTATTACCTAGATATTTTCTAGGGTTTTCTATCGTGCGTTCCCTAGATTCAACTAGGGTTTATGCGACTTGTCTACTACTTCTCGAATTCAGGATTTTTGCCACCTAGGTCCAATAGGGATTATGCTACCTGTCGAATGATGCCCTAGTCTAGGACACACTACCAAGAGTGGTATATGTTCCTAGACTTTCCCCACGTAAGTGCCACGAATCCTTTATCGCTGTCTAGATGCACATGTCCTGAAATGTGCAACCTGAGTCCCGTGGAAGGGCTATTCTAGAAATACAGAACTCGGTTGGGAGCTTTCAGATATCTGCCGATGCAGATGCTAAGGTCTGTTTTTCTACCAGTGGTTATGGTCCCATGTGACCCCTCCCTCAACTAATGAAAGGCAATCCAAGAAAATCAAGCACGAGAACTATACTCTTGCCACCCTATTCCCCCACTTTCCTATTAGCCAGCCTCACCCATAACTAGATAACAAGTATATGGTCTCTTGGGAGTTCTCTGCCTTTCCGCACGTGTACTACGATTGACTCAAGATGGTAGGTAGACGACGATTCGCTATCACAGGGCTACTGGTCCCGTCGAATCAAGCTGGTCCATCCCAGTCTTTTGGTATCCTTAAATTGCAACCAAGGCATACCCTTGGTTCTTCTGACGCAGACCTTAACCTCTTTGAGCCCAAGCGGATCATCTGCAACCTCACAGAGGGATACCAAGAGTATCCTGATATCCCCCGAAGCTACCTGCTTCTAACCCCAGTCCGCTGGAGCCTTTTTCGAAACCGGATGAACGTTTTCTCCTTCTCATGTACTTGTTAAGCGATGATCTACCATATCGGGTTATTCATCTATTATGGACCGGCTCAGTTTTCTTGACTAAGAATTATTACTTAGTTGTTCTCAACTAAGGTTTACCACTTAGTTTATTTTCTCATAAATCTTGTTAACTAAGGTTTATCACTTGGTTTCTTTAACTAGGGATTTCAACTTAGCTCCCGTTTTCGATTATTTCTTAACTAGGGTTTACTACTTAGCCCTCTTTCTCGTTAAGTTGGATTGGTTAAGTGTCATTAGTCAATTCATGTTAGCTTAACCCATTCCTTTATCATGTTAAGCTGGCTAAGTGCTATCAGTAGTTCATGTGGACTTAACCCTATCACAAACCAAGTTATATTGGTTAAGTATTTCTTATTACTTAACCCAACCCATCCATATTGTATTGGTTAAGTGTCCCTTTTTACCTAACCTTGCCCATCTGTTTTAACTGATATGTTATAACGGTTAAGTGTTCCCTTAGTTAACTTAATCCTAACATCTGTTTAATTAACATGTTCTAATGGTTAGGTATTGTCCCTTCATGTTTCAACTTAACCCTGTTCAATTTATCACACTATGATGGTTAAGTGTTCTAAGTTTACTTAACCCTACCCTCTAGTCCAGCTAACATATTAAATTGGCTAAGTGTATCAACTTAACCTTACCCACTTATCTAGCTAACGTGTTATAATGGTTAAGTATTCTAAATTTACTTAACCTCACCAAATTATATAATTATTATGTTATAACGGTTAAGTGTCCTGAATTTACCTAACCTCACCCTCTGGTCTAGTTAATATGTTAAATTGGTTGTGTATATTAACTTTACTTAACCTCACTGTAACACCCTGTGTATTCTATAACAGTGAAATTCACAAATTAAAGTATAACTAATTTCAAATCAAAGAATTAAGGGAAACGGGATACGCCATTGCGTTCGTCTCGGAATTCTGCTTGAGATAGAGTCTGAGTTTGCGTAAAACGGACTCCGTATGAAGAAGATAGGCCTCCCGAAGTTTCAGAATTCAGTTTAAAATTCAAACAGACAGAAACAGCTCAGAAATTAGATTCGAATTTCAAAAATCGGGTTGGATTGGCCAGGGTGGGAATTTTCCCGACCAAGGCACCCAGGTCGACTGGGTAGTCGACCTGGGTCACCCAGGTCGACAGTCAAGTCGACAAGGGGGTCGACTGGGGAGTCGACGTGGCCCTTGAGCCAGGTCGAACCCAGCCCCCCCGGCTGGCCTGGTCTGTGCTTGGTCGAATTTCTGAGCCTTACCTTGTCACTAGGGCTAGGTGTCAGCTCCTAATTGGTCTCTCCATCATACGAATGGCTAATATTAATCCAAGCTCCATCGACGATCCTAATCAATTCACAAACTCTATAAAAAGGACCTAAGACTCCACCTAATTCATACAAACAAAAATAAGAATGAGACTGTCATGCTACTGAGGAAGGACTAGAATTATCCGTCAAAACTGATAGACGATTAGGAGACAATTCAAAAGCTTAAAGCAACGACAACTAAATCAAAACAACGCCTACAACAAAGGATAGCATCTCCAAATTCAGATTCCTGAATTGAAGATTCATCATACGTTGTAAGTAGAGTGCTATTCCGACGTGAATGAATAATTGTGTTTTGATTTGTGTAAAATGAGAAATAGAATTGTGCTTAATTTGTGATGATAATAATTCATAACTGTATGTTGCTATGATTCTAATCGATTTGGGATGTTGTGATATAACGATTGGATATTTGCAAGTATGTGATTCATGTTGAAAGTTAACAACTACATGTTTGTGGTAGTTTATTACAACACCTATTGGATAATTGCAAGTATATGATTCATGTTGAAAGTTAACGCCTATATGTTTGTGGTAGTTTATTTGAGATTCATACAAGTATAAGATTTACTATTATGCCAACACGATGTATAATTTTATGGTCATCTTTAGTGTAATTGGATCCGTTTGAGTATTATGATTCATATGAAGTTATGTTGGAACTGGCATCATGGTTCAAGTGTAAAAACCATACTTTTGTATTAGTGACAAAAGCAAGCATCTTTGTGAACTTTTATTAATTCTATGAACATGACTAAATTATGTTTGGTGTTATGCCTAATCGAAAACATGTTTTAGGCCTATGTTGTTAACAAAATCATTTGATAATATATGTGACACATAATTAAGTTAGATTTACATCCCACTTGCAAGTTTACATAAATAAATTAAAAACCATGATTCATGTTTAGGTATGTTTATCCCATGATTATATGCTATTACAAAGCAAGTTCACAATTGCCTAATTTATGTTAATTAGTTCGCTATGTTGCAAGTTCATGCGTTCACACTCCCCTTTTTATGTTACTTAGAATGTATAAACACCATGTTCTAAGCCTCCCCTTTTTCATGTGGCTAAGTTGGGTTTAAATGTTAAACCCAACATATGTTATATTGTAGCGAATGTATAAAACGGGGGTAATGATGTTTGGGTTAAAATATAAAACATATGTGTTGGCATGTTTGACGCATGCCAACGACCTTGAAAAACAATTAAGTGGTGTAAATTAATTTTACCCAATAAAGATGAATTTGAATAATGGCCCGCAAATATTTACATATAAAAAGAAAAGAGACAAAATATGTAAATTTAGAAAATACAATGTGTTTAACCCGAGGTTGGATTGAGTTGTGATGTAAACCTGCCCGAAACCGCCCGGCTGTCCAGTAGTCTCAACAATACCTATCAAATGTGGGTGGTTAAACACGGAGCACAATAAAGACCTGAGGTTAGACTGAGTTGTGGCGTAAGACTGCCCGGACCCAACCGGCAACAGGCTGCCACAACAATACCTGTCTAATGTGAGAGGTCGAGGTTTTAATAAGACAATTAAGGCTGAGTCAGGATTGATAGGATTAAGTAAATTGAATTAATACTTAATCAAAATGGAACATGCTAAACTATACAGACTGATTGGGGGTTAGGTTTACAAAACACTTAACCAACTTAGCATGTTGGCTAGAAATAGAAAACCTAGTAGCGGGGGACCCTTTTCAGCAGTAACCCTACAAGGAGTATCAGGATACCCTGAACTAGGCAGGGTGGGGCACGATTACTGGGCAGACTATAAGAGGTCAAATCGACGGAGGTGGTGCAGCAGTGTAGGTTCTAACGGGGTGCGGGTGTGCACACACTCCGGCGCAGAAAAATAAGGCGCTGGGCACCAGTAGTATACCTGTGCATTCTAGATTTGTGTCGGGCCGCCACCATGGGACTTGATACACCTCATGGTGGGACCACCATAGGTAACTACAACAACGGGGGCCGTAAGACACATGTAATTATGCGAGTAGGAGCCGATCATCAGAAATGGGTCACTTCACCCTGATTATGGGGTGCCTGTTGGGAGCTAATTTATATAGGTGTAGAGATTAATATGGGGTACGATAGTACATTCGACTCTAGACAACTTAACCTAGTTTATAGTGCTTTCCCATTTCTAGTTTATACTTATCATGCCCAGTTCTTTATTCATAGACTGAATCATCCTAGACTTACTCAGGCTTTATGTCTGACTCTACTTTTCTTTCGTCTTCTTTTCTTTCGTCCCCTCCCACCCCCCCCCCCCCCCCCCAGGTCCACAGGGAGGGAATACCGCAACTTGACCAGTTTTCACATCCAGCTTGAAGAGAAAGAATGTATTGCTTGGATCTTTTTCGCTTTGGACTATGGCTTTGGACAACAATTATGGGACATATGCAGTTTACTTATGTTTTTATGATTCTTTAAATAAGGAAATCAAGACAGTTATGAAATGTAATGTTTTTGGAAGTACTGTAAGACAATTATGACATGGTTTGTGTAACACGTATTTTGTTGAAATAAAAATTGTTGTTGTTTTCCGCTGTTCAAAATATGTGTATTTATATCTGTCTTGTGTATCTGTGACTTATACTTATAAACCTCCACCAAAATTAGGGCATTCCCTTTGAGAGTGACCCTAACGGAGGTGGGGTGTTTCACTTGGTATCAGAGCATAGGTTTACCAGATAAGATAAAAAGTTTTGAAAATTTATTTTCAAAAGAAATTTAAAGAAGCATTTTAAGAGATAAAATATTATTTTATTTTAAAAAGGCATAGTCCCCAAATCCATAGGTACTATCTTTTATCCTTCGTTTTGAATCTATCCTTTTTGTTTCAGAATGTCCGAAGAACTTAACTTGCCAGAGGGTATACCAATACTTGGTTTGTTAGACGATTCTTAGAATCAAGGGCCACTCAGCCACGTCCAACCGTTCCTCGTCCCCCAGCTGCAAGAAATCATCCAGCTACAGCAGCACCTCTTCCTCCACCTCCTCCGCGGGGTAATACTTTTGCTAAGATATGTAAAGATTTTAAAGCTATGGGAGGAAAGGACTTTCATGGAACCGAGTCCTTCGTGGCAGCCAGGAATTGGCCGAAGGAAACCGAGGACTTATTCGTCATCTTTGAGGTAGAAGATAGGCAGAAAGTACAACTGGCAGTATGGCTACTTAAAGGCGAGGCTTCCTACTGGTGGGAAGTCACCAATGCAGAAAGACCAGTGGAAACATGGGAGGACTTTAGGGCAATGTTTGAGGCTAAATTTCTCTCAGAACCTGAAAGGAGTTTTCAGTTAGAAAAATTCTTATTTCTTAAGCAAGGGAATATGACAGTCAAAGAGTATGTTAATCAGTTCGATCAGCTGGCTAGGTTCGGACTGGACCTAGTCAACACTCCGCACAAGAAGGCTCTCCGCTTTGTCAAAGGATTGAATGAGCCATTACACAGTTTGGCCATGACCCATATACCCATGGGAGCTAAGTATGAAAGGTTAGTGCATATGGCATTGCTGAACGAAGAGGATAAGGGCAAGAAGGAGAAAAGGAAGAAAGCTCTCAAGGGAAGAAAGAGGGTTTACAGCCTAAGAAGACAGACTTTAAGAAGGGCGGGAAAGACGACAAAGAGAAGAGGAAGTGTAATTTCTGTGGCAAAGTGGGGCACTTAGTGAAAGATTGCCGGAAAAAGAAGGCCAAGATGAATGGTGGGTGCTTTTCTTGCGGTGAGACAGGCCACATGGCTAAGGATTGCCCAAAGAAACGAGGGTAGGGGCAGAGGGCTGGATCCACATCAGGGGCACAGGTTCATGTGCTAGAAGCGCCACCTCTGCAACAGCGAGGTATAAATACTTCTGTAGAAAGTGTAGTTTATCTTTATGATCACCCAGTTCGCACTTTATTTGATTCGGGCACATCACACTCCTTTATCTTGTCTGCTTTAGTAGAATCTCTGCACCTACAAACTAGTATGGTAGAGGACCCCTTAATTGTTTCAAACCAAATTGGGGGCCCAGCTCATTTGTCTATGATCTTTGTGGGATTGAAAATTTCTATTCTAAGTGTAGAATTTAGATGTAGTGCCTTTGTTTTGGGCTTCCCGGGATATGGTTTGATTTTGGGCATGGATTGGCTATCTAGTAATGGTGCCATCCTGGATTATGAGAAAAGGGTGGTTAGGCTTCTGACCCAATTCGGTAACAATCTGGAAATTACTTGTAATCCCTCGTATGCGGTTATGCTTAGTTATCTTGAATCGCTAGATGCCTCTGTTGAAAGTTTGCAATCAGTTAGAGTAATCCGGGAATATTCGGATGTCTTCGAAGAGGTGAAGGGCTTACCTCCGAAGCGGGAGATAGACTTCCACATATATCTTGTAGATAATGCAAAGCCCGTTGCATTTCCCGTTAGACACATGGCTCTGCGGGAAAGGAAGGAGCTCAGTAAACAGATTAAAGAGCTTCTAGAGAAGGGGTTCATTAGAAGGAGCATTTCAGAATGGGGCTCTCTAGTGGTGTTCGCTACAAAGGCGGATGGTTCACTCCGTCTGTGTGTTGACTATAGGAACTCAACAAGCTAACAAAAAAGAATAGGCACCCTCTCCCCATAATTGACGATCTGTTTGATCAGCTTGTAGGAGCGTCTGTTTTCTCCCAACTCGATTTGGCGACCGGTTTTCATCAGCTAAGAGTGGCTAAAGATAGCATCGATAAAATGACATTCAGAACCCCAGACGGCTTCTTTGAATGGCTTGTCATGCCTTTTGGCTTGACAAACGCACCCGCTTACTTCGTGGACCTGATGAGTAGGGTGTTCAGAGAATTACTCAACAAGTTCGAGGTGGTCTTCGTAGACGATATGTTGATCTTCTCAAAGAATGAGGAAGAGCATGCTCAGCACCTAAGGGCAATCATGGAAACTCTGCGAGTCCATCAGCTAAAAGCCAAATTCTCCAAATGCCACTTTTGGAGAGAGGAAGTAAGGTTTCTTGGGCACATAGTATCCAAAGAAGGGTTAGCTGTAGACCCGGCTAAGGTAGTAGCGGTGCAGGACTGGAAGACACCAAAGAACGCAACAGAAGTCCAAAGCTTTCTCGGGCTAGCAGGCTTCTATCAGAAATTCATCAGAGACTTTGCAAAAATATCAGCTCCACTCACAAGGCCGACAAAGAAGAATCTAGTGTTTAATTGGGACTTGGACTGCGAGTTTGCTTTCCAACGACTGAAAAGGGCTCTTACAACAGCCCCGGTTTTGACTTTGCCAGATGGAAGCAAGATGTTCACAGTTTATACAGATGCATATGGGACAGGGCTAGGCGCTGTCTTAATGCAAGAAGGAAGGGTAGTAGCTTATGGCGGGAGACAGTGGAAAGTTCATGAAAAGAACTACCCGACCCATGATCTTGAGTTAGCTGCCATCATCTTTGCACTCAAGTCTTGGTGACACTATCTCCTAGGTGAGAAGTTCGAACTTTACACTGACCATAAATCGTTGAAATATCTTTTCTTGTAGAAAGATCTTAACTTGAGGCAACAGAGATGGATGGAGTTTCTTGCCTCGTACGATTTCGAGATCTCCTACACTCCGGGCAAAGGCAACGTAGTGGCAGACGCGTTGAGCCAAAAGAAACTAACCCTAAGCCCGCTGTTTTTGAAAGACAAAGCATAGATTTTATATCCTGCTTTGACTTTAGGACCTACTCCGATCTTGTACCGGGCTTGCTAGCGTCTCTCGAAGTACACCCGACTTTAGTGGACTCAATTGGGACAGCACAACGTGAAGACCCTCAGCTTGTGGAAACGATTGATAGGCTAATTAGGGGTGAGATTTCAAGTCACCTCAGCATATACTCCATCGATGATAAGGGTTGGCTAAGGCGAGACAGAAGACTATGCGTCCCACAGACAAGGGATTTAGTAAAGAAGGTTCTCGAGGAAGCACATCACTCCAAGATGACGATACACCCAGGCGGAGATAAAATGTACAAGGACATAAAGAGAACTTTCTTTTGGAACGGCATGAGAAAGGACGTGGAAGATTTCGTTTCTAAGTGTATGGTGTGACAACAGGTTAAGGCGGAACAGAAAAAGCGTGGCGGTCTGCTCCGTCTTTTAGAGGTCCCGCAGTGGAAGTGGGATAGCATCTCAATGGACTTCATTGATGGGCTGCCTAGGTCTAGAAGAGGCAACACTAGCATTTGGGTAATAGTGGATAGGCTTACTAAAAGCGCCCACTTTTTACCTGTCAAGATTAAAGGAACTGCCTCATCCCTAGCATCTCTTTACCTCTAGGAAATTGTTCGACTCCGTGGAATACCCTCCAGCATTGTTAGTGACCGAGACCCTATCTTCACAAGTGAGTTTTGGCGGAGTCTGAAAGAAGCGGTAGGCACACAGTTATGCTTGAGCACAACCTATCATCCCCAGACCGACGGCCAGACAGAAAGAGTGAACATAGTTTTGGAGGACCTTTTAAGACTGTGCGTCCTTGACTTCGGAGGGACATGGGAAGACCATCTTCCTTTGGTGCAATTTACCTACAACAACAGCTACCAAGCCACCATCGGAATGGTGCCCTTCGAAGCTTTATATGGAAGACCGTGCCGATCACCCACTTGTTGGTGGGAGTCTACTGACAAGCTCATACTTGGACCAGATATGATCCGAGAGACTTCAGAAAAAGTAGATTTAATACGGAGAAGAATGAAGACAGCCCAAGACAGACAAAATCCTACGCCGACAATAGGAGGACCGACCTTGAATTTGAGGTTAGGGACAGAGTTTTTCTTAAGGTATCTCCGCTAAGGAACGTTGTTCGTTTTGGAACCACAGGAAAGCTAGCACCAAGATTCGTAGGGCCGTTTCCTATTATCGAGGAAATTGGGAAAATGGCCTATAGATTAGAGCTACCCGAAAAGCTGGCCGGAGTTCACAACGTTTTCCATGTTTTGCACCTCCGAAAATGTTTACATGAATTTGCTAAAGTGGTAGAGCCAAACATCCTAGAAGAAGCTGAAGTGGAACACGAAGCAACCGTGAGGAAAGTTCCAACCCGCATATTAGGAACGGAAGTGAAAAAGCTACGCAACTGCGAAGTCAAGCTCGTCAAAGTTTAGTTGAGCGACGCCGAGGGAGACGCAACTTGGGAAACTGAAGCTAGAATACGCGCAGCCTACCCTTTTCTTTTCGAGGGTACATCTTTGATCTTTCTTTTTCCTTAAGTTGCGCTTTTATCTATCTTTTAAGGTATATCTCCTCGACCTTATCTTTTAGGTAGAAACTCTTTGGATGAAAACATGTAATTGAAACATGTTATGGATGATGGTTGCAAGTGGTTGCAAGTGATTGCTAGTGGTTGCTCGTGGTTGCATATACACACACAATCTAGGTTTTAGATCGGCTCAGTCACTTCATACTGCATATGCATATATGTATTTATATTCGTATATGGTTGAATTTTAATGTGTTGTCATATGGATGTTGCATTTATATGAATGATTGTGCACTTATGTAGAATCATGAATAGGAAAATTTGCATACATAATGGATTCATGACACATATATAATTTGCATTAAGGAGGTCAACTGAATCAGTAAACCGACCGATTTTGCATTAGATAAGTACATATACACACACATCGCATATGATCATGAAGCATTAGAAGTCGTTTAAGGACAATGGATGCTCGTGTTTGATGGATGAGTAGATGGATGTTTGGATGTTAGGATGTACATTCTTCCTGAACTTGAAGATTTCGGCGATGAAATCATTTTAAGTGGGGGAGAATGTAACACCCCGTGCATTCTATAATAGTGAAATTCACAAATTAAAGTATAACTAATTTCAAATCAAAGAATTAAGGGAAACGGGATACGCCATTGCGTTCGTTTCGGAATTCTGCTTTAGATAGAGTCCGAGTTTGCATAAAACGGACTCCGTATGAAGAAGATATGGCCTCCAGAAGTTTCAGAATTCAGTTTAAAATTCAAACAGACAGAAACAGCTCAGAAATCAGATTAGAATTTAAAAAATTGGGCCGGATTGGCCAGGGCGGGAATTTTCCCACCCAAGGCTCCCAGGTCGACTGGGTGACTGGGTAGTCGACCTGGGTCACCCAGGTCGACTGCCAAGTCGACACGGGGGTCGACTGGGGAGTCGACCTGGCCCCTGAGCCAGGTCGAACCCAGCCCCCCTGGCTTGCCTGGTCTGTGCTTGGCCGAATTTCTGAGCCTTGCCTTGTCACTAGGGCTAGGTGTCAGCTCCTGATTGGTCTCTCCTTCAAACAAATGGCTAATATTAATCCAAGCTCCATCGACGGTCCTAATCAATTAACAAACTTTATAAAAAGGACCTAAGACTCCACCTAATTCATACAAACAAAAATAAAAATGAGACCGTCATGCTGCTAAGGAAGGACTAGAAATAGCCGTCAAAATTGAGAGACGATTAGGAGACAATTCAAATGCTTAAAGCAACGACAACTAAATCAAAACAACGCCTACAACAAAGGATAACATCTCCAAATTCAGAATTCAGATTCCTGAATTGAAGATTCGTCATACGTTGTAAGTAGAGTGCTATTCCGATGTGAATGAATAATTGTGTTTTGATTTGTGTAAAATGAGAAATAGAATTGTGCTTAATTTTTGATGATAATAATTCATAACTGTATGTTGCTATGATTCTAATCGATTTGGGATGTTGTGATATAACGATTGGATATTTGCAAGTATGTGATTCATGTTGAAAGTTAACAACTACATGTTTGTGGTAGTTTATTACAACACCTATTGGATAATTGCAAGTATATGATTCATGTTGAAAGTTAACGACTATATGTTTGTGGTAGTTTATTTGAGATTCATGCAAGTATATGATTTACTATTATGCCAACATGATGTATAAATTTATGGTCATCTTTAGTGTAATTGGATCCGTTTGAGTATTATGATTCATACGAAGTTATGTTGGAATTGGCATCATGGTTCAAGTGTAAAAACCATACTTTTGTATTAGTGACAAAAGCAAGCATCTTTGTGAATTTGTATTGATTCTATGAACATGACTAAATTATGTTTGGTGTTATGCCTAATCGAAAACATGTTTTAGGCCTATGTTGTTAACAAAATCATATGATAATGTATGTGACACATAATTATGTTAGATTTACATTCCACTTGCAAGTTTACATAAATAAATTAAAAACCATGATTCATGTTTAGGTATGTTTATGCCATGATTATATGCTATTACAATGCAAGTTCACAAGTGCCTAATTTATGTTAATTAGTTCGCTATGTTACAAGTTCATGCGTTCACACTCCCCTTTTTATGTTACTTAGAATGTATAAACACCATGTTCTAAGCCTCCCCTTTTTCATGTGGCTAAGTTGGATTTAAATATTCAACCCAACATATGTTATATTGTAGCGAACGTATAAAACGGGGGTAATGACATTTGGGTTAAAATATAAAACATATGTGTTGGCATGTTTGACGCATGCCAACGACCTTGAAAAACAATTAAGTATTGTAAATTAATTTTACCCAATAAAGATGAATTTGAATAATGGGCCGCAAATATTTACATATAAAAAGAAAAGAGACAAAATATGTAAATTTAGAAAATACGATGTGTTTAACCCGAGGTTGGATTAAGTTGTGATGTAAACCTGCCCGGAACCGTCCGGCTGTCCAGTAGTCACAACAATACCTATCCAATGTGGGTGGTTAAACACGGAGCCCAATAAAGACCAGAGGTTAGACTGAGTTGTGGCGTAAGACTGCCCGGACCCAACCGGCAATAGGAAGCCACAACAATACCTGTCTAATGTGAGAGGTCGAGGCTTTAATAAGACAATTAAGGCTGAGTCATGATTGATAGGATTAAGTAAATTGAATTAATACTTAATCAAAATGGAACATGCTAAACTATACAGACTGATTGGGGGTTAAATTTATAAAACACTTAACCAACTTAGCATGTTGGCTAGAAACAGAAAACCTAGTAGCGGGGGACCATTTTCAGTAGTAACCCTACAAGGAGTATCAGGATACCCTGAACTAGGCAGGGTGGGGCACGATTACTGGGCTGACTGTAAGAGGTCAAATCGACGGCGGTGGTGCAATAGTGTAGGTTCTAACGGGGTGCGGGCGTGCACACACTCCAGCGCAGAAAAATAAGGCACTGGGCACCAGTAATATACCTGTGCATTCTAGAATTGTGTCGGGCCGCCACCATGGGACTTGATATACCCCATGGTGGGACCAGCATAGGTAACTACAACAACGGGGGCCATAAGACACATGTAATTCTGCGAGTAGGAGCCGATCATCAGAAACGGATCACTTCACCCTGATTATGGGGTGCCTGTTGGGAGCTAGTTTATATGGGTACAGAGATTAATATGGGGTACGATAGTACATTCGACTCTAGACAACTTAACCTAGTTTATAGTGCTTTCCCATTTCCAGTTTATACTTATCATGCCCAGTTCTTTATTCATAGACTGATTAGTCCTAGACTTACTCAGGCTTTATGTCTGACTCTACTTTTCTTTCGTATTCTTTTCTTTCGTCCCCCCCCCCCCCAAGGTCCACAGGGAGGGAATACCGCAACTTGACCAGTTTTCACATCCAACTTGAAGAGGAAGAATGTATTGCTTGGATCTTTTTTGCTTTGGACTATGGCTTTGGACTGCAATTATGGGACATATGCAGTTTACTTATGTTTTTATGCTTCTTTAAATAATGAAATCAAGACAGTTATGAAATGTAATGTTTTTGGAAGTACTGTAGGACAATTATGACATGGTTTGTGTAACACGTATTTTGTTGAAATAAAAATTGCTGTTGTTTTCCGCTGTTCAAAAATATGTGTATTATTATCTGTCTTGTGTATCTGTGACTTATACTTATAAACCTCCACCAAAATTAGGGCATTCCCTTTGAGAGTGACCCTAACGGAGGTGGGGTGTTTCACTCACCTTCTAGTCTAGTTAACATGTTAAATTGGCTAAGTGTTTTCTTAGTTACTTAACTCCTACAAGTCTTGTATTGTTAACATGTTAAGATGGTTAAGTGTTTTAGTTAACTTAACCCTACCATCTGTCCTTAGCCTCTTTGAGCACCTGACCACTCACATTAGACAGATATTGCTATGGTTACTGGATGTGCCGGTCGGTTTCGGGAAAGTTTACACCATAGCTCAGTCTAACCTCGGGTCATTATTAGGCTCAATGCTTAACCACGCTCATTTGATAGGTATTGTTGTGACTACTGGACAGCCGGGCGGGTCCAGGTAGGTTTACATCACAACTCAGTCAAACCTCGGGTTAAGCATACTCGTATTTTCTAGATTTACACTTTTTTTATGTAAGTATTTCATGTCACATGTTTTATACCAAACTAATGGTACATAATTTATATCATTTATGGTCTTAACCCACTTCATGGTTTTTAGGCCCACCGACATATTAACATACTTTAATTTAATAGTTAGTCCCAAAGTTACCCTCGCTCGATTATTCATATTAACCGTATGAAGTTATTGGGCCCGCTAATAGGCCCAATCCAGAAACAAATAAGGAAGGGAGCATAGATTCAATGAACCTATACTATGAAATTTGGCCAAAACATAGTTATCAATTTGCGTGTGACATAAAGGTGTAACTAGATAAATAAGGTGATCTCGCATAACATGAATCATAACATTGCACAACATGTCAAAAAATTGCACATGAATATTGGATCTAGTTAGTTAGGTGTCATGTAAATCACAAATTCTGGACTATTATAAAGATATAACATGGTATAACATGGTATAGCATAATAGGTGTCACATGAAATGGCGTACTTTTAGACTTGTTTAAGCATGATTTTATACACATATAACTAGACATAATGTCAAACACCAAACTAGCATAAAAATGTCCACTTTTTGACATAACCCAAAGGTGTAAACTAACTTTACACCAAGTAGCCTATTTCAACATGAAGCTAGTATAATTTGTGTAACCAAAAGTTACTTGCATAAACTCAATTATCACTTGCAATTAAACATAATAACGTATACAAAGGTTTTGATTCGTGTAGGCATAAAAGGTTTCAACTTGGAACATGTTTACATGAGTCTCAACTTAGGCCTAAAAAGAATATATGCTAACCATGTTAACGACATAACATAAAGATGTCAATTCTAGTTTTTACTACAAACATGCAAGTGATATTTTCATATACAAATGTCAATAGGTTCGCATCAACCAATTTATGCCACGAATCCCCAATACAAAATATGAAATAATCAACGCAATACAAATAATTTACATCAATATTGTACGATAGTAAAACCCCAATTTTATTTACATCGAACCACACCGCAATTTTTATTCATATTCAGAAAAACCACTATACTTACAACGGGCGCTGAAACTTGTTTTCTGGTTTATGTTATTCTGAAGCTAAGATGCGCTCCTTTGGGTAGACTAACGTTGCGTTGATTAATTTTGATTAAACTTTTATCTTCTTCTTAATTTGATTCGTCTCTAAGCTTTAGTGTTGTCTTGTCTCTAGGCTTTCTAATTGACGGCCATTCCTAGTTCCTTTCCAGCATCATGACAGCTTTAGTATTCTATTATTTGTGTGAGTTTAGGGTTAGACTTGAGTTGTATTTATAGAATTTCAATCTAATTAGAGCCGTAGATGAAGCTAGAGTGAATCCAGACCATCCATCTCAAGAGAAGCCAATCAGAAAGTGACAAGTAAGCCCTAGTGACTCAGCCAAGCCTCGGAATTCGACCAGACCCTGACCAGGCCAGCCAGGGCCTGACCAGCAGGTCTTTCAAACCTGGGCGCACTTGGCAAGTGCGCCAGGCTAAAATTATATAGGCGCACTTCCCAAATGCGCCAGTTCAATTCTATTCTAGCGCACTTCCCAAGTGCGCCAGTGCATTCTGACCCGTTTTCTGGTTTTTTCTGCCCAACTTCGTTCGTCCATATCTTCTTCATGCGATATCCGTTTTACGCAAACTTGGACTCTATCTCAAGCAGAATTTCGAGACGAACGCAATGGCGTAACCCATTTCCCTTAATTCTTTCATTTATAATTAATTATAATTTAATTTGTGAAGCTTAATGTTATAGAATTAAGGGGTGCTACATTCTCCCCCTCTTAAACGGATTTCGTCCCTGAAATCTTAAAGTTAGGACGAATGTGTCCTACCACCCAATCACCCTTCTACTCAACCATTCAATCACGGGCATTCATTGTCCTTAAAAATATTTCTATTGCTTTCATGTTCATATGCATAGTGTGTGTATAGGTCTTTATCTAATGCAAAATCAGGCGGTCTACTAATTCAGTTGACCTCCTTAATGCAAATTATGTCAGTGCCATGCGTCCAATCATGTATGCAAGCATCACTAGTTATGTAAATACTACATTTGTGCATAGCCATTCATCCATATGCAACATCCATATGATAACATCCATATGATAATATATCAAGTTAAGTCCGTTAAGCAAATACATATATATTCGAGTGCAATACGAAAGTGACTAAGTCGTTCTAGCGCATATGGTGTGTATATGCATCCACGAGCAAGCACTTGCAACCATCAATCATAACATGTTTCAAATACATGTTTACATCCATTGGCTTCTACCTAAGCATCGATGATACGTCCTAGAGGATATACCTTAAAAGCTAGAAACAAGTAGGCATAAAACTCCTAGAGAAAGGATATACCCTAAAGAAAAAGGGTATGATGCACGTATCGAGTCTTCAGTCTTCTAAGTCGCATCTTCTTGAGATTCTCTGTACCGTACCTTATCTAGTTAATTTTTCACGATTGTGAAGCTTCTTGACCTCCATTTCCAAAACTGTCATTGATCGGATAGCTGGCTTTTCATTGTCAACTGGATATATGTGGAATTCTATCCCGCGTTTTAGGGGTAAACCTCTAACGTAATCAAAACATCTGCGTGCTCATGGACTATTCTAATGGATTGCAAATCGTCGATAAATGTATTAAGCGATTCTAAATAGCTAAGCCTAACTGATCCTTTTAGAGTCACATAATCCCGAGGGTATTTCCGAGGCAAGTCAAAAAGTCTAACTTTCGGAATTACTAGCCAACCAACCCATGCCTAGGATCAACTCATAGCCCATGGAACCAAAACATTATGCTTAAATTCAAAATTAATGTGGCCGTTCTCAAATCCATACAAACCAAAGGTAAATGGTCTGAACCACCAATTTGGATCTGAGACTAATTGGGTTATTCTAATATACAAGTACCTAGGTGCAGAGACTCAGCTACGAAAGCAGATATAAACGAATGCGAAGCGCTAAGGTCAAAAGAGTACTAACGGTTTGATCAACTGAAAAGCTAAACTTTTCTAATGGAGACGTTTACTATCTCTCTCCCAGGTATTCTGGTGGTGAAAGAACGCACTCGTCCTCCTGCAAATCCTTTCCCTCGACCTTGCCCTTGTCCTTAATTATATGCCCTATTCTACCATATAAACCTACTTCCTCTTGTCTTAGGTTTTATAATTCCTTCCTCCTTCGTGAGCCATGTCCATATCCATGAATTCTTCATCCTTGGGTTGTGACCCTTAGCCAAACTCCTCATCCTCTTCCTTGTGTAATCATGTTGATAAATCTCTCGAAAGCTGCCTCCATCGTACAGAAAACCCTACAAAGCTTGAAAGAAAACTAGCCGCAGGTCAATCTATTACGGCTATAGATGGAAATCGGGCACTACTTCGCCCTTCGATGAGGTTACCTCCCAGAAAGGCAGGAGCCCCAGAGAGTCAAGAAAGAAGGAAACAAGGACTCAAACAGAGAATCAAAAGATAGTGCATATGGCTTTGGGGAATATGCCTTTAAAACAAAACTTTTCTTTTGAAAATGCTTGTTTTAAACCCATTTTGAAAATAATTTTTCAAATTTTTATCTGATCCGGTAACCTTCAGCTCTGATACCACGTGTAACACCCCACATCCGTTAGTGTCACTCACAAAGGGAATGCACTAAGTTCTGTGAAGTATTATAGGTAAAAGATGTAGATAAATTACAAGACAGATAAATAAAGCAGCGGAAAAGTGAATAAAACTTTATTTCATTTAAAAAAGCTTGTACAAAGATTGTTTTCCAACAACAAAGTATCTATCTTGTTTAACAAAATAAAGAAGCATAAATATACGATGATATTCCCCATTAAAACATTAGCCAGCCATAGCAGTGGAAAAGAGAGTCCAAAGCAGCACATTAAAGATTCTTTAAGCTTGGAAAGAGTAATAGGTCCATACAAATCTGAGCTATTCCCTCCCTGACTACCTGGGGGGAGGGGGAGGGGGAACAGAAGAAAAGAAGACGAAAGAAAACATAGAGGTAGACATAAAGCCTGGTAAGTCTAGTGGTGCTTCGGTATATGAATATGAAAAAGGACATGACAAGCATAAAAACGAAAATGGGAAAATACCATAAACTAAGGCAAAGCAGTTTAGAATCGAAATTACTATCGCATCCCATACTAATCTCTACACTACCTAACTAGTTTCCCAACTAGTAATCTGTATAAAAGGATAACGTGATCCCAGTTCCTGTAACCGTGGTTGCCATCAGGCACACATTTATTTATTACCAAGATTTTATCTAGGGTTTTTTATCTAGCGTTCCCTAGATTCAACTAGGGTTTATGCGACTTGTCTACTACATCTCGGTTTCAGGATTTATGCCACCTAGGTCCACTAGGGATTATGCTACCTGTCGAACGATGCCCCTAGTCTAGGACACACTACCTAGAGTGGTATATGTTCCTAGACTTTCCCCACAAAAGTGTCGCGAATCGTTTATTGCTGTCTAGATGTACATGTCCTGAAATGTGCGACCCGAGTCCCGTGGCAGGGCTATTCTAGAAACACGGAACTTGGTCGGGAGCTTTCAGATATCTGCCGATGCAGATGCTAATGTCTATTTTTCTACCAATGGTTATGGTCCCACGTGAACCCTCCCTCAACTAATGAATGGAAATCCAAGAAAATCAAGCACGAGAACTATATTCTTACCACCTTATGCCCCACTTTCCTATTAGCCAGCCTCACCCATAAATAGATAGCAAGTATATGGTCTGTTGGGAGTTCTCTGCTGTTCCGCACACGTACTACGTTTGACTCAAGATGGTAGGTAGACGACGAGTCGCTATCACAGGGCCACTGGTCTAGTCGAATCACGCTGGTCCATCCCAGTCTTTTAGCTGCCTTAAATTGCAACCAAGGCATACCCTTGGTTCTTCTGACGCAGACCTTAACCTCTGTGAGCCAAGGCGGATCATTTGTAACCTCACAAAGGGATACCAAGAGTACCCTCACGTCCACCGAAGCTACGTGCTTCTAACCCCAGTCCGTTGGAGCCTTTTTTGAAATCGGATGAACATTTGCTCCTTCTCATGTACTTGTTAAGCGATGATCTACCATATCGGTTTATTCATCTATTATGGACCGGCTCAGTTTTCTTGACTAAGAATTATTACTTAGTTGTTCTCAACTAAGGTTTACCACTTAGTTTCTTTTCTCATAAATCTTGTTAACTAAGGTTTTCACTTAGTTTCCTTAACTAGGGATTTCAACTTAGCTCCCGTTCTCGATTGTTTCTTAACTAGGGTTTACTACTTAGCCCTCTTTCTCGTCAAGTTGGATTGGTTAAGTGTCATTAGTCAATTCAAGTTAGCTTAACCCATTCCTTTGTCATGTTAAACTGGCTAAGTGCTATCAGTAGTTCATGTCGACTTAACGCTATCACAAACCAAGTTATATTGGTTAAGTATTTCTTATTACTTAACCCAACCTATTCATCTTGTATTGGTTAAGTGTCCTTTTTTACCTAACCTTGCCCATCTGTTTTAACTGATATGTTATATCGGTTAAGTGTTCCCTTAGTTAACTTAACCCTAACACCTGTTTAATTAACATGTTCTAATGGTTAGGTATTGTCCCTTCATGTTTCAACTTAACCCTGTTCAATTTATCACACTATGATGGTTAAGTGTTCTAAGTTTACTTAAACCTACCCTCTAGTCTAGCTAACATATTAAATTGGCTAAGTGTATTTACTTAACCTTACCCACTTATCTAGCTAACATGTTATAATAGTTAAGTATTCTAAATTTACTTAACCTCACCCACTTATCTAATTATCAGGTTATAACGGTTAAGTGTCCTGAATTTACTTAACCTCACCCTCTAGTCTAGTTAATATGTGAAATTGGTTAAGTATATTGACTTTACTTAACCTCACCTTCTAGTCTAGTTAACATGTTGAATTGGCTAAGTGTTTTCTTAGTGACTTAACCCCTACAAGTCTTGTCTTGTTAACATGTTAAGCTGGTTAAGTGTTTTAGTTAACTTAACCCTACCATCTATCCTTAGCCTGTTAGAGCACTTGACCACTCACATTAGACACATATTGCTATGGTTACTAGATGTGCCGGTCTGTTCCGGGCAGGTTTACACCGTAGCACAGTCTAACCTCGGGTCATTATTGGGTTCAATGCTTAACCACCCACATTGGATAGGTATTGTTGTGACTACTGGACAGCCGGGCGGATCTGAGCAGGTTTACAACACAACTCAATCCAACCTCAGGTTAAGCATACTCGTATTTTCTAGATTTACACTTTTAACTTATGTAAATATTTCATGTCAAATGTTTTATTCCAAACTAATGGTACATAATTTATATCATTTATGGTCTTAACCCACTTCATGGTTTTTAAAACCGCCGAAATATTAAGATACTTTAATTTAATAGTTAGTCCCAACGTTACCCTCGCTCGATTATTCATATTAATCGTATGAAGATATTGGGCCCGCTAATAGGCCCAATCCATAAACAAAGTAAGGAAGGGAGCATAGGTTCAATGAACCTATACTATGAAATTTGGCATAAACATTGTTATCGATTTGCGTGTGACATAAAGGTGTAACTAGATAAATAAGGTGATCTCGCATAATATGAATCATAACATTGCATAACTGTCACAAACTTGCACATGAATATTGGAGCTAGTTAGATAGGTGTCATGTAAATCATAAATTCTGGACTATTATAAAGATATAACATGGTATAACATTGTATAACATTGTATGGCATAATAGGTGTCAAATGAAATTGCGTACTTTTAGACTTGTTTAAACATGGTTTTATACACATATAACTAGACATAATGTCAAACACCAAACTAGCATAAAAATGTCCACTTTTTGACATAACCCAAAGGTGTGAACTAACTTTATATCAAGTAGCCTATTTCAACATGAAGCTAGTATAATTTGTGTAACCAAAAGGTACTTGCATAAACCCAATTATCACTTGAAATTAAACATAATAACGTATACAAAGGTTTTGAGTCATGTAGGCATAAAAGGTTTCAACTTGGAACATGTTTACTTGAGTCTCAACTTAGGCCTAAAAAGAATATATGCTAACCATGTTAACGACATAACATAAAGATGTCAATTCTAGTTTTTACTACAAACTTGCAAGTGATATTTTCATATACAAATGTCAATAGGTTCGCATCAATCAATTAATGCTAGAATCCCCAATACAAAATATGACATAATCAATGCAATACACAGAATTTACATCAATATTGTACGATAGTAAAACCCCAATTTCATTTACATCGAATCACATCGTAATTTTTATTCATATTCAGAAAAACCACTATACTTACAACGGGCGCTGAAACTTATTTCCTGGTTTCTGTTATTCTGAAACTGGGATGCGCTCCTTTGGGTAGACTAACGTTGCGTTGATTAATTTTGATTAAACTTTTATCTTCTTCTTAATTTGATTCATCTCTAAGCTTTAGTGTTGGCTTGTCTCTAGGCTTTCTAATTGACGTCCATTCCTAGTTCCTTTCCAGCAGCATGACGGCTTTAGTACTCTATTATTTGTGTGAGTTTAGGGTTAGACTTGAGTTGTATTTATAGAATTTCAATCTAATTAGAGCCGTCGATGAAGCTAGAGTGAATCCAGACCATCCATCTCAAGAGAAGCAAATCAGAAAGTGACATGTAAGCCTTAGTGACTCAGCCAAGACTCAGAATTCGACCAGACCCTGACCAAGCCAGCCATGGACTGACCAGTAGGTTTTTCAGACCTGGGCACACTCGGCAGGTGCGCCAGGCTAAAATTGTACAGGCGCACTTCCCAAGTGCACCTGTTCAATTCTGTTCTGGTGCACTTCCCAAGTGCGCCAGTGCATTCTGACCCGTTTTCTGGTTTTTCTGCCCAACTTCGTTCGTCCATATCTTCTTCATACGATATCTGTTTTATGCAAACTTGGACTCTATCTCAAGCAGAATTTCGAGACGAACGCAATGGCATAATCCATTTCCCTGAATTCTTTCATTTAGAATTAATTGTACTTTAATTTGTGAAGCATAATGTTGTAGAATTACGGGGTGTTACATGGACTCTTCAACCCGAACCGCTTAAGATGCAAGAAGCGGACTATACGTAAAGGTTATTAAGTTCATACCCCACTAGCCATTAGTCATTAGTACCATTCCCTATTGGGATAAAGTGGGATACGTCATTATGCCTTTTCTGTTTAGTTTCTCTTCAAACGATCTATTATTGTTACGGGTTCTAATGGTTAATAATATTTTTACATCATTAACCTACTAAGTCCAACTCTATTTTTAATTATAAGTTCTATATTCATTAACATAAATAAGGAAAGTTATATCCTCTTTTACCCTAGGATATGTATTTGATTGCTCCCTTAATTGGACTTTGTATTTAAACAACAATCCATACCCAGAAACCCCCATTCTTTCTTATCCATAAGTTTATTGCCATTTATGACCATAATTGGCATATTTTTCCTAAGACAACCCTTAACTCTAGATATCCTTATTTTATCGGTCCTGAAGTGTCTATTTGTTGTATCCCAATAGACAATTAATATTCTTATTTATCTATTTATTGGTTGACTGTTATATGTATATATATTCATGCACTAGGCCTCTCACATTAAGTTGACTACTTGTGGATGCTGGATTTGCCGGTCGGTTCCAGGCAGATTTATTCCAAAATTTTAACTTAACCTCATGCCTTAGTACATCTACATTTACGCATTAGACTCCTTACACTAAGCTGACTACTTTCGGATGCTGGATTTGCCGGTAGGTTCCGGGCAGGCTTCTAACACTACTTGAGCTTAACATCATGTCTAAATGCAGTTATAATTTATTTTTCCTAATTGGGGTGTACAACACTTATCCTTATTAATTTAGGAATTGTAATAATTATCCTATTATATTTACTTTCCCCAATCAACATTGGTTACAATTGTTATTTATTGATTTGCGGTCCTATTTTAGCAATTAATTATATTGATTGCTACAAATGGTCACCACAAATATAATAATTCAATATAGATTACATTTTCATATAATTATATAATTGAACCTTATCCAAACATTTAACACAACATATATTTTTATCGTTTTATGTTGATTTTGACGGATAATATGTATATGTTTATATTTATGTTTTCTTTTGGTCAACGTAGCTTTTAATTTTATTATTATTATTTAAATTTTATGACTTGGTTATGTCAATAACCAAGCATTCCTTTTTGCATTCAATCTTGCCATATGTTTTCAATCTTACAGAAAGACCACTAGCCGTAATCACTGTAAATTATGTCTAATTTGTGGAATTGTCATATTTCAAAATCACAAGGAAAATATGTAAATATATAATTTGGAATAGTTGATGCAAATTATGCACAAGTATGTATATTTATATTTATAAAATATACTTCATTTGCACCACTTTTCCCTTTTTAATCCTTTTTATCATACCTCTTGTGATTTCAAAATAACGCCTTTTTGTACAAAAGGAGTAAAATGACATATTTACAATAATTAAGCCAAAACCCGACAATAATGAATACAAATAGGCATATTTCTTAAATATTACAATCACATAATTTAACTATCAATTTTTTTTAACCACATTCACATAATTTAGTATTCAACACTGAACTAGAGATTTGTAATGTTACTATAATTAATCAGTGTTTACATTTGACTGATTTCCAGATCTACAATGCTTTTTAACACTGCGGTATATTTTACAACATAACTGTGGGAATATGTGTAAAAAAATTTAAGAATCCTACAATTAATATTACGCATAACCAAAATTTTCAATTCATAAGTTTTGACAATTTTTATAATCAGATCTGACAGGTGCTACTTTAATTTCAATCATATTATTAGCAGATCTGATGATATAAGCATATGAACTTAAGATTTAATACAATAAAGATTAAAAAAAAATACTATAAATGTGTATATAAATTTCCCACTCACCTAAAAGCATCCAAATCCAAAGTTTGAACCTTTAGGCCTACAATTTCCCAAACTCTTATAAATCAACAATTTTTTTGGAAAGGGAAAATTCCAGGTCTGTAGAGACGTAAGAAAATAGGAAAAGAGAAGAGGATCTATTGTTGAGCACTCATTTGCATTTTTTCCATTGGATATGCTAATCCTCTCAATCCTATGTGATTTGGATTTGATTTGTTGTGTAATAATATATTTTTATTTAGGAAATTAGGTTTGGAGAAGGAGGAAAATGGCAGAGCTTCGCTGCTGCCAAGAGATTTGTGTGAAAAAAAAAATTGAGGCCTTACCCCTTTATTTATAGGATTGGAATTGGCCTTGGACCGTTAGATTCATTTTAATTATCATCCGTTCACTTTTTTATAATATATAATATAATGAAATTGCCCTTCAAAACCTGTTCATCACGGGGCACTACAGGCCCAAAGCGGTCTACCGCTTCTAGAAGATCGTCGACTGCCCTATGGTCAGTTTGCCCAGTGAGGGACGGTTTAGAGAAGGTAAGATGTATATTAATTATTTTGTTTATTAATTTCCATCCGTTTTTTGTATTTCGTCCGTAACTTTTTCATACAGACTCTGTTCGCGAAACTCCAAACATGAAAGTTGACCAAAATTCCCAGACGAATGCATCGGTTAAATTGTCTTGTCAAATATCATAGTTTGCATAAACTCCTATTTTTGAGATTCTAATTAAATAACTAATTTATAGTCAAAATTACGGGTTGTTGCATTCTTCCCCTTAAAAGGAATTTCATCCCGAAATTCTGATGCCTAATTATCCTATCCTATGCAACCAATTTGTATAAATCCACTTTGAAACAATGTGTATACGTGCATAATGCACATAATGCATTTCAACCATAAATATGTATGCATGATGGTTCCAAATCGGGCCCTCTATAAGTTTGCATTGAAATTTTTAAAAAACTTTTTGTAAATATAATGCAAAACAACCTAAATATACTAGCAGTTCTATATGAATGCAAATTTCAAAAATTCTTTTTCATCCATAACTCTCACGCAACTATGAGTGGAAGTGTGAAGCAACCAATTTTTTCAAACGTACCATCCAAAACATCACGCAATCTAATTTCTCATAAACCGAACAATGGAAATTAAGGCAAAGAATTTTAACATTTCCTCCACATACAAATATTCCATTTCCTATCCTACAGTGGAATTTTTACCTCAGTTACCCAAAATACTCCAAAATTTTCCATCTGTAGATAGTAAAGGAGGCTTAAAACAAGCTCTAAAATGTAAAACGAGTTAATTAATAACTCTCGTGCATCATTGACAAGGTAGGGAAACAACGTTTCCAAGGCTAAATAATCTTTTCTTTATTGTCGTTATCATTTTTATTGTATCGCTGGCCCTATTACGCAACTAGGCGCATGCACAAAGCATCCAAAAAACCATCCTTACGCTATTCATTTGACCAAAAATTGAATTTTTTTCATAAAAATAAGTTCCCGCTTAAAAATTCTTTTGCTAATTTTGAAAATTCCATTTTCAATTCCGCTTTATTTCCATATGGTGTTCGTATGATAATTCAAAATTTTGGTAAAGTGCACTTTGCTCTATTCAAATAGTCCATTTTAATGTAAAATAGACGTTCAAATATGCATAACTTGCAATATCCAAATTTTGCGTTTTCGCACAAACCGAGATAAAAGAAAGTAAATCAGTAAAAAATTAAAAAGGGTTAAAGTTTTTTTTTTTCTTTTCTCAAACAACGTTTTACAAAAGCTTCAAAAATGTATTTTGTGGAAACTTAAACGTTCAAGTCACATGTTGGAGAAAAAGGAAGTCAATCACGCCAAAAATGCAAAAACTGAAACTACGCACAAAAGACCGAAAATAAATTTTAGCTTTAATAAGGAATGTTGATTTATTTATTTATATACCCGACATAGAACCGGTCCTTTACTAAAATTCATCCAATACATAATTCTATTCTTTGCAGCTCTAGGACAATGGTTAGTTTAGATAAGAAAAATGAGATTTCATTCAAACAGGCATGCGTGAATGACACAAACATTTCCAAACATAGAAGTATCATTAACCTAAGTCGTGCAATTTAAACAATGCTAACAACTACAATCACGAATCACCAAGAACCCGATGCTGGAAAGGTAAAATAACAAAGACGACGACAAAACAACAACACCGAAATGTTGGATCTAAATTAACCTTGGGAGGGTGAACAGGATTTATTACAATTTATCACTGAGTTTAATTTTTACAGGATATTAAAATAATAAAATGAATAGAGAGTAGTTGAAAACATAAATGAGAAAAGTAAATGACACACAAATATACCCCGCTTCGGCAAAATCTTGCCTAATGTTGAATTCCTAAGGTTTATACTAGGTAATAGAATAGACCCCCCTTACAAGACTATGTAAACTCGCGAACCCCTCGCTCCTACTCTAATCCTACGCTCAAAATCCTAGACTGATCTATATCCCCTAGATCAGATTCTCCCTTAGCTACAAACCCGTACCTAGTAAACCCTAATTTTTACAAATTCTAGTAAACTGCTAGCTTTTACAAAAAAAACTAGAAAATACAATGACGATTTTCAAAGAAATTAAAAAAAAAAATATAAAATAAAACACTAAAACTGAAAACCCCTTTTATAATGAACTAGTTCAAACATAGGCTGACCACATTCTCTCATTAATTAAGTTCGATTCCAATCTCTTTGAACATGGTGGCTGCTTCAGAGGAATTAGGGTTTCGGTCCTTTATCCAAATCGATGATGCTTGATTGATGAAATTTGATTCTCTGATGCTAGAGTCTTTGTGGCTTTCTGATGCTTCGATTTGGAATTGTAATTGCGATTGAAAAAACCTTCGAAACTGTAAGTTCTATGAAATTGATTTTATATGATTTCTCTTTGAATTGTTGCCTTGGTTTTTTTATGTTTAGCCGACAATATACGTGATCATGTATTGGGTTTCAAAACCCTTTGATTACTCTGATTTCCTTGAATTGACTTCATCTAATTTTGCGCGTTATTCCTCTTTTGCTGGCCTTGATAAAATCGGCTTTGATTGAGTTGCATGTGTTGATGAATTTAGACATGTTCTTGTCCCTTTCTGTTAATCTGGTCGGCTTCATGAAACATTGTGAACTTTAGCAAATTGTGCACTGATTTTAAAATAAACATCCTACCAAAAATTGATTTATCCCATTGAATGATTTCTGCACGTATTCCTTTGGTAAATTATGCCATGTTTTAATCCACTGGATATTCTTGCATGCCAAATTAAAAAGATCTCAAATATGGAAAGAAAGCTATGATACTTGCTGGTTTTAACATTTGTGCCTTCATGTATATTTGAAAAAAAAAACATTGAATATTCGAAATGATTTCTTCCTAGTATTGAGTCATCTAAATGTTGATGAGAACTTTCCTTCAATTTTGAAAGGAGATAGTATCTACTTATATTCAACATCAAATCCTGAAACCAACAGATATCATATCGGGAATAACGATATCGATATCTTCAAAATTCCCATCACAATATCCGTATAATCACGGAATCCAATATCGAAATATTTTGAAGATTATTTCCATCCAAACCATTCCAATTTATTTGTTGGAAAATTCTGGTTATTTAAAACCATTTCTCAATCCAATTTATTTATCTAAAAATAATCGGATTATAATTCGAGTTAATAACCAGTTCATTTCGATAAAAATATTTTTTATCTTTTCAAATATGGAATTTTTCATTCCAAATCTTTTCAAATCATTTCTTATGATTCTACACTAATTATTGATATTTTTAATAATTTATCAAGGCTCGTATAGTCGATTTCCATAAATGGTCATCGAACTGCACTTACAACGACCTTTCCCAAATTTGATTTGGACATAATTATATATCCAACCGTTCGATTTCACGTTTCTTATAATCTTTGGAAAGCTCTTTTCGATACGAACCCAATGGTTTCGGTTTTAGGAGAATCCGACGGTCGGATCTCCTGTAACGTCCATTCGAAGTCTATGGTAGAAATTCGCTAACGGTCGCTACGCAGCGCGTTCTATTCAGGCCATTATATTATATATATATATATATAATATAATATATGGATTTCATAAATGGTTTACCCCAAACCAGGAAAGGAAATGACAGTATTTGGGTGATCGTAGATCGCTTCACGAAGACCGCCGCCCCGCCTGACTCCGGCCACCGAGTTCGCCAGCGTCGCCACCTACTGACGCGCGACTCCAAGCTTCAGGCCGTGGTTAAACCCGATTCGAACATCGTGCTACGGATTCTCCATAAATTCAAAACCTAGTTTTGAAGATTCAAAAAAGGTATACGACTTTGTTTTTCAGAACAGAAAATAACACTTCTAAGTGTTGCAAATCTTGTTTTCAAATAAAAATCGTATCTTTTTGCTATGTTGACAAAATTCAATGAAACAGGAGACATCAGACTCGTAACGACGCTCACATTTTAGAAGAGTCAGGGGATTTTTCTGAGCTTGCTGCTATTTATAGCAAAGCAACAAATCAATGTGAGATTTCTAAACTGAAATGTGAATGGAAATGTGTTGTATATGTTATATAAGTGAAGTATAAATTATATACATGTTGTATACCTCATGTACATGTATTGTATAAGTTATATGAGCGATTTATAAATTATACATGCATTGTATAAATCATATGTGTGTTGGAATGGAAATAAAATATGCTTACATATACATACGTACATACATACATACATACATATATATATATATATATATATATATATATATATATATATTCCCCTTGTCAACAAACCATGGATGATATTTATTGATTGTGAATTGGCATGAAAAATTTGGTGAATAATGCAAATGGTTGATAGGATTGTTTGTGGTTGATATTGTTGAATTATGGTTGAAATATACCCGTTTGTGGTTGAAAACAAAATTAGAATAGGTTGTGGAAAAGAAAAACATACTCGCCTTCATGCAAACTAGATGTATGAAATCCCCATTGTCAAAAACCGCGAGGTTTTAAGGTAGAGCGAGGACCCGTACTCGGGATAGTGCAGGTTTTAAATACCCTACCATTATGCTGCCGAAATTTTCAATAATATTCATGTGTTAGAATTATTTTCATGTGTTGAAATTACTTTCATGTGTTGAAACTATATTCATGTGTTGAAACCATGTTCATGTGTTGAATAGATATTCATGTGTTGAATAGAAATTCATGTGCTGAATAAAATTCTTTGGAAGATAAAAATAACATTTTATCACATATATAGAATATATAAATTATTCGTGTTTTAAATAAATTGTTTTAACAATAAAAACCACGTTTTTATTATATATATAAACTATAGAAAACATTCATGTGTTGAATAAAGGACTAGAACAATAAAAATCATATTTTTGTTACATGTGTGAAGTCAAAAACATTCATGTGTTGAATATACGGATTGAACAATAAAATCTACATTTTTATTGTGAATATGAAGTGCTAAAAATATTCATGTGTTAAATAAATATTTTTGATGATAAAAATATCATTTTTATCATGTAAATGACTCGCTAAAAATACACAAGTTATTAAATAAATATTTATTTGCTATGAATATTATTTTTAACATGTATGTGTACTAAATAAAAAATTCATGCGTTGAAATATATTTTTGTTTGCTCAAAATATCATTTTTATACGAAAAATGAAGTGTTAAAAATAACCACTTGTTCAAATAAAGATTTATGGGTTGAAAATATTATTTTTAACATGTGTAGGAAGTGTTAAAAATAACCATGTATAGAAATAAACCTTTGTTCGCTAGTAATATTATTTTTAGCTTAGTTTTGCACATATATATATACATATGTTGAATAGGAAAATGGATTACCTGTTGAGTAAAGAATTTATTTGCGTGCTTGGCAAATAGGTAAACCTTAATGAGTTGGTTGTGCAATTTTATTATTATATCAACTCCTGCGAATGCCATTGGATGCAAAGTGCTGGTTGTTCTGTGTGAAATAATAAATGTCGCCTTAGGATAGTAACAATTAATTTTGAACTACACTACATGGCATACTTCTTGAAGATAGGCATACTTCATCATATACCACATAAGCATTTGGAGCTTGTGTGACAAGGTTGAAGATTTACCATACGAGCGAGAGGCTTGTATGGCGGTGACTATATATTGCAGGTTGAACTGATGACTGATCTGGACTATATAAAAAGCAACGTTAAATTGCAAGATTAATAAAAAAACCCACACGGGTCTGGAGATGACAATAAACACGTCTCTCTGGCCATTAAGGCAAACAAACCATTTATAGGGTGACGAGAATTTATTCTCTGGAGTTATGATCTATACACACTCCCCGGTGGACACCGGAATATATCACTATAAATATGTGCTTGCTTATTAGGATTTATTGGGTACCTATTACGACCTAATAAATTTCCAAACCCCTTCGCGCACAAAGGAGGTTATGGCGAAATTTTCTAAAATTTGAAGGCATTAGTGAAATATTTGAAGATAAAACGATATTGAAATCATTGAATAAATTATATTTATATATATATATATATAAATTAAATAAAATGAATCGAACCCCTGCAGTTCGAGTTTTTAAGTCGTAACTTTAAACGATTATACCAAAAGATCCGACCATCGGATTTTCACGAAACTGGAACCATTGGGTTCGCTTTGGAAATATCTTTCCAACGATATAAAGCTTGTTGAGATCCAACGGTTATATTTTCTGATATGTGTAAAACAAATTTGAAGAAAAACAGTGCCAGTGCCTCAACACGACCTGAAACGTCGTTTAATTATATAGCGCCATTTTTAAATAAATAAAAATTGCGATATATCGTTATAAAATATTATAGATGATATGGAATGAAAATAAACCGATTATACTTGGTTTGGTTGTCATTGGATGGTTAAATGTGTTTGACATGAAAATTATACAAAAGAACTGAAATGTGAATGTCGGATAAATTAATCATGGAAAGAACCGATTTGAAATCTAAATATACATGAATTATTTGAAAAGGCTGAGTTAATTCTCATTTCAAATAATTGATCGACGATTAGAAGTTGAAGAGATGAAGACGGTTCAAGACCAACGATCTTCACATCGGATGGATGGGCGCTACTGATGCTCATGATTGGAGTAGCTACCTTGAAAGGGCTGAAGTGGTAGCCGTCCAGACGTATTTGTTGATTGTACGGACATGCGAGGAATATGGTGCCTCCGATTTCGCTCAGACCCAGAACGAACTTGTAAATGGACTATGTGTCTGACATTGGATTTTGTTATGTGCTAATTGATCTCTATTAAATATATATCTGTTTGCCGGTGGAGAATTTATTCTCTTGCTTAATGCCCTTCTCTGAGACATACGAGCTCAGAGGTTATATATCGATAGAAATCAGTCGCATGGAATGAATTGCCTATGTGGCATGCCTAAGTGGCAGATGATCAAGGCATTTGCTGAAATGCAAAGTCTTGTGGTAGATAATCAAAGCACGGCCTATGTGGCATAACTTTGTGTATAACGTTGATTCGCGAGCCTCACACCTCAGTTTGAGTCAAAAACAGGATAGTGACTTTAGGGAGAACACCACGTTTCTGTCTAGCTATGGGTGATGTCAGTGACCTACCAGCCCTGACATTTATATTATTTTACCTGTGTGGCAGTTGGAATGCGATGCGCCTCGGATATAAGTCATATAGGACCGGGAAATGTGTGTTCAGGAATAATTAATCCTCAAAAGTAGGAGAGGACCGGCCTTGAAGCTTCCAGGATCGCTGTGTGTGGTCCTGAGACATTTGCTACAGTGTCTCGAACGCAGAGGACCTTGCCCCTTGCCTCGACTCATGATGGAATCCAATTTCCAATATGAAATTACGGATTTGATTGTATTACTAGTATGGCGACATCATATACGGTACCCATGCCGTCTATGATTGATATTTATGATGGAAGTTGCTTTTGAAACATATATGCACTAGTAATAATATCAAACACTTTTGTTTTACACATATCAAGCATTTCTTGGCCATTATAAGGTAAAACTCTATCCTCCGGCTTGCGTTGCTTTGTGTGATGGGACCTGAGTCTTATAATGGCTTCATTTTTATAAAAAGCATTGCGATGATATAATAGTTTACTTTATTTCATGCACTGGCGATCATTGGAGTAAACGCGTTCCGCGGAAGTGGCGTGGTCCTATGATTTGCCTTATGGTTGTTTAATTAATTAAGTAGATTTCTCATACCATTCCTATGACTTACTCGTAGTTTGTTTTACCTTGCAGACTCGGGTGCCCTTGTTTCCGCACGGGCAGCCTAGTGACAGGTAGCAGGACATATTTTGGCTTTGGCACTACAGCAGGGAGTGCATCTTTTGGCTTATATGGCGAGGCTTGACTTCTCAGTGTTTTGGCTATTGATATTCCGCCATTATTATCTATGAATATGATTCCGCTCATGGAGATGTAGACTGATATTTCTTTTTATGTACTCTCTTATGTATATGTACCACTTATGGCAATGTAGACTGATCATTTACATTTATGCACTAAGTTGTATCCCACACTGTGCTCTCTGATGTTGTGACATATTATGATTCCGCTGTCATATTTATGTAAATCATTCTATTTGCTGCTTATGCTATTATCTGTACTTTGCTAATGATGATTAATGTGTTATATTCCAATGATTATCCTTAACACTGTCGTACGGGGTTTTGGGATCGTCACAGGTGGTATCAGAGCTTTGGTTAATCTTAGTTCTGGAATTTAACAAGTTAAACACCACGTTAGAATAGAATCAGTAGTGTTCTAAGGCAAGTAGCTCATTAGAGATAGGATTAGTAATGTCATAGAATGAGCTAAGCAGAATAGCAAAAATAATTTGATTAGTGCATCGTTGTCTTTCCTTAAGTTCTTCTGCTTTACCATATATTAATGTTATTGTTTCTATGGAATTGACTCTTTTCTTGCTTATACATAACTTGATATATAGCTACACGAGCAGCTACAGCTAGAGGAGGTCGAGAAGGCCAAGGAGGTCGAGGTGGAGGACGGGGGAATATCCCTATTGCAGAAGGGCCTTTGATACAACTACCAGCCCTGCATCCATTCGAACTAGACCGAGTGGCGAAGTGATATAAGAATCTTGGGGGCAATACCTTTTTAGGCCCTGGCGAAATCCGCATTATTACAGCTTTCGTACCACCTAACACCGAAATTCCTCATGATGACGAAATAATAGCTGCTTTAAAAGATGACGGTGGTAATGATGGGCATGATGAAGACCCCGATGTTACTATAACTAGGGATACAGGAAATATTGATGATCTGACTTTGGCCAAGATGAAGGCCAAGCAAGATAAGCGTATGCAGCTGAAAGTTGAGGAGATAGATCCTGAAAATCTTAAGCCTCTTGCGACAGTACCTCCTGGGTCATGGTTAGTCGTTAAACTTTCGACTAGATCGATCATTGAGGAACTTGCTAAAAAAATTTCTATTGATCCCAGTTTCACAATCCTGGGGTAGAAGAAACCAAAGGGTACTTTCACTGAGGCTGCGAAAGAAGAGAAGGAAAAGCTCAAGACTGCCAAGAAGGCAAAGTCTACTCCGAAATCCAAGTGAAAATGCATTTTGTCTTTTTTTTTTTGATATTCCACTGGTCTGTTACTGTAACACCCCGTAATTCTGTTAATATTAATATTTACAAATTAAAGAATAACTAATCTCAGATGCGAGAATTATGGGAAACGTGTTGCGCCATTGTGTTCGTCTCGGAATTCTGGTTGAAATAGAGTCCAAGTTTGCGGGAAACGAGTAACGGATGAAAGAGTTAAGGAAGAACGAAGTTTGGTGGCAAAGTAAAGAAAAAAAATATAAATGCACTGGCGCACTTGGGAAGTGTGCCAGTACATATTTACACTGGCGCACCTGCCAAGTGTGCCCAGGCTGAGGCTGGAGCCTGCACAGCTTTCTGGTTCAGGCTGACCCGTGTTATTGAGTCCATTCTGACTCCTTGCTGAGTCATTAGGGCTGACTCATCACCCTATCATAATTGATATTAACCCTAAGAACATCCGATGGCTTAAATTAATTTATAACTCTATAAAAAGACCCTTATACACAAACCCTAAATCAGAAAATAAACAAAGACCATGGCCGTCATGCTGTTTTTTTGAGACCTAGTGCAGCCGCCATCAAATTAAAGATAAAGAACAGCAACCAAATCAGAACTACCCAACCCTAACAGCGATTCTTCATCAAAGGTGCGCTAATTCGACTCTTTTTCTTCTCTAATTGTGAGTATGATAGTCTTAACAAGATTATTATCATTTTAATTAGGTTAAGTCATGAATGGATTGTGAGTAGATGATGTGAATTGTCATATGCTATCATGTATGTTATTAATCCTATGCTATGTGGTGATGATATTCTATATGTTGTAAATCATGCTATGACGATGTTATGTATATTGAAAGTTTCTATGCTAAGTTGTGATGAATCATACATGTTAGAAAGCCATCTATGCTAGTTAGTTCATATTAATTAAATCATCATGTTTGTGGTATGTTGATCTATACGACAAGTTACATATGCAAGTTAAATTGAATAGAAAAGTCATGAACATATGCCAAGACATCTATTATGACATCTAGAACTATGCTATGACATATGTGATATCCTATGCTAGTTTGCATCATCATTATGTTGCCTATAAACCCCATATGCAAGGTTATGTACAGATTTGGGCTATGATCATATCATGTAAATTGTGACATTTAACAAGTTGACACCTTTTGATCCTTAACATGTGTAGTTTATGCAAGTTTAACCCCTATTATGATTAGATTTATTTTAATTGTCTTTATGTTGCGATAATTTATCTTTGTGCTATGTGTTGGACTATTCAAGTCTAGCCTATATTATGCGTTGAATAAGCGAACATATAAACGTGGGGTAGGGGTAATATTAAGGATTTAATAATAAGATGTTGGGGTGCAATTGATATGATTTTGCATACCATGAGTGGATGACCATAATTGAGTCAATTATGGGCATCAATAAAAGTGGACTTAATTAATAATTTGGATAGGGAATTATTAAAACTGGGGTAAAAGATTGAAAGTTGTCAATCAATGCTTAGGACACGAGGTTGGACTCGTTTGTGACGTAAACCTGCCCGGACCCGCCCGGCAAATCCAGTGGTCACAAATGTCAATCCAATGTGAGAGGTCCTAGGCCTAAACTAAAGCATAAGTGTTGTAAAGACACGAGGTTAGACTCTTTTATGGTGTAAGACCGGACCCGCCCGGCAAATCCAGCTGCCATAAATGCCAGTCTAATGTGAGAGGTCTTTATAAGGTTATGGCCTGAATGAATTAAGAAATACTTAACCAGATAAACATGTAAGGTGGGACATGGGGGTTAAGTAGGTGCCTTGGGTGGCATGAGGAATATAGTGGGTGCCCTTAGTGGCATGTGAAATACGATTAATAAGACTTAACCAAACACACATGTAAATGAACGTGACTAAGAGGGTTAAGTGGGATATATTAATGACAAGCTTAGGTGGGTAGCTTGTGGGGGTCCATTTCAACCAGTATCCCAAACGTATCTTTGTGGGCTCGACCCAAGTCGAGGACGGGACACGCATACTGAGTTTGACTATAAGAGGCCAAAATGGGGAGCGGTGGCAATGCAAGTCCAATGGGTTTCATATGTGTGTGTGGACCCGGGCTGGTAGGTAAGACGTTGTTACATCGTGTAGGTATAAGCCGTGCATTCTCAAGTTGTATCGGGTTGCCACTTTAGGGGAGTGATACACCCCACTGTGGGGCCAGCACGGGTATCTACGAGTAGGGAGCCGATCGATAGTGGGTAGTGGGGTACACCTAGTGGAGATAGGGAAAGACGGCACCTATGTAGTCAGCTAGGGGTACATAAGGCTATTTATATGTTTCTGTGTGAAGCAAATGGGATCAACCTTTAGGGTGACCGGTGCGGTGCAGTGTAGTAATGTGCGGTGCAGTATAGTAATTATTCGTTAGTAATTAGGTATGCCTTTACCGTTATCTTTAACGTTATCTTAAACACTATCTTTATCATCCAAATAGTTCGTAGACATTTACTTGTCTTCCAGCTTATGCCTTAGTCTAGTTACTTTGATAATAGTATTGTTAGAATTATCATACTCGCCAAACTTTATGTCTGACCCCCTCCATTTCTATCCTTTTTCCCCTATAGGTCCTCAGGTTGTACCCAGCTCTAGTGGAGTTTGATTGGATTGCTTCATCTCTCTTTGGAAAGCTTGGACCGTTAAAGTAAAGTCCAGCTTGTTATCTTTTTTTTAATGGCTATTTATGTAATGGGATCATGTATTTTTTCTTATGAAGATGGATATTGTACTTGACTCTGATTTATGGTTTTATGATGTAACAAACATGTTTAAATTCCGCTGAAATAAAATAATGAAGTTTTAAATTCCCAAGTACCGTTTATAATCTGTCTTGTTGTAATTTTTCTGTTCTATATTCACTTAAAAACCTCCATGGAAGTTAATGCATTCCCTTTGTGAGTGACATTAATGGACGTGGGGTGTTCCACGTGGTATCAGAGCTTAAGGTTACCAGAACAGATAAATTTTTTAGAAAAACTATTTTTTCTAAAGTATTTTTGGAAGAAGTGCTTTCAAAAACATGTTATTTAAAGAGGAAAGTTTTAAAGAAAAACATAATCCCCAAATAGCCATATATCTTTATCTTTCGAATTCTCCATTTTGAATCTTTCCTTTTTCGTTTCAGCATGGCTGAAGATCTTAACCTTCCTGACGG
Organism: Allium sativum; assembly: GCA_030737875.1. NCBI lineage: Eukaryota > Viridiplantae > Streptophyta > Magnoliopsida > Asparagales > Amaryllidaceae > Allium > Allium sativum. The sequence goes on along the minus strand of JASFAX010000093.1, from coordinate 175,071 downwards.
TGTGACGATACCAGGATGGTATAAGAGGTTGTTAGAGGATAGGGCCGCCGCAGGTCCGGCCAATGTTCCTCCACCACCAGTTGCACCCGTTCCTCCTCCTTCCCGCGTTGATACTTTTGCAAAGACGTGCAAGGAATTTAAGGCTATGGGTGGAAAACCTTTTCAAGGGTCAGAAACATTTGTGGAAGCTAGAGACTGGCTTAAGGAGGTGGTAGAATTGCTAGAAATATTTGAAGTGGAAGAAGGGAGGAAAGTCAAAGTAGCAGCTTGGTTGATGAAGGGAGAGGCCTCGTTCTGGTGGGAGGTCACTAATGGGGAGCGTCATGTTGATTCTTGGGCGGATTTCAGGCGTAGGTTTGTGGCCAAGTTTCTCTCAAGGGCAGAAGAAAATATATATATGGAAAGGTTCTTGACAATGAAGCAAGGAAGCTCATCAGTGAAAGAATATGTCAACAAATTTAATCAATTAGCAAGATTTGGCTTGGACTTAGTGAACACGCCGGAGAAGAAGGCGCTGAGATTCATTAATGGATTGAATGAACCGTGGCAAGGGTTGGCTATGACCCACATCCCTATGAGGGCCACCTTTGAGAAGCTAGTAGACAAGGCACTCATGCATGAGGAGAAAAGCGCTAAAGCTGATAAGGAACCCGAGAAGAAAGGGGATCAGAAGAAACCACAACAACAAAACAAGAAGGGTGGTAAAGACAATAATGGCAAGAGGAAGAAGAAATGCTTTAACTGTGGGACACCAGGCCATCTCAGCAAGGATTGCCGAAAGAAAAAGAAGACTGTATGTTTCCACTGTGGTGAGGCGGGACATCTAGTGAAGGACTGCCCAAAGAAGGGGCAGAGGGCAGGAGCTACCTCGGGAGGACAGGTGCAGGCTCTTATAGCACCAGGGTAGGCAAGGGGACAAGTTCAGGCTCTCGCGGTCCCACCGCTGCAAGAACGAGGTAGAACCATTTCTGTTGAAAGATTAGTTTTTCTTTTTGATCATCCTGTCCGTACCTTATTCGATTCGGGCGCATCGCATTCGTTTATCTCTACATCATTAGTTGAATCACTGCACTTAAACACCAGTTTAGTAGAGGATCCCTTAGTTGTTTCGAATCCAATTGGGGGCTCAGCTCATTTGTCCATGATGTGTTTGGATTTGAAAATTTCTATACTTAGCGTTGAGTTTAGATGTGATGCTTATGTGTTAGGCTTCACAAGCTATGGGCTAATTTTAGGAATGGATTGGTTATCCAGAAATGGGGCCGTTCTTGATTGTAAAAGGAAAGTAGTTAGGATCGTGACTCGCCTTGGCAACACTCTCGAAATCTTTTGTAATCCCATCAATTCTGTTATGCTAATTTATCTAGAGTAGCTTGACGCGTGTGAGGAAAATCTACGATCGGTTAGAGTGGTCCGAGAGTATTCAGATGTGTTCGAGGAGGTGAAGGGCTTGCCTCCAAAGCGGGAGATAGATTTTCGAATATATCTTGTGGATAATGCGAAACCAGTATCTTTGCCAGTACGTCACATGGCTCCGCGTGAAAGGAGGGAACTCGATAAGCAAGTGAAGGAGTTGTTTGAGAAGGGGTTCATAAAACCAAGTATATCGGAGTGGGGTGCTCCAGTAGTATTTGCCACGAAGGCGAATGGGTCCCTTAGACTTTGTGTGGACTATAGAGAACTTAATAAGCTTACTAAGAAGAACAGACACCCACTGCCGAGGATTGGCGATCTCTTCGATCAGTTAATTGGCGCCTCAGTGTTTTCGCAGTTGGACTTAGCCACTGGTTTCCAGCAGTTGAGAGTGGCTGAGGATAGCATTGACAAGACTGCCTTTAGGACTCTAGACGGTTTTTATGAATGGCTAGTGTTGCCCTTCGGTTTGACAAACGGCCCCGCATACTTTGTTGATTTGATGAGTAGGGTGTTTAGGGAGTACCTTAACAAATTCGTGGTAGTCTTTGTAGACGACATCTTGATCTTTTCTAAGGATGAGGAAGAGCATGCCTTACATCTTAGGGAAGTGTTGGAGACTCTTCGAGCGCATAGCCTTAAGGCTAAATTTTCTAAGTGTCACTTCTGGAGGAAGGAAGTACGGTTCTTGGGGCACGTGGTTTCCAAAGAAGGGATAGCCGTGGATCCCGCGAAGGTGGTGGCCATCCAAGATTGGAAGGTCCCTAAAAATGCTACTGAAGTGAGAAGTTTCTTAGGGTTGGCTGGCTACTATAGGAAGTTTATCAGAGACTTCGCAAAGATATCAGCTCCATTGACACGCTTGACGAAGAAGAACCTAGTTTTCACAATGGACGTAGATTATGATGATGCGTTCCAACGTTTGAAGAGAGCTTTGACCTCAGCCCCAGTCTTAGTGCTGCCAGACGGGAGTATGCCATTTACCGTATATACTGACGCTTGTGGGACATGACTAGGCGTAGTCTTAATGCAAGAGGGTAGGGTAGTAGCCTATGGTGGAAGGCAGTTGAGGACGCATGAGAAGAATTACCCCACGCATGACCTAGAGTTGGCCGCTATTGTTTTAGCGCTTAAGTCTTGGCGTCACTATCTTCTTGGCGAGAAATTCGAATTATTCACTGACCACAAATCGCTAAAATACTTATTCTCTCAGAAGGACTTGAAATTAAGGCAGCAAAGGTGGATGGAGTTCTTGGCGTCCTACGACTTTGAGATAGCATATACCCCTGGAAAGGGTAACGTGGTGGCCGATGCCTTAAGTAGAAAAAGATTATCCTTAAGTCCTTTGTTTGTTGAGCGGCGAAGTTTAGAGTTCATCTCTATGTTTGATTTTAGACCTTCCGTTAACTTCGTACCCGGTTTGCTAGCATCCTTGGAGGTCAGACCTACGCTTTTGGGACGGATTGACGAGGCACAGCGAGACAACCCGCAGTTGGTTGAGTTAGTAGAAAAGCTCAAAGGAGGGGAGTCATCAAGCCATCTCCGTAGGTATACCCTAGATGATAAGGGTTGGTTACGTAGGGACGGTAGACTTTGTGTACCAAAAGACGATGACCTAAGGAAGATTATTCTTGACGATGCACATCGTTCGAAGATGACCATTCATCCCGGCGGGGACAAGATGTACAAAGACATGAAACGAGTTTTCTTTTGGGCCGGTATGAAGAGGGACATGGCCGAGTATGTTGCTAGATGCTTGGTGTGCCAACATGTTAAAGCGGAGCAAAAGAAACCCGGTGGGTTACTTCAACCATTGGAGGTTCCACTATGGAAGTGGGAAAGTGTCTCGATGGACTTTATTGATGGATTACCGAGATCGAGAAAGGGCAATACGTGGATTTAGGTTATAGTGGATAAGCTTACTGAGAGTGCCCATTTCATTCCCGTGAAGAGTAAGAGGACTGCTCCATGGTTAGCTTCTGTATACGTCCGAGAAATAGTTTGTTTGCACGGTGTTCCTTCTAGCATAGTGAGCGACCGCGATCCTACTTTCACTAGCGAATTTTGGAGAAGCTTACAAGAGGCGGTAGGGCCTCAGTTATGTTTGAGCACCGCATATCATCCTCAAACGGACGGCCAGACTGAGAGGGTGAATTGCATTCTAGAGGATCTTTTGAGGCTATGTATCCTAGACTTTGGGGGTACATGGGAAGAGCATCTTCCATTGGTAGATTTCGCATATAATAATAGCTTTCAGTCCAGCATTGGCATGGAACCTTTCGAAGCTCTTTATGGACGATCCTGTCGTTCACCTACATGTTGGTGGGAATCTACGGATAAGATCTTACTTGGGCCCGATATGATTAGAAAGACTTCGGAGAAGATCGACTTGATTCGAAGGAGGGTGAAAGCAGCGCAAGATAGGCAAAAATCTTATGCGGATAAGAGGAGGACAGATCTCGAGTTTGAAGTTGGGGACATGGTCTTTATCAAAGTGTCTCCATTACGGAACGTAGTTCGCTTTGGGTCCGCTGGGAAGTTAGCACCAAGGTTTGTAGGACTGTTTCCTATTAAGGAAAGGATTGGACAGATGGCGTATAGAGTGGAATTGCCTGAGAGACTTAGTGGTGTACGCGACGTATTCCATGTGTCACATTTGAGGAAGTGCTTGCACGAGACCGCGGAAGTGGTAGAGCCAAACTTGCTTAGAGAGGTGGAGATCGAGCATGACGCGACGAATCGACGAGCTGCAATGCGCATTCCTTGGTCAGAGATCAAGAAGCTGAGAAATCGAGAGGTCAGACTAGTCAAAGTACAATGGGGAGATGATGAGAGCAACGCTACTTGGGAGACAGAAGAGAAGATGCGTTCACGATACCCTTTTCTTTTTGAGGGTATGTCTTTTAATTTCTCCTTTATCGCTTAGCTTGTACCTATCTTATCTTTAGTATGTCCTCTCGCTAGTATTCTTGACCTTTAGATAGGATAATCCTATGGTTGAAACATGTGTTTGAGACATGTTAGGTATGATGGATGCAAAGTGGATGCAAGTGTTTGCTAGCGGTTGCTCGTGGACGCATATACACACACTATTAGGCACTAGATCGGCTCAGTCACTTCATATTGCATATTACATATAAATGGATGTATTTAGTAAAATAGATGTATTTAGTAAAATGGATGTATGATGTATCATACGGATACCGCATTTTGGTGAATGGTTGTGCACACATGTAGAAATAATATGTAGCATTAAGGAACTTTTGCATACATAATGGATGCATTGCATTATCATGGTTTGCATTAAGGAGGTCGACTGAATCAGTGGGCTACCTGATTTTGCATTAGATAAGTGACATATAAACACACAGTGCATTTAAACATGAAAGCATTAGAAGCCTATAAGGACAATGGATGCCTGTGTTTGATGGTTGAGTAGATGGACGATTGGATGATAGGATATACATTCTTCTTGACTTGAAGGGCGAAATCCTTTAAGGAGGGGAGAATGTAACACCCCGTAATTCCGTTAATATTAATATTTACAAATTAAAGAATAACTAATCTCAGACGTGAGAATTGTGGGAAACGGGTTGTGCCATTGTGTTCGTCTCGGAATTCTGGTTGAAATAGAGTCCGAGTTTGCGGCAAACGAGTACCGGATGAAAGAGTTATGGACGAACGAAGTTTGGTGGCAAAGTAAAGAACAAAAAATATAAATGCACTGGCGCACTTGGGAAGTGCGCCAGTACATATTTACACTGGTGCACCTGCCAAGTGCGCCCAGGCCAAGGCTGGAGCCTGCACAGCTTTCTGGTTCAGGCTGACCCGTGTTGTTGAGTCCATTCTGACTCCTTGCTGAGTCATTAGGGCGGACTCATCACCCTATCATAATTGAATGGTTTTGATTAACCCTAAGAACATCTGACGGCTTAAATTAATTTATAACTCTATAAAAAGACCCCTATACACAAACCCTAAATCAAAAAATAGACAAAGACCATGGCCGTCATGCTTTTTTTTTGAGACCTAGTGCAGCCGCCATCAAATTAAAGATAAAGAACAGCAACCAAATCAGAACTACCCAACCCTAACAGCGATTCTTCATCAAAGGAGCGCTAATTCGACTCTTTTTCTTCTCTAATTGTGAGTATGATAGTTTTAACAAGATTATTATCATTTTAATTAGGTTAAGTCATGGATGGATTGTGAGTAAATGATGTGAATTGTCATATGCTATCATGTATGTTATTAATCCTATGCTATGTGGTGATGATATTCTATATGTTGTAAATCATGTTATGATGATGTTATGTATGTTGAAAGTTTCTATGCTAAGTTGTGATGAATCATACATGTTAGAAAGCCATCTATGCTAGTTAGTTCATATTAATTAAATCATCATGTTTGGGCTATGTTGATCTATATGACAAGTTGCATATGCAAGTTAAATTGATTAGAAAAGTCATGAACATATGCCATGACATCTATTATGACATTTAGAACTATGCTATGACATAAGTGATATCCTATGCTAGTTTACACCATCATTATGTTGCCTATAAACCCCATATGCAAGGTTATTTATAGATTTGGGCTATGATCATATCATGTAAATTCTGACATTTAACAAGTTGACACCTTTTGATCCTTAACATGTGTAGTTTATGCAAGTTTCACCCCTATTATGATTAGATTTATTTTAATTGTCTTTATGTTGCGATAATATATCTTTATGCTATGTGTTAGACTAGTCAAGTCTAGCCTATATTATGCGTAGAATAAGCGAACGTATAAACGTGGGGTAGGGGTAATATTAAGGATTTAATAATAAGATGTTGGGGTGCAATTGATATGATTTTGCATACCATGAGTGGATGACCATAATTGAGTCAATTATGGGCATCAATAAAAGTGGACTTAATTAATAATTTGGATAGGGAATTATTAAAACTTTGGTAAAAGATTGAAAGTTGTCAATCAATGCTTAGGACACGAGGTTGGACTCGTTTGTGACGTAAACCTGCCCGGACCCACCCGGCAAATCCAGTGGTCACAAATGTCAGCCCAATGTGAGAGGTCCTAGGCCTAATCTAAAGCATAACAGTTGTAAAGACACGCGGTTAGACTCTTTTGTGCTGTAAGACTGCCCGGACCCGCCCGGCAAATCCAGCTGCCATAAATGCCAGTCTAATGTGAGAGGTCTTTATGAGGTTATGGCCTGAATGAATTAAGAAATACTTAACCAGATAAACATGTAAGGTGGGACATGGGAGTTAAGTAGGTGCCTTGGGTGGCATGAGGAATATAGTGGGGGCCCTTAGTGGCATGTGAAATAAGATTAGTAAGACTTAACCAAACACACATGTAAATGAACATGACTAAGAGGGTTAAGTGGGATATATTAATGACAAGCTTAGGTGGGTAGCTTGTGGGGGTCCATTTCAACCAGTATCCCAAACGTATCTTTGTGGGCTCGACCCAAGTCGAGGACGGGACACGCATACTGAGTTTGACTATAAGAGGCCAAAACGGGGAGCCGTGGCAACGCAAGTCCAACGGGTTTCATATGCGTGTGTGGACCCGGGCTGGTAGGTAAGACGTTGTTGCATCGTGTAGGTATAAGCCGTGCATTCTCAAGTTGTATCGGATTTCTACTTTAGGGGAGTGATACACCCCACTATGGGGCCAGCACGGGTATCTACGAGTAGGGAGCCGCTCGAAAGTGGTTAGTGGGGTACACCTAGTGGAGATAAGGGAAGACAGACCTATGTAGTCAGCTAGGGGTACGTAAGGCGATTTATATGTTTCTGTGTGAAGCAAGTGGGATCAACCTTTAGGGTGACTGGTGCGGTGCAGTGTAGTAATGTGCGGTGCAGTATAGTAATTATTCGTTAGTAATTAGGTATGCCTTTACCGTTATCTTTAACGTTATCTTAAACACTATCTTTATCTTCCAAATAGTTCATAGACATTTACTTGTCTTCCAGCATATGCCTCAGTCTAGTTATTTTGATAATAGTATTGTTAGAATTATCATACTCGCCAGACTTTATGTCTGACCCCCTCCATTTCTATCCTTTTTCCCCTCCAGGTCCTCAGGTTGGACCCAGCTCTAGTGGAGTTTGATTGGATTGCTTCATCTCTCTTTGGAAAGCTTGGACTGTTGAAGTAAAGTCCAGCTTGTTATCTTTTTTTTTATGGCTATTTACATAATGGGATTATGTATTTTGTCTTATGAAGATGGATATTGTACTTGACTCTGATTTATGGTTTTATGATGTAACAAACATGTTTAAATTCCGCTGAAATAAAATAATGAAGTTTTAAATTCCCAAGTACCGTTTATTATCTGTCTTATTGTAATTTTTCTGTTCTATATTCACTTAAAAACCTCCATGGAAGTTAATGCATTCCCTTTGTTAGTGACATTAATGGACGTGGGGTGTTACAGATACTGTTGTAGCGAGTGCGGCCCTCGCATCTTTTGCTTAGTTTTTCAGTACAAACTCGCGTGTTTGTGAATAAAGTAGTTTATTCCCTGCAATGTCAAATATTTGTAAATTTATCATTTAAGTAAAAATGCAGATAAACAATATGTCACATCACAGTTATACAATAAAGTCATTATCAAGGGAACATGTGTATGTATATTCCGCCAATCAATCATGAATAGACTGACTAGCTAAGGCTTATTCGAGATTGATTAAACTCAACATTCAGTTGCCCCTGACTCTCTGGCAGGGCTAAATCTCTTTTGTCATTGATGCTTATTCTTATAGCATCTTTATACTCTCCTGTCTCATAACCAGGTTACAGTATTATCGAGGCGGTCTCTTATCAGGGTGCACTTTCATGCCTCAAGGGACGTCGTCTTACCGTCCTTTATACTCTCTCTCGATTCATGAGAGTTAGAGTCAGGAATGTCGTCTTCCCATTCCTTCTATCTTATTCTGCAAATGGTCATTTCGTTTGCTCTTGCAAACGAATTTTCTCCAATTTTACAAGTTTAATTTAATGTTTAGTGTTTCATAGCCATGGCAAAAAAATTACTGAAGATAAAAATAATGCAGGAAAGTAAATGACACATGATATTTTTATAGTAGTTCAGCTAAGTTGTAGCCTACATCCACTTCATAATTCTTCATTCATATAAACAGACTTTTTAAGGCAAGTCATGCCTTTTTACATAGTCTATAAAAACAAAGGGAAAACATTGCATATTTAGCTCAGATATCGCCGCAAGTGTTGAGCATTCCAAGCTCTGGGAATCTCCTCACCATCCACGGTCGTTAGCTTGAAGGCTCTTGTATCAAGCTTCCGTTGGATGGCATAGGGTTAGGGCTATAAATCAAACAATACTGTCCGATGTCCAACCCAGTCCGACACGAATTTATGTTCGTCCGTTAGTTCGTCCGGATAAGCAATGGTCTAAAATCGAACAACATTAGTTGTCCGTCCGAAAATTTCGGTTCGAGCCGGAACATTGTGTGTCCGAGTCGAGTATGTCCGTGAACAGACCACCCAACAGCCACAAATGAAGAACACATACTGTGCTTTGCATTATAATTATAATAACGATGTACTATTTTTTTTGAAGAACATGTACTATTCCATGCATGATAATAATGATATAGTATTATTTTTTCTGTCTATTCGAGTATTCCTTATTTCCAAGATAAACGACTCACTTTCTCCATGCTTTTTCATTCCTAAATCACTGCTTCAAATTTCTTCAAATCCCTAAAAGTTAAAGTTGTTTTGCTTTTAAAAAAATGTCGAAGCTTCCCGATCGAGCTGTGTTGCGACCGCTACTTCATATTCGAACATCTGCTTCATCCTCCTCTCAGATCCGCCAAAATCGAAAACCATCAGTACCCAAATCGATTCTCCACAACCACATCCACCAACTCCAAAACATCAGTAATTGGCTACCGACTTCACAGTGCCATAGTTTAATGAATTCCAAAGTTATCATTTCTTCATGCCACTTCATCTCTAATGTCACAACTTTTGGGTATGACAAAGAACGATTTCTTTCCTAAAATTTTTTTGTAGTATTTCTTCAGTTTTCTGTTATTGTTACCACTTTTGGTTATACATATTACAGATGCAATAAAAGATCATTAGGTTGATGCTCATGTGCAGTTTTGTTTGATTGATATGATGTTCACCCGAATTATTGAGTGGCGTGATGTTCGGTATCTAATTTGCTCATTTGATTCAAGTTGTAAGATTTTATGCGCATGCAGAATTCAGAATCTATAGTGTTTACTGAATCAGTTATATGTACGAAGATTCAAGTTTTAAGCTTTTATGCGTATGCAGAATTCAAAATCTATAGTGTTTACTGAATCAGTTATTTGTAAGCTTAATTCGTACTGTCCGAATCCGGTCGGGTCCGTCCGAATCTGTTTAATGGACCGGACACATTCCTTGTAAATTTTCAATAGACCGAGTCCATACATAATAGCTATTGTCCGTATGTTAACGAGTCATACAATTGTCCGTTCGATTTAAAGTTCGGTCCAAGTTCGGACATTTCATTGTCCGGTCCAGTATGTCCATTTTACAGGCCTACATACGGGCCTTCCCACTTTGGACACAATTAGGTTGAAGGCGAGAAGATTCGTTTCAACACTGAGTCCCCTGGCTCAAATGTCCTAAAGTGAACCTTCTGGTCATAGTAACATGCTATTTGGCGCTGATGCCTTGAAGCATGCAGGTATGCTTTGTCTCTTTTCTCTTTAACCATGTTAAGAGACTCTAGGAGGAGTGCTCTATTCGTCATTGGGTCACAGTATGTCACCTTATGAGAGGGGACTTCGAGTTCCACTGGGATCACTTCCTCCGATCCGAAGAAGAGTGAAAAAGGAGTATGGCCAATTGTCGTTTTAAAGGTTGTTGTGTAGGCCCACAAAGCTAGTGGAAACTCATCCACCCATTTGGCTTTGGCCCTTTCCAGCCACTTCTTAAGAATAGATTTAATGATTTTGTTTATTGCTTCAACCTGCCAATTTGTCTGCAGGTGAGCTACATCGGTATACCTTTTATCGATCTTGTATTTCTAACAGAAGTTTCTGAATTCGGTGCTGTCGAACTGTGTCCCATTATCAGTAATAATGGTTTTTGGTATACCAAATCGGAAGATAATGTTTCTGACCATAAAACTTATCACCTTCCTTGCCGTGATCATGGTTAAGGGTTCGGCTTCCACCCATTTTGTGAAATAATCCACGGCGGCGATCGCGTACTTTGCTCCTCCTTTGGCGATGGGTAACACTCCAATGATATCAATTCCCCACATGGAAAACGGCCATGGGCTTACCATTGACACAAGCTGAGTCAGAGGTGCTTTGGGAATTTTGGCGAATCTTTGACATTTGTCGCAGCGTCATGAGTAATCAGCTGCGTCTTCATTCACTATAGGCAAAAAATATCCATACTGCAACACTTTCTTTGCTAGGGTTTGGCCCCCGGTGTGGTCCCACACTCACCTTGGTGTACTTCTTGTAGTACACGTTTGATGTTGTCATGTGCGATACACCGCAGTAAGGGCATCGAAAACCCTTGGCGATAAAGGACGTCGTCCTGAAGAGCATATCTTGCCGCCTTACGTGTTACAGCTCGTCTTTCGCTTTCCTTCAATGGGAGGATTCCGCTCTTGATGAAGTTCTTGTTTGGTGTCATCCATGACTCCCTATCTGGCTCAACTTCTAGGGCTAGTTCGACTTCCATTAGGTCGAAGCTTGGTGACTCCAATATCTCTATTGGAACCATTTGGGTCTCTTCAGGGTTGTCAGAACTTACTAGCTTTGCCAATCGGTCCGCTTTATGATTCTCTACCCTTGGAATGTGTGTTATGCTGTAACGCTCCAAATTACCCAGTAACTACTTTATTTTTTTAAGATAAGTAACAAGCCGGGTCCTTTGGTAATAAACTCCTCTCATAACTGGCAGACAACTATCTTGGAGTCACAGCATATATCCAGTGTTTTTACTCCTAATTCTTTGGCGAGCTTTAGCCCGGGAATCAGGGCTTCATACTCGGAGTCGTTATTGGTAGCAGGAAATTCCAATCGCAAGGTGTAGTAAATAGATTGTCCTTTAGGAGTGATAAAACAACTCCGGCTTCGGATCTTCGATCATTCTTTGCCCCGTCTGTATATAACTTCCACCGACTAAGCTCTAACTCTTGTTCTGAAGCGACAACCTTGTCATCCACCATTTCCTCTTCAAAAATCGTGAATTCTGCTATGAAGTCGGCTAAGGCCTGCCCTCTTAATGATCTTCGTGTTTGAAAATTCAAATCGAATTTACTCAACTAGATATTCCGTTTAAGTAACTACCTCGATGCTTCGGGTTTTTGCAACACTTATCTTAGTGGTTGATCGATGTATACAACTATCGGGTGAGCCTGAAATTAATGACGGAGATTTCGGGAGGCAATCAAGAGGCTATAAGCAAGTTTTTCTGTTCTTGGATAATTACGTTCTGCAGTGGCTAGCTTCTTGCTTACATAGTATACAGGCCTCTGGACCTTGCTTTCTTCACACACCAGCGTTATGCTGACAGCATAAGATGACACAGCCAGGTAGACAAACAAATCCTCGTGATCCACAGGTTTTGACAATATTGGGGGTTTTTCTAATAAATCTAGTAGATTTTGGAAAGCCTCCGCACAATCGGGAGTCCACTCGAATTTGCGTTTCCCCTGTTATATCAAATCGAAGAAAGGGACACACTTGTCTGTGGCTTTGGAAATAAACCTACGTAAAGCGGCAACCTTCCCTGCCGGGCTTTGAACATCCTTAACCTTTCGTGGTTCTTCGATGTTTCTTATTGCTGCTATCTGGCGAGCATCAATCTCAATCCCTCGAGAACTTACAATGAACCCGAGGAATTTCCCTGATGCAACCCCACATGAGCATTTTAGAGGGTTCAACTTCATCCTATAATTTCGCAAAATGCCAAACATTTCCGCCAAGTCCTTCGTATGGTTGGAAGACTGTCTAGACTTTACGAGCATGCCATCCACATAGACTTCCATGGTTTTTCCAATTTGACTATAGAACATGCGGTTGACCAAGCGTTGATACGTAGCTCCTGCATTTTTTATCCAAATGGCATTACCACATAACAATATAATCCCAAGTTTCTGATGAAACTTGTATGCTCCTGGTCTGGTATATGCATAGGAATTTGGTTGTATCCCGAATAGGCATCCATAAAGGATAGGAGCTCGTGTCCGGCTATTGAGTCCACCAATTGATCAATCCTGGGAAGAGGAAAACTATCCTTTGGACAAGCCTTGTTCAAGTCAGGGAAGTCAATGCATGTTCGCCATTTCCCGTTATATTTTTTGACTAGAACAGGATTTGATATCCAGTCAGGATATTTCAAATCCTTGATGAATCCATTATCCTTCAATTTCTCTACCTCTTCCTTCAAGGTTGCAGACCACTCAGGACCTAACATTCGCCTCTTTTACTTGACCGGCTGGTATTTTTGGTTGATGCTCAAAGAATGGCTCATAATAGCAGGCGATATCCCACACATGTCAGCGTGAGTCCGAACAAACACATCCATATTTGCCCTTAAAAAGTCAGCCAACTCTTGCGCTAAAATAAGATCTAGCTGCGATCCAATTGCAGTCAACTGAAAATCCAGTCCAATTTGAGCTGACCAAAAACATAAGTCCAACCCCAAATTAAACTGGAAACCAGGAAACTAATAGAAAGAAGCAGACGGTGAGGATAGATAGGATAGAAACATAGAATAGAAGAAGAAGAAGAACACAACATCAGAGTAACATGAACCTCATAGCGGAACGAATGACATATAATATATATCATAACTTTGAAATATAAATATGTACTTGAATATACATATCATTTCCAAAGTACAGCACTTACAACACAGCGGAAATAAACAATAGCTATATGATCCTGAAGCCTCCTGCTCCAGCTCTTCAAGTATCTGTAAACCCCGAGTACTTGACTGCCCATACAAAATTAGGCACCCAAGAGTTTAGGGAAAACAAAACAAAATAAACTTCGGGTCAGTCATGGGACTGGTATGAGTAAAACAGTTTGAAACAGTTTGAACAAGTAAACGATATCTCATAAGACCACACCATATAACGGAATAGGTTTTTCCCTTACGAGAATCCAAAATATCTTTATATCAAAAACCTTTTGATATTATAATAATGTCTATCAACCACAATATAATAATCATCTAGTAGAAACACTTTCATCTCATGTTCTGCATATATAGTATACAATCAAAACCGCAAGCATGTATTGGGTAATGGATTTCCCACTATGACAAGGTATGGAACCACCTTTCGCTCATGTTCCTCTAGAGAGGAATACACTGGGTTCAACAAGAACATCTTGCAACCCAGCCACACATGACCGACCACTCATTTCTCTTGAGTGTATCGAATGTATATCACAAACGGTTGGGATCAGCAACCGTTTCCCGATAAGGGACAGCATCAACGATAGATATTTAGAAGTAAATGAAACTCTTGATCAGGTGATTATACACTCTGATAGGTGTGACCTACATAGCCATGCTGCCTGCCCAATTTTTGTCATTTCCCGGTTGTGAGCCTAGAAGCTACGCTTATCTTTTACATGCCACATCTTCATTCACTTAGAATGTCACATCGTCATACCCGCCAAATCAGAAATTGATTTATCCAAAAATAACACGGGTATACATCTAAGAGAAACGAATTCCTATGCCACCAAACGTGAATACGTTTGAAGAGAACAACTTACGCGATCTATTGGATATACTCTGTCAAGCATTCTTCCATACAGGCTATCCTAGGACTGGTCAACCTGAAGGCACTATTATGTACATCCATCTTAGGCACTATTATCTAAGATTTATACAACAGCCCTTGCACTTTACTCCGTCTTCAATATCTTTGGCATATATGGTTCGCAACGCTTATGCCAATACAGAGTGGTTCTTTGGATAATAATCCAACCGGTCTCTCCATATTATCAACGATAAAATGGTCAAAACTTCGATAGTATGTGATTTAACTATCAAAGAAAAATATGTGTGCAAACAACGATATTATTTCCAGATGGAAATTATATCGATCAATCATCATTTAACATATATATATATATATATATATATATATATATATATATATTCACATTTCCTTATTTTCTATGTTTAAAAAATATATGTTATTAACACTGGAAAACATTTCCATTTGTTTATTTACGTATCACTATCATTCCGCATCTATCAGACTCTAACTACACTACTAACAAGAGAACAACTTCCTAAGTAGAAACCCTGAATGCCGAAACCAACATCAGATCGATACTTAGGAAACCATTCAACTTATTAATCTCTAGTCAGTTTCCAATTTCTATTTAACTCCATTTTGATTAACTATGTTCGATTAACTCCATTCGATTATGTAACGACCCGCCTTTTTGCCCGGTTCTTGCCGGTAATTAAACCAACTTAAACCGTTCAGAAAGATGAATTGTTATGGGTACTTACATACATTGAACAAAAACAACAGAACTTTTCATTGAATAATTCAATATTACATCAGAGTTACATGAATATCAGAGTTACACATAAATATACACAGTGGAAGAAAAAATACTCTCAGCGGAAGAACATCATCTGATACAGCGGAAGCTCCAACTCTAGTGTGAACTCTAACTCCGGAAGCACTCTGAATCTTCTCCACAATCCATAACTGCAAACTAAACACTAGCTGCCCGTGTGGAAATTAGTGGGCACCCAGAGTTTAGGAAGGAACAATAAACTCCAGGTCAGTCGTGGGACTGGTGTGAGAACCCAAAACAGTTATCATTTAGGTTTCATTTTTAAAGTTGGGTAATTCAACGGACCACGCTGCTAATGCGGAACGGGTTTTACTCCATATGAATTCCCGTGCATAGAAATACGCAATGACCTTTGAAAAATGAAGCTATCATAAGCTCGTCCCACATCACACAATGCAAGCGCACACCAGATGGGCGAGTTTTGTCTTATGATAACCAAACATGATTTCATACGTGAAAATCCTCTTTTAATATTATCATATAGTGTGGCAAAACAAGTTCACAAATAAATGTATAAATCCTAGACGGCATGAGTGTCCCATACCACTATGTCGCCATATATAACTACAATCAAAATCGCATGGCTCGTATTGGGATTTGGATTTCCAACTTGATGATTCCTGGCACGAAAGATCAATCAAGGATACAAAACGAACTGCCTCAACGACTTTTTCGACCATACGCGGACACCGAATACACATCGTCGGGCAGACCAACGGTTTTCGACCAGACGCAGCCCCCCGAACATACCCCATCCCCAGTTCATAAGTGGTTTCCCACTGCTGCAGCACTCATCATCGAATCATATATGTATATACAGACCAAACCGCCAGTTTCTCATCATCCGGTGTGTGAGGTTTGTCGATGTCACGTCATACACAAAGCTACGCTTCGATAAGCCATGCTTTGATCATCATTAGCTCGTATCATACTTGGGTATGCCACATTGTCAATATCTCCACATATCACTGATTCTGATTAATACATATTCTCTAAGAACGTAACTTAGAGACAGAGATATTCAATTGCCACAAATCATATGTATATTCACACGGATCAGTGCTAAGTGGTCAATTAC
The DNA here is from genome assembly GCA_030737875.1 of Allium sativum. Lineage (NCBI taxonomy): Eukaryota > Viridiplantae > Streptophyta > Magnoliopsida > Asparagales > Amaryllidaceae > Allium > Allium sativum. The sequence continues at coordinate 158,964 of JASFAX010000093.1, read as the reverse complement.
AATGTCAGACACACCATCCATACAGGTCCGTTCCGGGTTTGAACGGAACACAATCCGAAAATCTCCAAATATACTCAGTTCTCCTGCCACCCCTCGTATCGGGTGTACGTCCCGATCCGAGATGTCAGCAATCGATCCAAATAATCTGGATATTTCCGGTCTTCATTTATCGATTCCAAATCTTGAATTACTTCATAACGTCGCAATATTACTTGGAATGGTTTTCGGACCTATATCCGATCCCGGACTTCCCAAGTAACAACGTATCTTAAACAATAGTTACAAATCACATGAGTTTCTCAATTCAAATCTCCTTTCCAAACATTTCCAATTTACTTTGAATTAAATGTTGGATTTAATTCCCCGGAAACCCATTATCCTTAACCCCTTTCAAATTCAACGTTTGTTTCCAAACTTCATTTTCAAAACAACTTAATTAATCCGTCGACACTTGAGTAACCAAATCTTTATTTGGATTTGGATTTCCATTTAAACACCTATATTTCAAATATCAGTTCGTATAGAATCAATCGACTTGTACACGATATTGATTCACAAATTCAGGCAACACAATCAGAATCTGGATGTGGATATGTTTAACATTTCTGATCGTATTTATCTGCTACTGTAAATTCACATCGACTATCTGAAGACTAATTCTATCAAAACTCATTCTTATTTAAAACAAATCTTGTTTTAAATTTCACATCATATATTTAAATTCTTCTCATTCAGGTATCACATTTTATTTGCAAAGTTCACATTTTCCTATCGATGGAAAAATCTCTTGTAACCTTTTATTCAAAATATCACCACGCTTCCTCTACGCACTCTGATTTGGCGTATCCCAGTTTCAAACTAGTATTGTTTTAATATTACCAAATCGAATGTATTTCAAATTCCTTTGAAACCAAATTCTCAAGTATATATATTCCATTTTCCCAAATCTTCTTGCATACGATGGATTCAACATTTTTTTTTACTATGTTAATTCATTTCCAATGTGACATAGTATTATGAAACAAACAACTCGAGAATTTATTTGTAAAATATTTCACTTTTAATTCAAAAATCAAGTTTGTCCAAATCGCTTAACATTGTCAAACCTTCAATTCAAATGATATATGGATTTCATGCTTTTCAAAACTAGTTTCATTTCAAATAATCGTTAAAATTTTGGTTCGCCTCAAAATCCATATTAAACCCATATTTGAATCATTTCCAAATTTAGAAATTTAAACCTTTAAATAATATATGAGAATTGAAGCTTATTTTCAAAACACTTCACTCGAAAATTAAAAATTGATATTCAAGAATATATATTACTTGATGCGATAAATTTAAAACACCAATTTATTCTAAATTTAAATAATTTAAATATTCAATATATATTTATACGCCTGATATCGATAAAATAAAATTTGTTCAATCTCCTTTAAATTTCAAAATTTTAAATTTTTTTTTCTTTTATTCAAACAATCATTCTTAGTATTATCGATAAAATCGACGCTAAATCTCAGATCATTTTAAAGGCAAACAAAGCTTAATATTTCATTGGAAATTTCCAAAATTTATTCATCTTGAATTTGATTTCAAATGGTTCCAAATTAAATTTCAACCAATTTTCCAATCGTTATTAAAATAAAAATATTTATTTAATTAAAGGAGTATTTAAAATCGGTCACCCGTAAGATCTGTAACTACGGTGCATAAGACTTCACTCAAACAGAACAATTGCAATAACATAACTAAACAAACATACACCATCCATTCATCGCAACCACAAAATAAATCAAGTGTGTACGAAGCGTTATTGTCAGTAACGCTCGGTGTTTTACGGTGTTACTACAGCATACATATCCATCGATCAATCAGCGACAAACAATCATAACATTTCAAGCGTCCACAACCACTGATTTTCCATCAATTATTATAATTATAAATAATTTATAACAAATTATTTATACCCAAATGAAATAATTAAAGTGGAGTTCTCACCTTGCGCTTTCCAAACTTTCACCGTCGAGATCCAAATAAATAACGAACAATTCTGCATGATCGTGTCTGCTATTGTCATGCGTGCACCATCTTCTCTGCCAATAAAACTCCGGATGACCGCGTCCAACTCAACCAAACGCTCACAAGTATGTTTGTCCGTAAATCCCTTCTCTTGTGTACACAGTAGGAAGCGAAAAGGTGGTGGACTGTTTCCTTTTCCTTCTTTTTTTTTTCTTCTTCTTTTTTTTTATATATAAATGGAACCTGCGCATGTAGGTAGAACGACGAGGAAGGGATGGTGCAAATTCAAGAGGAGGAGGTGCGGAGACTGTTGATGTGGGCACATATCACTAGAGTGGGCGGAAGAGCGAAGGACAGGGCGAAGCAAGTCTTGCGGAGGGGAGAGGCCGAAAGTAAAAGGAGAGGTGGACGTTGGGTAGTGGGGAAGAAGAAAAAGAAAGAAAAAATGGGGAAGGCCTAGAGCTGTAAGGTGTATGCGTCCTTTATAATAGAATTTAGGTGAACCAAGGACACACGTCCCATTTTAGAAACCAACATATTGCATGCATTACACCTTGCACACGCGTGGCACTCTCAACACCATTCGAGCATGCATTCTTACACGTACACTAGCCATAACACATCCATACTTATTTTTAAGTCCAAACATAGTATATTCATTTGTTCCACTTCCAATTTTTGATTTTTAGAGTTATTTACCGCGAGTTGTACTGAAATAAGACCATCATCGTAAACAACAACACGCTCTGATTTGAAAACAGCAATAAAACCGGTCTGATTGATAAATTTTGTAAAGCGTCTAAAGGACCACATTTATACCCAAAATACGTTGAAAAATTATCTGCTTATTTTTCAAAATAAAAATTACAGGAAAATTCTAAAAATTATTTTAAAACAGCGCGTACAGAAATCAGATGAATATTTTAAATCGATATTTATTTATAATTTATTTTCAAGTCAAACTACTTTGTAAAAAATAAAAATCCATATAAATCTATATATAAAATTGTTTAAATCTTTATATATCAAATATTTCCTCAAAATAAATCTTCAAATTATAAAATTCATATTATAAAACATTTATATATACATAAATACAAAATATTACTATCTATAAATATAAAAACCATTATGTAAAATTACAAAAATCGTTCTTATACAAAATCTTTAAAATAAGTCTTATATAAAATTATTTATTTAAACTAAATAAATAGGGATTTCAAATAATTTAAACCTTATCAAATTCAAAAAAAAAATATTCAGACAATCTCAAAATGTGTAAAAAAAATTCAAATTCAAATCTAGAAAATTCCGGTTCGTTACATTCTTCCCCCCTTAAGACTTTTCGTCCTCGAAAAGGAAGATAGTAAAATTTTAAACCTCTATATAAACTATAAATCAATTTTTCTATATGGTTTGGAACAGGTTTTATAAATATTCAAAACAAACAGATTTAAATAGTGGGACACGCATATCATAGTCAGTCCAACATATCATGTCATATCGATCTCTCAAGTTAGCATACAAAATGTATCTAACCTTTCCTGAGCACATACTACGCACTTGGGCAGTCAAAAATGCAGTCATCAAAGGTGTACCTAGCTATCCGTTACTAGTCCTCCAAACCATACTAGCCCAAAATAACTTAGGAACTTAAAACAATATACATACACTATATATACAAGGTCCAAACTCATCGCAACTAAACATCAGTTGCATCTGATCCATCATCGGGTGGATCGGTCAAGCCAATCTCCTCGGGTTCTTCATCAGCTAATGGCTCTTCATCGTTTCCATAAAGCCATCGTCATCTATTTCCACGATAAATCCATCGTGCTTACTATTTACGAATCCGTCTTCATCAGCCTCGTCCCAGGGCTGGTCTATATCCTCCATTGCTCATCCAATTCATCACCTCCCATCTCTGGAAGTGGGTCATCCTCGAATGTAGGTTATTCAAAATTACCCTCATCGGCTACAACATTATTATCGTCTACCACGACATCATCACCATGTTGGGGTTTCTCCACCTTTTCTATAACATCGCCAAATCCACCATTTCCCGCTTCGGGAACGGTCGTCCTCGGCTATAACTGCTGGTTCTCCTATTTCCTGTATCAACATTTCTAACTGCTCAACAAACACAGGGTCTATAGGCCAATTAATGTCCTTCGATGCAGTTTGTGCTAGTGCGGCGTTTCCTAACAACTGTTGATCCTCTGGTCTAGGATCTGCTACCCAAAACTCTAATGCATCATTATAAATCTATGGGGGACATTAAATCCAAAGTAGGCTGCTGCCTTATCCCTTACCCTCTAGTCAAAATCACAGGTCCTAGAACATACTCATACATTATTACAGGGTCGTCCTACTGCAGGGTTGGGCCTTATTCCTAACATGACAGGATAATGATCAGGTCTACAGTTCATGTTACTGCTGGGGCACTTGGTCCGATCCTAAATCAAGATGGAATTTGATGAAATCTAAATTATTATATAGTTACCCCAGTTACTAGAAATGATCGAATTCTCGATTACCGCTACTCTTAGGCCGGAATTAAGCAAGATTTACTATCTAAAAATTAAAAATTTTAAAGCTTATGGGTCACCCAAAATCTACTCATCACTAATTTAACCAGAACGATTCACATTAAGTGCTTATACCCAAAATTTCTCCTTTCAAAGTTCTCAAAATCTGCAAAGGGGTTTTCCAAAATCAACAAATGGTCAAGGGTCCAAATCGGGTCATCCTAATTCCTACCAAACCAATCCAGAAATCAAATGGTTGATAACTTTACTTAAGTTTCCATGCAATTCCAACACTTCCTTAACTATTATTAAAGAGTTTTATACTTAAGTTATTCATCCAATTTCTAGATTCATAAATATTCGCTACTCATCTTGGTTCATTTGCGAACTACATTTATATTCTTCATTTAAGAAAATATAACCTATATTTCATTCCTATTTCAAGTTACTATATCGGCTTCCACTTTAATTCATCAACAATTTCAAACACTTATGAAAATGGTTTCAAGTATTCTCGACGTTTAAGTCAGAATCATACGGTCATCCCATTTTTGAAACTCGAGAATAATCACTGACGATGTCTGGATCATCAACAGAATTATCCTCCAGCGACTAGAATGGGATTCTATATCTATCTAGTATACACCTAACTTCGTATATACGTTGATCAGACGTATATTCAAAATTCTTACATACTCGATAGTCCAATCACGACGTCGAATAAAACACTCGAAATCCTTATTTCAAATTATTTTTCAAATAATCATTGTTTCAAATTGATTTACTTGTTCAAAATTGCCTTATATAGGTTTCAAAAATATATGCTCTCTCGTCATAATATTCCGAGATCTCATTCTAGGGTATTTTCTAACCCTATCTCTAATGAGATATTGTATCTCTGAGGAGTCCTATTCTTTTGTCCAAATATGTACGTACCCAATAGCTTTGTATAACCAAAGCTCTGATACCATCTGTAACGACCCGCCTTTTTGCCTGGTTCTTGCCGGTAATTAAACCAACTTAAACCGTTCAGAAAGACGAATTGTTATGGGTACTTACATACATTGAACAAAAACAACAGAACTTTTCATTGAATAATTCAATATTACATCAGAGTTACATGAATATCAGAGTTACACATAAATATACATAGCGGAAGAAAAAAAACTCTCAGCGGAAGAACATCATCTGATATAGCGGAAGCTCCAACTCTAGCGTGAACTCTAACTCCGGAAGCACTCTGAATCTTCTCCACAATCCATAACTGCAAACTAAACACTAGCTGCCCGTGTGGAAATTAGTGGGCACCCAGAGTTTAGGAAGGAACAATAAACTCCAGGTCAGTCGTGGGACTGGTGTGAGAACCCAAAACAGTTACCATTTAGGTTTCATTTTTAAAGTTGGGTAATTCAACGGACCACGCCGCTAATGCGGAACGGGTTTTACTCCATATGAATTCCCGTGCATAGAAATACGCAATGACCTTTGAAAAATGAAGCTATCATAAGCTCGTCCCACATCACACAATGCAAGCGCACACCAGATGGGCGAGTTTTGTCTTATGATAACCAAACATGATTTCATACGTGAAAATCCTCTTTTAATATTATCATATAGTGTGGAAAAACAAGTTCACAAATAAATGTATAAATCCTAGACGGCATGAGTGTCCCATACCACTATGTCGCCATATATAACTACAATCAAAATCGCATGGCTCGTATTGGGATTTGGATTTCCAACTTGATGATTCCTGGCACGAAAGATCAATCAAGGATACAAAACGAAGTGCCTCAACGGCTTTTTCGACCATACGCGGACACCGAATACACATCATCGGGCAGATCAACGGTTTTCGACCAGAAGCGGCCCCCCGAACATACCCCATCCCCAGTTCATAAGTGGTTTCCCACTGCTGCAGCACTCATCATCGAATCATATATATATATACAGACCAATACGCCAGTTTCTCATCATCCGGTGTGTGAGGTTTGTCGATGTCACGTCATACACAAAGCTACGCTTCGATAAGCCATGCTTTGATCATCATTAGCTCGTATCATACTTGGGTATGCCACATTGTCAATATCTCCACATATCACTGATTCTGATTAATACATATTCTCTAAGAACGTAACTTAGAGACAGAGATATTCAATTGCCACAAATCATATGTATATTCACACGGATCAGTGCTAAGTGGTCAATTACAATGTCAGACACACCATCCATACAGGTCCGTTCCGGGTTTGAACGGAACACAATCCGAAAATCTCCAAATATACTCAGATCTCCTGCCACCCTCGTATCGGGTGTACATCCCGATCCGAGATGTCAGCAATCGATCCAAATAATCTGGATATTTCCGGTCTTCATTTATCGATTCCAAATCTTGAATTACTTCATAACGTCGCAATATTACTTGGAATGGTTTTCGGACCTATATCCGATCCCGGACTTCCCAAGTAACAACGTATCTTAAACAATAGTTACAAATCACACGAGTTTCTCAATTCAAATCTCCTTTCCAAACATTTCCAATTTACTTTGAATTAAATGTTGGATTTAATTCCCCGGAAACCCATTATCCTTAACCCCTTTCAAATTCAACGTTTGTTTCCAAACTTCATTTTCAAAACAACTTAATTAATCCGTCGACACTTGAGTAACCAAATCTTTATTTGGATTTAGATTTCCATTTAAACACCTATATTTCAAATATCAGTTCGTATAGAATCAATCGACTTGTACACGATATTGATTCACAAATTCAGGCAACACAATCAGAATCTGGATGTGGATATGTTTAACATTTCTGATCGTATTTATCTGCTACTGTAAATTCACATCGACTATCTGAAGACTAATTCTATCAAAACTCATTCTTATTTAAAACAAATCTTGTTTTAAATTTCACATCATATATTTAAATTCTTCTCATTCAGGTATCACATTTTATTTGCAAAGTTCACATTTTCCTATCGATGGAAAAATCTCTTGTAACCTTTTATTCAAAATATCACCACGCTTCCGCTACGCACTTTGATTTGGCGTATCCCAGTTTCAAACTAGTATTGTTTTAATATTACCAAATCGAATGTATTTCAAATTCCTTTGAAACCAAATTCTCAAGTATATATATATATATATATATATATATTCCATTTTCCCAAATCTTCTTGCATACGATGGATTCAACATTTTTTTTACTATGTTAATTCATTTCCAATGTGACATAGTATTATGAAACAAACATCTCAAGAATTTATTTGTAAAATATTTCACTTTTAATTCAAAAATCAAGTTTGTCCAAATCGCTTAACATTGTCAAACCTTCAATTCAAATGATATATGGATTTCATGCTTTTCAAAACTTGTTTCATTTCAAATAATCGTTAAAATTTTGGTTCGCCTCAAAATCCATATTAAACCCATATTTGAATCATTTCCAAATTTCGAAATTTAAACCTTTAAATAATATATGAGAATTGAAGCTTATTTTCAAAACACTTCACTCGAAAATAAAAAATTGATATTCAAGAATACATATTACTTGATGCGATAAATTTAAAACACCAATTTATTCTAAATTTAAATAATTAAAATATTCAATATATATTTATACGCCTGATATCGATAAAATAAAATTTGTTCCATCTCCTTTAAATTTCAAAATTTTAAATTTTTTTTTCTTTTATTCAAACAATCATTCTTAGTATTATCGATAAAATCGACGCTAAATCTCAGATCATTTTAAAGGCAAACAAAGCTTAATATTTCATTGGAAATTTCCAAAATTTATTCATCTTGAATTTGATTTCAAATGGTTTCAAATTAAATTTCAACCAATTTTCCAATCGTTATTAAAATAAAAATATTTATTTAATTAAAGGAGTATTTAAAATCGGTCACCCGTAAGATCTGTAACTACGGTGCATAAGACTTCACTCAAACAGAACAATTGCAATAACATAACTAAACAAACATACACCATCCATTCATCGCAACCACAAAATAAATCAAGTGTGTACGAAGCGTTATTGTCAGTAACGCTCGGTGTTTTACGGTGTTACTACAGCATACATATCCATCGATCAATCAGCGACAAACAATCATAACATTTCAAACGTCCACAACCACTGATTTTCCATCAATTATTATAATTATAAATAATTTATAACAAATTATTTCTACCCAAATGAAATAATTAAAGTGGAGTTCTCACCTTGCGCTTTCCAAACTTTCACCGTCGAGATCCAAATAAATAACGAACAATTCTGCATGATCGTGTCTGCTATTGTCATGCGTGCACCATCTTCTCTGCCAATAAAACTCCGGATGACCGCGTTCAACTCAACCAAATGCTCACAAGTATGTTTGTCCGTAAATCCCTTCTCTTGTGTACACAGTAGGAAGCGAAAAGGTGGTGGACTGTTTCCTTTTCCTTCTTTTTTTTTTCTTCTTCTTTTTTTTTATATATAAATGGAACCTGCGCATGTAGGTAGAACGCCGAGGAAGGGATGGTGCAAATTCAAGAGGAGGAGGTGCGGAGACTGTTGATGTGGGCACATATCACTAGAGTGGGCGGAAGAGCGAAGGACAGGGCGAAGCAAGTCTTGCGGAGGGGAGAGGCCGAAAGTAAAAGGAGAGGTGGACGTTGGGTAGTGGGGAAGAAGAAAAAGAAAGAAAAAATGGGGAAGGCCTAGAGCTGTAAGGTGTATGCGTCCTTTATAATAGAATTTAGGTGAACCAAGGACACATGTCCCATTTTAGAAACCAACATATTGCATGCATTACACCTTGCACACGCGTGGCACTCTCAACACCATTCGAGCATGCATTCTTACACGTACACTAGCCATAACACATCCATACTTATTTTTAAGTCCAAACATAGTATATTCATTTGTTCCACTTCCAATTTTTGATTTTTAGAGTTATTTACCGCGAGTTGTACTGAAATAAGACCATCATCGTAAACAACAACACGCTCTGATTTGAAAACAGCAATAAAACCGGTCTGATTGATAAATTTTGTAAAGCGTCTAAAGGACCACATTTATACCCAAAATTCCTTTGAAACCAAATTCTCAAGTATATATATTCCATTTTCCCAAATCTTCTTGCATACGATGGATTCAACATTTTTTTTTACTATGTTAATTCATTTCCAATGTGACATAGTATTATGAAACAAACAACTCGAGAATTTATTTGTAAAATATTTCACTTTTAATTCAAAAATCAAGTTTGTCCAAATCGCTTAACATTGTCAAACCTTCAATTCAAATGATATATGGATTTCATGCTTTTCAAAACTAGTTTCATTTCAAATAATCGTTAAAATTTTGGTTCGCCTCAAAATCCATATTAAACCCATATTTGAATCATTTCCAAATTTAGAAATTTAAACCTTTAAATAATATATGAGAATTGAAGCTTATTTTCAAAACACTTCACTCGAAAATTAAAAATTGATATTCAAGAATATATATTACTTGATGCGATAAATTTAAAACACCAATTTATTCTAAATTTAAATAATTTAAATATTCAATATATATTTATACGCCTGATATCGATAAAATAAAATTTGTTCAATCTCCTTTAAATTTCAAAATTTTAAATTTTTTTTTCTTTTATTCAAACAATCATTCTTAGTATTATCGATAAAATCGACGCTAAATCTCAGATCATTTTAAAGGCAAACAAAGCTTAATATTTCATTGGAAATTTCCAAAATTTATTCATCTTGAATTTGATTTCAAATGGTTTCAAATTAAATTTCAACCAATTTTCCAATCGTTATTAAAATAAAAATATTTATTTAATTAAAGGAGTATTTAAAATCGGTCACCCGTAAGATCTGTAACTACGGTGCATAAGACTTCACTCAAACAGAACAATTGCAATAACATAACTAAACAAACATACACCATCCATTCATCGCAACCACAAAATAAATCAAGTGTGTACGAAGCGTTATTGTCAGTAACGCTCGGTGTTTTACGGTGTTACTACAGCATACATATCCATCGATCAATCAGCGACAAACAATCATAACATTTCAAGCGTCCACAACCACTGATTTTCCATCAATTATTATAATTATAAATAATTTATAACAAATTATTTATACCCAAATGAAATAATTAAAGTGGAGTTCTCACCTTGCGCTTTCCAAACTTTCACCGTCGAGATCCAAATAAATAACGAACAATTCTGCATGATCGTGTCTGCTATTGTCATGCGTGCACCATCTTCTCTGCCAATAAAACTCCGGATGACCGTGTCCAACTCAACCAAACGCTCACAAGTATGTTTGTCCGTAAATCCCTTCTCTTGTGTACACAGTAGGAAGCGAAAAGGTGGTGAACTGTTTCCTTTTCCTTCTTTTTTTTTCTTCTTTTTTTTTATTTCTTTTATATAAATGGAACCTGCGCATGTAGGTAGAACGACGAGGAAGGGATGGTGCAAATTCAAGAGGAGGAGGTGCGGAGACTGTTGATGTGGGCACATATCACTAGAGTGGGCGGAAGAGCGAAGGACAGGGCGGAGCAAGTCTTGCGGAGGGGAGAGGCCGAAAGTAAAAGGAGAGGTGGACGTTGGGTAGTGGGGAAGAAGAAAAAGAAAGAAAAAATGGGGAAGGCCGAGAGCTGTAAGGTGTATGCGTCCTTTATAATAGAATTTAGGTGAACCAAGGACACACGTCCCATTTTAGAAACCAACATATTGCATGCATTACACCTTGCACACGCGTGGCACTCTCAACACCATTCGAGCATGCATTCTTACACGTACACTTGCCATAACACATCCATACTTATTTTTAAGTCCAAACATAGTATATTCATTTGTTCCACTTCCAATTTTTGATTTTTAGAGTTATTTACCGCGAGTTGTACTGAAATAAGACCATCATCGTAAACAACAACACGCTCTGATTTGAAAACAGCAATAAAACCGGTCTGATTGTGTAACGACCCGTATTTTTCTACCAATTTAATTGGATTAATTTAAATATTTTAATAATTTAAAATATTGGTTTGAGGTTGGATAATCGAATTTAACAATTATATTGTGAATATATTATTTAAAATAAATAATAAATATTATTTTAATTTCCAAAATATGGGAAATTATCGAAATTGAAATATACTGTGATCCGACAGTTTAAAGTGGTCAAATATTGTTTATACTGGAATTTTAGTGACAATTCGTTTTGAAAACGACGACGAATATATATAGTTTATAATTTAATTAAATAACGAGCTGCAGCGGCGCGGTAGTTCGCGATTTGGCGTTTTGAACTTCAATTGGTCGTACCGGGTTCAAAATAAGTCGGATTTCCTCGAAACAAGAAACGTTGGGACCAGTTTGACAATATCTTCCCAACGGCAGAGAAAAATCCAGTTTTCGTCGTGTAGATTTTGTTTTATGTCCAAATCAAATTTTGGGAAAAACAGCGCCAGAATTCCTTTTATATATATAGCGCTGCAGTTATATAAAATAATGATTTTTAAATATTTTAAACATCGAATTGGCTTAGAATTCAACCCGGGATATTTTTCCTTGATAATACATCAAATTCTGGTCGTGTATGGCCAACTGCAATATTTTGATATTATTATATTGAAGTACTTTAAAATTGGGTTATTTTATTCAAAATTGGCCAGTTCAAAAGGGACATTTTTCAAACGACCTCTGTTTTCGACGAAACAAATTTTGTTGGGACCGTATAAGTAAATTATTGCCAGATTTTCTGACGGCGCGTCAATCGGTGTTATTCTGTGAGCGTGGCAAAATAAAATGTAAAATAAATCGATCAAATTGGACGTGTACAAACGCTATTTGAGCATACGAGCACGGAATTCAACGAAACAAGTTTCGTTAGGACCGTATCGTCAAATTATACTATGCCGTCCAGTCGCGTCTCGAACGGGGTTCGTATGTGAGCGCAGCAGCGAATAAACGATATTCGAAATAGCGATAGGTACGAAATAAAAATCGTCAGTCAGTGTCAGACATCACATCAACTTAAAATAATATTTTTCCACTCTATATAAACCCTTCCCCTCCATTTTTCCAGCCCACCTCATTTCTAGCTTGGTAATTTTGCAAATAAGTCCACTTTTACAAAATCAATTATATTTTCCAATCCGTGATGAATTCATGGGAGGTACCAAAGCAAAAGTTGTAGATCGGGAGGTTGTCTACCTATAGCAAAAAGTTGGGGTGGTTTCGACAAGTGTGGTGGTCGGAATCGGGGTTACAAGCCAGAAAACCACCTTCGGTTATGGTCCAAATTCGAGAGGCTCAGTCGATTTGGAGGGACAAGGCCTTAGGGCTTTTGTAGAGGGAAGAAATACCTTTGTTTTGGTGGTGGTCTCAGGTTCCCTAGTGGTCTGTGGAGAGAGAACGAGGAGGATGAACTTGGGGTGATAATTTGGGTTCGGTTTTCAGGTGAAGGTCGGATTTTTTGCAAATTCCGGCGCTGGGGTTGACCTTTGGCTGTCTGGTCTGAAGGGAAAAGTTGCGCCAGGGGTGGATGGTGAGATTGGCGGTGGTGTGGCGTCGTCCGGTGGTCTATGGCGCTCGGGATCGGAGTTTAAACGGAAGGTAAAGGGTTCCGTTCTTTGGGTTCGTGCGAGGGCTAGGGGGTGCCAGAGGTGACAAGACCGGTCTGGGAAGAAAGAGGGGATGGAGGCGCTGCTGATGGAGTCGGAGGTTGGCCGTCCGGTGGCCGGAGTGACGAACGGTGGTGGGTTAAAGTTTTGGCTGTGTTGATGAAGAAAGAAAGCAAAGGGAAGAACAGTCGGGAAGGAACGATCTGAAAGGGAGAAAATGTGTGACGCGGTGGATAGAGGACGTGTGCTCCTGCTGACGTGGCGCTGACGTAATTAAGGTATATTTAAAATTTAATTAATTTATTTAAATCGTATATTTTATAAAACATCAAACAAGCATAACTTTTGCACACGTTAACGAAATTTAACGAAACAAGATCCGTTGGGATCGCAGGGACGAGACCTTTCCGATGGCACTGACTAGGAGTCAATCCGACACCGTTGAAAATTCAGCTATTTTTGGACGAACGGTTCAAATTAAAAGTGACAAACGCATCAACCGTTGACCAGAACAAACTCTGGTGAGTTAATTCTCACACCTTCTGGAATACTGTGATGTGGTAAAGTCACGGTAAATTATATTTTGCGGTTAACAGTTTAAATTGGCTGATTGGATGCGATGGATGCAAGTTGCTTGTTGTTGGTTGATGGTTGCAGTTATTTATATTCTGCAAATTGTTTAATTCGCATATTGTTATCAACTGACATCTGTGATGCAGAGAAGGACAGGTTGGAGGGATCCGGCCGGATTCCTCAAATTAACTGTATTTTTGTTGGTGTGCATATATATGAATTGTTACAACCTGACTGACACCAAAACCCTGTTTAAACGTGATGGTTGGCTAGATGTTCGTCATTGTTGTATTGGAAATAAATCGACATTGTTGATTTGGAAAAATGGCCTAAAAGGGTATTGTTTAAACGTCGTTCTACTGTCTGGTGGATCGATATAGGTTAAAAGTTATAAATTTAATTTATAACTGAATAAAAGTTTCGATTGGTTTATATAAGCAATTTATAAGAATATATTTTAATCGAGTTTATAGAGGAAGTAATTAAGATGTTTTATCCCAGTTTAAAGGCAGAGCGAACCATAGATTTTACCTACAGGCTGGTGGAATGGGAAAATTGTTTTTAATTAATTAAAGGCGATTTTAAATTAATTAAGTTAATTAATTAAAATAAAAAAGGGAAATGACATTGGAATTCAGTTAGTGGTTAACTGAAATGTACGATTGACCAAATCAACCGTGTTCAACTTAAGTTGGAAATAAGATTAACCTGAAATGGGATGGAGTAAACTGGCTTCTGAATACTCGTTAAATTTAACGAGTAGTGGTGATAATTAGTTAAACTTCGATAAATTTTCAATTTAAGGAAATTAGTAGATTGTTTAAGGTAAAAATATTAATTGACCTTCGAGCAACTATAGTTAAAATAGTTATTGAATGGGTTAGTGTTAACAATATTGACAAGCTTTTGGAAATGACTATAATCCTAATTTTTGATAGCTACCAAGGTTAACCAATTCTAATATAATTGGTAATAAGGTTATTTATTAGTCAAAGCAACAACCTTTAAATGGCGAATGCCATTAGAAGCGAGTGAGTGTCGATAAGTTCGATCAAAATCAAAGGAGGGTATTATAAAGGGATTTATAAATCCAAGGTTTCAAACAAGATTTGATAAGGGGATATTCAATTAACAAGTGATTAATTGACGAGGAGGTTGGCCAGAATGGCGATAAGAGTATTATAGAAGGTTCAATTAGATGGAATCAAACTATTTGACGATAGATTTGTTTTATAAACCAAGAGGGTATAAGTGGAAGAAAACGTAAAGTTAAGGTGGTGATTTAAAATGGATGTTACTTAAATAAAGTAATTAAGTAAAAAGGCTTTGAACGAGATTTCAAATGCAAACAACGGCGTTAAAACCAGATTTGGAATCAAAAAGGGGAAAATGGGATTTTGGATGATTTGTGGTTAAACTGATATTATTCTGAAGTAAGGAGGTTGTCAGCCAAGGTCTGAGAGGTAACTAAAATACCCCAACTTGGTTGGCTTCACTATTACCGAGGAATGGTATTAGTTTGAAGTTAGTGAAGGTGTTGAATTGGTTTTGTCTTATAATGTCAAACTCTAATGTAAGGTTGTGGGAAATAAATAATATTGCCATATTAGTTTTAAAAAGGAATAAGAAGATTGATTTCAATTTATATTAAATATTCGTTTATTCCATTAGAGTTGATCAAATAAAGTATTTGAGATAGGGTTAGTCAAAAGAGTTTCATTGTGTACGACTGCTAGCGTAATTCGCAAGGGTGCAGATAGCCTACGGCGGTCGGATGTTTCCTGAGGGAATCAGGCGTAACCATTGTGATCGCTGCGATCTAGAGTCGAGCGAATGGAGTTAAGTCGAGTATTAGTTAATAGAAGCAATCAAGTCAAGTTTGTCGAGTTAAATAAGTCGAGTTAGTCGAGTTAGAGTTAATCAACCAAAGTAAATCAGTTAAAGTTAGTCAAAAAGGGAATTTGGTTAAATATATTTTTAAAGGAGGTCGAGTTGTGCCAAGTACTGAATCAGGAAACTTGTTGTGTTCACACTATTGTTATTTGATAGTTAAAACACCGACTATCAAACCAGACTAATACGATTGTTGGTTCGGAAAGTCTGGGATCGAATTATATTCGAAACCATTCCGACCATCAAATACGTGAAGACGTCGATTGAAGACGGAGCATGTGAAGACCGTGGATCTTCATAAGCGGAAGGACTACTTGTCGAATTTCTCTGGCCTGCAGCCAGAGTTATTTTGATTTGTGATTCTGTCGTGGTTGAAATCCACGGGTTGCAAGGACTTCTCGCTACCGATTCATGGGGTGATTCCTATATGAGATGCAGTAGGAGAGTACCTTCGGTTCATCCTGTTCCTGGATGACTTGTATGGACGGATGTCTGACAGAGTATTCCCAAAGGAATTACATGCGTTGATTTCTCCAAACGTACGATAGTTGACGGCGGAGAAATGGTTATTCTCTAGCCAGATAGCTAGAGTATGTTTGTGGACGTCAATCAAGTGTGATCTGGCGGATTTGACGATGTGACATTCAAAGTGAATGATGACCAGATGTTAAAGTCAAGTTCTAGCCTAAAGCCTCATCAACCGGGAAATGACAAAAATCGGGCAGGCAGCATGGCTATGTGGGTCGCTCCCATTAGGATGTATGATCACCTATCTAGAGAAATTCCTATTGCTTCTTTATCTATTCGATGCTGACCCTATTCGGGTGGCGGTTGCTGATCCCAACCGTCGGTGATATACATTCGATACACTCAAGCGAAATGAGTGGTCGGTCATGTGAGGGCCGGGTTGCAAGACGTTCTTGTTGAATCCAGTGTATTCGCCTCTAGAGATACACGTGCGGAAGGTGGACCCATACCTTGTCAAGTTGGAACCCAATATCCAATAAGCGCCCGCGGTTTTCGATTGTATACTATATATGTGGAGCGTGAGATGCAAGCGTTCCTCTAGATTGCTAATTACTTGTAATTAGACATTATGATAATATCAGATCAAAGTATGATTTCAACGAAATGGTTTGGGTCATAGTAAGGTAAAAACCATCCGTGTTTATGTGTGGACTGGTCTTACTATTATCCTTTTGTTTCGAAAAGGATTTCCAAAGTTAAACAAGTTGTGTGTTATGTGAATTTATCACTGATAGTATTCCAGACTGACCCGGTGTATTTTGTTTTAAATCAAATGTGCTCGGGTCAGACCGAGTATGTTCCAGGTTAGGTTTCGCTTGGAGTTTCAGGAGCTGGAAGCAGGCGGCATCACCGCTAGTTATTCAAAGTTATTATTCCGCTGTGACTAATGTATGTGTACTCAGATGAATGGTATGTATATACAGTTTTTGTATAAAGATATTTGATATTATATTTTATTCGTTCCGCTGTGAGATTCTGATGTGTTCTTCTTCTTTCTTCTATTCTAATACTTCTTTCTTTCTATCCTCACCCTCTAAATTCTTTCTCATGACAATCTGGGGGTTCGATACTTGGGTTTTTGGCAAGTGATACGGGTTTATGTATTGTTGTCGAGAACCCGATTGTCGTCCTTTTCCCCGGGTCGTTACAGTGGTATCAGAGCTATTGGTTTAATGATTAACCTTGGCTCTGTGGTGTGACTCAATAGAGATGGGGTTAGCAGTACCCTAGATTGAGTTGAGTGTGTATATACGAGAGCGCGTATTTGTATTTTGATATAAAATTATTTTTAAAATTATTTTTGCCCGATTAATTTTATAATAAAATAAAAGTAAAATTTATTATTGTATGGGCAATCATCTTGATTGGTTAATGTTGGTTGTATAATATGTTTGTGGTGTATGGTTGATTGCTTGAATATAACCTGAACTTGAAATAGATAGACTTGGTTGAAAAACCAAAGATGAAATAAACAAGTTGGGTAATCAATCCAAATTTAACAGATCTGAATGGATAATTTAAGAAATAAGCGAAGTGATATAAATAATTATAATCTCGTGTGGGTTGAACTGTGTATATAATTGGTTGGTGTGGAATGATATGGATGTATCGAACATAATTGACATTTGTTGATAACTGATAAGTTTGTTTGAGTTGAGAACAGGTGTAAAGTGCCAGTTCAGCTTTAAACCCAACCAAAGGAGAAAATCTGGAGTTATTTGAATCCAGTTGAGTAGAGTTGCAAAATCAATTAAGCAGGCTCGAATAAATATATCGCTTATTGCATAATAACGCTCGCCAAAAGGTACGCTTACGCAAATATGAAATTTTGGGTTTTGTTTGGATTTTGGGATTTGATTTTGAATTTTCCGACCATGAGAGTCGATGTATACATATTTCTTGATCCTGCGATATTGCAGATGTCCCTCCGTACAGGGGAGACTCTGCCGAAATTTTTCTAGAATTTAAGGAGTTAGAAAATTTTTGAAAATTTCTGGGAAATTCTTTTGCTTGAAATAAATTGGTTTTAAAACCAATAGGGCCAGTTTGAAAATAAATTCGAGTTTTAAATTTTATTATTTTTGAAAAGATAATAATAGACGACATTTCTTCTACTTAGCAATTTCGAGGACGAAATTATTTTAAGGGGGAAGGAATGTAACGACCCGTATTTTTCTACCAATTTAATTGGATTAATTTAAATATTTTAATAATTTAAAATATTGGTTTGAGGTTGGATAATCGAATTTAACAATTATATTGTGAATATATTATTTAAAATAAATAATAAATATTATTTTAATTTCCAAAATATGGGAAATTATCGAAATTGAAATATACTGTGATCCGACAGTTTAAAGTGGTCAAATATTGTTTATACTGGAATTATAGTGACAATTCGTTTTGAAAACGACGACGAATATATATAGTTTATAATTTAATTAAATAACGAGCTGCAGCGGCGCGGTAGTTCGCGATTTGGCGTTTTGAACTTCAATTGGTCGTACCGGGTTCAAAATAAGTCGGATTTCCTCGAAACAAGAAACGTTGGGACCAGTTTGACAATATCTTCCCAACGGCAGAGAAAAATCTAGTTTTCGTCGTGTAGATTTTGTTTTATGTCCAAATCAAATTTTGGGAAAAACAGCGCCAGAATTCCTTTTATATATATAGCGCTGCAGTTATATAAAATAATGATTTTTAAATATTTTAAACATCGAATTGGCTTAGAATTCAACCCGGGATATTTTTCCTTGATAATACATCAAATTCTGGTCGTGTATGGCCAACTGCAATATTTTGATATTATTATATTGAAGTACTTTAAAATTGGGTTATTTTATTCAAAATTGGCCAGTTCAAAAGGGACATTTTTCAAACGACCTCTGTTTTCGACGAAACAAATTTTGTTGGGACCGTATAAGTAAATTATTGCCAGATTTTCTGACGGCGCGTCAATCGGTGTTATTCTGTGAGCGTGGCAAAATAAAATGTAAAATAAATCGATCAAATTGGACGTGTACAAACGCTATTTGAGCATACGAGCACGGAATTCGACGAAACAAGTTTCGTTAGGACCGTATCGTCAAATTATACTATGCCGTCCAGTCGCGTCTCGAACGGGGTTCGTATGTGAGCGCAGCAGCGAATAAACGATATTCGAAATAGCGATAGGTACGAAATAAAAATCGTCAGTCAGTGTCAGACATCACATCAACTTAAAATAATATTTTTCCACTCTATATAAACCCTTCCCCTCCATTTTTCCAGCCCACCTCATTTCTAGCTTGGTAATTTTGCAAATAAGTCCACTTTTACAAAATCAATTATATTTTCCAATCCGTGATGAATTCATGGGAGGTACCAAAGCAAAAGTTGTAGATCGGGAGGTTGTCTACCTATAGCAAAAAGTTGGGGTGGTTTCGACAAGTGTGGTGGTCGGAATCGGGGTTACAAGCCAGAAAACCACCTTCGGTTATGGTCCAAATTCGAGAGGCTCAGTCGATTTGGAGGGACAGGGCCTTAGGGCTTTTGTAGAGGGAAGAAATACCTTTGTTTTGGTGGTGGTCTCAGGTTCCCTAGTGGTCTGTGGAGAGAGAACGAGGAGGATGAACTTGGGGTGATAATTTGGGTTCGGTTTTCAGGTGAAGGTCGGATTTTTTGCAAATTCCGGCGCTGGGGTTGACCTTTGGCTGTCGGGTCTGAAGGGAAAAGTTGCGCCAGGGGTGGATGGTGAGATTGGCGGTGGTGTGGCGTCGTCCGGTGGTCTATGGCGCTCGGGATCGGAGTTTGAACGGAAGGTAAAGGGTTCCGTTCTTTGGGTTCGTGCGAGGGCTAGGGGGTGCCAGAGGTGACAAGACCGGTCTGGGAAGAAAGAGGGGATGGAGGCGCTGCTGATGGAGTCGGAGGTTGGCCGTCCGGTGGCCGGAGTGACGAACGGTGGTGGGTTAAAGTTTTGGCTGTGTTGATGAAGAAAGAAAGCAAAGGGAAGAACAGTCGGGAAGGAACGATCTGAAAGGGAGAAAACGTGTGACGCGGTGGATAGAGGACGTGTGCTCCTGCTGACGTGGCGCTGACGTAATTAAGGTATATTTAAAATTTAATTAATTTATTTAAATCGTATATTTTATAAAACATCAAACAAGCATAACTTTTGCACACGTTAACGAAATTTAACGAAACAAGATCCGTTGGGATCGCAGGGACGAGACCTTTCCGATGGCACTGACTAGGAGTCAATCCGACACCGTTGAAAATTCAGCTATTTTTGGACGAACGGTTCAAATTAAAAGTGACAAACGCATCAACCGTTGACCAGAACAAACTCTGGTGAGTTAATTCTCACACCTTCTGGAATACTGTGATGTGGTAAAGTCACGGTAAATTATATTTTGCGGTTAACAGTTTAAATTGGCTGATTGGATGCGATGGATGCAAGTTGCTTGTTGTTGGTTGATGGTTGCAGTTATTTATATTCTGCAAATTGTTTAATTCGCATATTGTTATCAACTGACATCTGTGATGCAGAGAAGGACAGGTTGGAGGGATCCGGCCGGATTCCTCAAATTAACTGTATTTTTGTTGGTGTGCATATATATGAATTGTTACAACCTGACTGACACCAAAACCCTGTTTAAACGTGATGGTTGGCTAGATGTTCGTCATTGTTGTATTGGAAATAAATCGACATTGTTGATTTGGAAAAATGGCCTAAAAGGGTATTGTTTAAACGTCGTTCTACTGTCTGGTGGATCGATATAGGTTAAAAGTTATAAATTTAATTTATAACTGAATAAAAGTTTCGATTGGTTTATATAAGCAATTTATAAGAATATATTTTAATCGAGTTTATAGAGGAAGTAATTAAGATGTTTTATCCCAGTTTAAAGGCAGAGCGAACCATAGATTTTACCTACAGGCTGGTGGAATGGGAAAATTGTTTTTAATTAATTAAAGGCGATTTTAAATTAATTAAGTTAATTAATTAAAATAAAAAAGGGAAATGACATTGGAATTCAGTTAGTGGTTAACTGAAATGTACGATTGACCAAATCAACCGTGTTCAACTTAAGTTGGAAATAAGATTAACCTGAAATGGGATGGAGTAAACTGGCTTCTGAATACTCGTTAAATTTAACGAGTAGTGGTGATAATTAGTTAAACTTCGATAAATTTTCAATTTAAGGAAATTAGTAGATTGTTTAAGGTAAAAATATTAATTGACCTTCGAGCAACTATAGTTAAAATAGTTATTGAATGGGTTAGTGTTAACAATATTGACAAGCTTTTGGAAATGACTATAATCCTAATTTTTGATAGCTACCAAGGTTAACCAATTCTAATATAATTGGTAATAAGGTTATTTATTAGTCAAAGCAACAACCTTTAAATGGCGAATGCCATTAGAAGCGAGTGAGTGTCGATAAGTTCGATCAAAATCAAAGGAGGGTATTATAAAGGGATTTATAAATCCAAGGTTTCAAACAAGATTTGATAAGGGGATATTCAATTAACAAGTGATTAATTGACGAGGAGGTTGGCCAGAATGGCGATAAGAGTATTATAGAAGGTTCAATTAGATGGAATCAAACTATTTGACGATAGATTTGTTTTATAAACCAAGAGGGTATAAGTGGAAGAAAACGTAAAGTTAAGGTGGTGATTTAAAATGGATGTTACTTAAATAAAGTAATTAAGTAAAAAGGCTTTGAACGAGATTTCAAATGCAAACAACGGCGTTAAAACCAGATTTGGAATCAAAAAGGGGAAAATGGGATTTTGGATGATTTGTGGTTAAACTGATATTATTCTGAAGTAAGGAGGTTGTCAGCCAAGGTCTGAGAGGTAACTAAAATACCCCAACTTGGTTGGCTTCACTATTACCGAGGAATGGTATTAGTTTGAAGTTAGTGAAGGTGTTGAATTGGTTTTGTCTTATAATGTCAAACTCTAATGTAAGGTTGTGGGAAATAAATAATATTGCCATATTAGTTTTAAAAAGGAATAAGAAGATTGATTTCAAATTATATTAAATATTCGTTTATTCCATTAGAGTTGATCAAATAAAGTATTTGAGATAGGGTTAGTCAAAAGAGTTTCATTGTGTACGACTGCTAGCGTAATTCGCAAGGGTGCAGATAGCCTACGGCGGTCGGATGTTTCCTGAGGGAATCAGGCGTAACCATTGTGATCGCTGCGATCTAGAGTCGAGCGAATGGAGTTAAGTCGAGTATTAGTTAATAGAAGCAATCAAGTCAAGTTTGTCGAGTTAAATAAGTCGAGTTAGTCGAGTTAGAGTTAATCAACCAAAGTAAATCAGTTAAAGTTAGTCAAAAAGGGAATTTGGTTAAATATATTTTTAAAGGAGGTCGAGTTGTGCCAAGTACTGAATCAGGAAACTTGTTGTGTTCACACTATTGTTATTTGATAGTTAAAACACCAACTATCAAACCAGACTAATACGATTGTTGGTTCGGAAAGTCCGGGATCGAATTATATTCGAAACCATTCCGACCATCAAATACGTGAAGACGTCGATTGAAGACGGAGCATGTGAAGACCGTGGATCTTCATAAGCGGAAGGACTACTTGTCGAATTTCTCTGGCCTGCAGCCAGAGTTATTTTGATTTGTGATTCTGTCGTGGTTGAAATCCACGGGTTGCAAGGACTTCTCGCTACCGATTCATGGGGTGATTCCTATATGAGATGCAGTAGGAGAGTACCTTCGGTTCATCCTGTTCCTGGATGACTTGTATGGACGGATGTCTGACAGAGTATTCCCAAAGGAATTACATGCGTTGATTTCTCCAAACGTACGATAGTTGACGGCGGAGAAATGGTTATTCTCTAGCCAGATAGCTAGAGTATGTTTGTGGACGTCAATCAAGTGTGATCTGGCGGATCTGACGATGTTACATTCAAAGTGAATGATGACCAGATGTTAAAGTCAAGTTCTAGCCTAAAGCCTCATCAACCGGGAAATGACAAAAATCGGGCAGGCAGCATGGCTATGTGGGTCGCTCCCATTAGGATGTATGATCACCTATCTAGAGAAATTCCTATTGCTTCTTTATCTATTCGATGCTGACCCTATTCGGGTGGCGGTTGCTGATCCCAACCGTCGGTGATATACATTCGATACACTCAAGCGAAATGAGTGGTCGGTCATGTGAGGGCCGGGTTGCAAGACGTTCTTGTTGAATCCAGTGTATTCGCCTCTAGAGATACACGTGCGGAAGGTGGACCCATACCTTGTCAAGTTGGAACCCAATATCCAATAAGCGCCCGCGGTTTTCGATTGTATACTATATATGTGGAGCGTGAGATGCAAGCGTTCCTCTAGATTGCTAATTACTTGTAATTAGACATTATGATAATATCAGATCAAAGTATGATTTCAACGAAATGGTTTGGGTCATAGTAAGGTAAAAACCATCCGTGTTTATGTGTGGACTGGTCTTACTATTATCCTTTTGTTTCGAAAAGGATTTCCAAAGTTAAACAAGTTGTGTGTTATGTGAATTTATCACTGATAGTATTCCAGACTGACCCGGTGTATTTTGTTTTAAATCAAATGTGCTCGGGTCAGACCGAGTATGTTCCAGGTTAGGTTTCGCTTGGAGTTTCAGGAGCTGGAAGCAGGCGGCATCACCGCTAGTTATTCAAAGTTATTATTCCGCTGTGACTAATGTATGTGTACTCTGATGAATGGTATGTATATACAGTTTTTGTATAAAGATATTTGATATTATATTTTATTCGTTCCGCTGTGAGATTCTGATGTGTTCTTCTTCTTTCTTCTATTCTAATACTTCTTTCTTTCTATCCTCACCCTCTAAATTCTTTCTCATGACAATCTGGGGGTTCGATACTTGGGTTTTTGGCAAGTGATACGGGTTTATGTATTGTTGTCGAGAACCCGATTGTCGTCCTTTTCCCCGGGTCGTTACAGATTGGTAAATTTTGTAAAGCGTCTAAAGGACCACATTTATACCCAAAATACGTTGAAAAATTATCTGCTTATTTTTCAAAATAAAAATTACAGGAAAATTCTAAAAATTATTTTAAAACAGCGCATACAGAAATCAGATGAATATTTTAAATCGATATTTATTTATAATTTATTTTCAAGTCAAACTACTTTGTAAAAAATAAAAATCCATAAAAATCTATATATAAAATTGTTTAAATCTTTATATATCAAATATTTCCTCAAAATAAATCTTCAAATTATAAAATTCATATTATAAAACATTTATATATACATAAATACAAAATATTACTATCTATAAATATAAAAACCATTATGTAAAATTACAAAAATCGTTCTTATACAAAATCTTTAAAATAAGTCTTATATAAAATTATTTATTTAAACTAAATAAATAGGGATTTCAAATAATTTAATCCTTATCAAATTCAAAAAAAAAAAAATTATTCAGACAATCTCAAAATGTGTAAAAAAAAAAATTCAAATTCAAATCTAGAAAATTCCGGTTCGTTATAGATTAACTCGATTCGAATAACTCCTTTATTTATTTTCCCAATAAGTAATCCTTTGTTCTATTTATTTTCTAAATAAATAATCCTTTATTCTATTTATTTAACAAATAAATATTCCCTTTATAACTCTTTTTATTTTATAATTAATTTCTTTTATGAAATCCTTTTTCCTTTTATATATAAAATCCATCGATGTTATATAAATATTTTATTTTCAAAATCTACTTTAAAAATCACCTTTCTATTACCTAGTATTTCTTACGGTATTTAATATACCAAACCACGAACATCGATATCATTTAAACACACATCATCATCAACAGATTTTATATCACATCATATATCACCATATATGAAAACAGTAAAATAAATGTTGAGGAATCCAGTTGGATTCATCCAACTTGTTTCCCTGCATCACAGATGTTAAACAATATCATTAACATCGATTTCATTTCAATATGAAATATTCTGTTAAACAAAATCAATATTTGATTAACGATTTATATATATATATATTGTTATCAAAAATTTCAACCAATAAATCAGCATTTCAACTAAACAGTTAACATACATCAATCAATAGATAATTATCAGTTCTAAATATATGTTCAGAGTTGGTGAGTTTTACTCACATTTCGCGTTAACCGTTAAATAATGATTTGCATCTGTTGATTCAGACGGACAATTTATTTTGCAATAAAATGTAACGAGCTCAGAATTACTTCCTATCGGTTCCATGTTGTAGTGTTCGTCCGTACAATCCTATTGGATCCTGTTTCGCTCAATTCTGACATCGTATGTAATAGTTATTAAATTCTGAAGTTTACACACATTTAAATTTGAAATTAAACTAAAAATTTATCTTTAAACGGGCCTCACCCATTTAAACTGTCGGCCCATCACTTTAAACCCATTTGAGCAGTAATCCTTCTTCTTAGATGAGAACCCCAAGTCACTGGCCTACATCGAAACATCATTGTAAAATTCTGGAGCTTCCATCCTTACGTATTCTTCATCAATTTACACCATCATCACCACCGTAGTACTCCACTAATTAATTATAAATTAGTACATTACTAGCCTCACAAATCAAGTTTAAAAGACTAACACTTCCTCCCCTTTTCTTAATACCACGACTCTCTGGAATACCACAATGACCATTTCTGCATATCTGAGTCTCAACGCACCTTCAAATCTTCAGTATTTCATGAAAAATCGATGGAACAACAGTGCTCCTCCCTTCGCCCTTTCCAATCGACTCGCCACTCCCATTTGAACTAAAATCATCGGCCCCTTCATGGACACCCAGGAAAGACGCGCGACATCCTTCCCCTTCGAATCCTACAACTCCTCCACCCTCCCAATCAAAGTCCGATCCCTCCCTACTGATGCGACACACAACTTCCAGGTCAACTCGGTGACAAGTATCGAACTCTATTTTCACCGGAAACGCCCAAAAATACAATGTAGACGCCTAAATACCCCACAAACTCAGAAACGAGATTGGTTCTGCAAATTAAAGTTTTAGTTGTTCCCAATATCGAAACCTACTTCTACTGTTGAAACTCGACATACCCAAAAAAGTCCACCGAGACCGAAGAAAACCGTATAATCATGGAGCTCTCTTGATGTTGAGTCCAATGAAATTTTATTCAAGATTTTAGAAGTTTTACTTTATTTTCTATGACTTTTAAGAGCCAGTATTTAGTTTGTTTTATTGAAAAGTGGCGGCCACAGATTGACCAAGAGAAAGTAGGAATTAGGTTTGGAAGAGGTAGATTATTTATAGTGTTGGCAAAATATCTAAATATTTTGTTTTTATAAAAAATATATATTTCCGATGAAAGTTTTCAATTTCAACGATCACTCACGATACCCAAAAATCACGAAACTGGACATGCAACTAGAGTTCGACATTACGGTCCCAATGAAACTGGTTTCATTGAATTCCTCCTCTGTTAGCTAACACAACATATTTTTAACCGTCAAAATACTAACTGTATTTCACATTAAAATCCCATACGACCGCATGCTAACTTCAAAAATCATGAAAACTGAAATCTAGCAATAATTTAATATTGCGGATCCAACAAAATTAGTTTCGTCGAATTCTGAGGTCATTTACTAAACTGGCTATTTTTTAAGCTCTAAATAAACCCTTTTAAATATTAAATATATTTAAAAACAATTTAATTAAATATTTATAAATAAATATTATCGTATATATTCACATACGATATCATATGGCTCCACAATATTCCTATATGAATTTCTAACTAAATATTTCAAATCCCGATTAAATCGATATTCGATTTATAATGAAATTCCTTTTATAAAATATAAATAAATCGTTATAAATTATAAAGGAATTCCATAGCGACTTATCTAAAATTTGATTTGGACAGAAATCGAAATCTACACGACGTAATCTCGATTTTTCTCTTCCACTAGAAAGATATACTTCACCAGCTCCATACGTTTCTTATTTCATAGAAATCCGATTTAAAACGAATCCTGTACCTTCAATTGAAGTTCAAATTGCCAAATAACGAACTGCCGCGCCATTTCAAACTCGATTTTAATTATAATATAATTATATGTTCAAACTTCATTCAAATAATATATTCGTTATTATAATTCAACTATAAACTGAATTATATACTTTGAATTGTCCAGTTCACACAATATTGTGAATTCACTGATTCTGATTATTTCTAAATTAAATATATATTATTTAATTATTATTTTAATTAAATATTCACTCTTATTTAATTCAACAACTATTAAATTCTCTAAATCACTCTTTAAATAATTAAATAAATTAATTATTATATCGCTGAAGATGCGGGTCATTACATTCTTCCCCACTTAAAATAATTTCGTCCTCGAAATTGCTAAGGTAGAGGACAAACCTATCTATTAGGTAAAAGTTTATCTGTTTACCCCTTATCTCTTGTTTCTCCGAATCAATTATTATCGACTAAAATATTAATTCCTTCCGACTAAATAAAATTTTCAAAAATTCTAAAAAATTTCTAACACTTTAAATTTTCGGAAAATTTCGCAATAACCTCCTTTGTACAGCCCTATCGGTAAAACCACAACTCTCCTCTCTAGGCCTTCTCCAACCCAAAAGAAATTCAAACAACCAAGCGGCTTGCCAATCAGGCAAATAAATCTCATGCTTATACCAAATATAAACTTGTACCTTTTATCGGCATATCATTATATCCTTTCCACCTGTTACCAATTTAGCAAATACAAGGGCCATCCAAATCAAATTCCAATCTGTTTTTATCCACAAATCAAATCATTCATTTATTCCTATGTCGAATTCAATTTCAAAT
Organism: Allium sativum; assembly: GCA_030737875.1. Classification (NCBI taxonomy): domain Eukaryota; kingdom Viridiplantae; phylum Streptophyta; class Magnoliopsida; order Asparagales; family Amaryllidaceae; genus Allium; species Allium sativum. The sequence continues at coordinate 130,946 of JASFAX010000093.1, read as the reverse complement.
CAAAGTTCCATTTTCGATTTTTAAATTCTTAACTCATCAATCCAATACCATTTCAGAAGCTATCTCACAATTCAAAATTCTGATTCTACTTGATATCGTATCCAATTCAATTTGGTTTTTATTTTTAAAACAGTCTCTTCCTGGAAGTTTTAAATAGCTTTGCTTTTCTAATACCGAATGTCCCTTTTTGGATTTCAAACAACTTGTTTTCTCTTAAAATAATTCAAAAACAAAATCTTTTCGGTAGTAATCCGTCACTTACAACTCGAAAACGAACGCCGATGACGTCATGATCCTCATCGGAATCTATTTCCAGCTTTCGAAGTGAGTTCAATACTATATTGCTTTTCAAAAAAAATTCTAACATTTCCACTTTGAAATTTATTTAAAAATATCCTTCCAATGTTTGTAAACAATTTAAAATCTCCAAGAATTTTAAAATTCTCATATACTAAATTTAACTCCATTTACAAGCACCCTTTTTCAAATTTCCAGGGTTTTAATTTCAATTCTGATTTAAATTCAGATTTAATTCACCTCGTAACACTTATACGAATTTTGATTGGTTATCTACATAACCATTTCATTTATAATCTTACTCGATTATATTAATGACCAACACATCAAATATAATAATTTCAATATATATATGTATATCTTTTATATCAAAATATACTTTGGGTAAAATTATTTCATTTACCCTCTTTTCAAAACATACCATGTCGACCCATCGTATTCAAGTGTTTACAAACCCCTACCGATAAAGTGGATCAAACTGATCGACCAGAACACATGAACAACTCAACCAATAAATCTCCACAATATAAAATTATTTTATATTGAATAATAATACGTTCACTCGTATATATACGCTCAACTCGATCTAGGGCATTACAAAACATATCGCTACTGAGTCACACCACAGAGCCAAGGTAATTCACTTAACCTTAAGCTCTGATACCAACTGTAGTGACTCGAAAATCCGGTCCAATTTGAGATGACCAAAACACAAGTTCAACCCCAAATTAAACTGGAAACCAGGAAACTAATAGAAAGAAGGCAGAAGATGTGGATAGATAAGTTAGAAACTTAGAATAGAAGAAGAAGAAGAACACAACATCAGAGTAACACGAACCTCACAGCGGAACGAATAACATATAATATATATGTCATAACTTTGAAATATAAATCTGTACTTGAATATACATATCATTTCCAAAGTACAGCACTTACAACACAGCGGAAATAAACAACAGCTATATGATCCTGAAGCCTCATGCTCCAGCTCTTTAAGTTTATGTAAATCCCAACTACTTGACTACCCGTACAAAACTGGGCACCCAAGAGTTTAGGGAAAACCAAACAAAATAAACTCCGGGTCAGTCATAGGATTGGTATGAGTAAAACAATTGGAAATAGTTTGAACAAGTAAAAGATATCTCATAAGAACACGCCGTATAACGGAATGGGTTTTTCCCTTATGAGAATCCAAAATATCTTTATATCAAAAACCTTTTGATATTATAATAATGTCTATCAATCACAATATAATAATTATCCAGCAGAAATGCTTTCATCTCACGTTCTTAGTATATAGTATACAATCAAAACCGCAAGCACGTATTGGGTAATGGATTTCCAACTGTGACAAGGTATGGAACCACCTTTCGCTCGTGTACCTCTAGAGCGGAATACATTGGGTTCAACAAGAACATCTAGCAACCCGGCTACACATGACCGACCACTCATTTCGCTTGAGCGTATCGAATGTATATCACCAACGGTTGGGATCATCAATCGTTTCCTGATAACGAACAATATCAACAATAGATTTTTAGAAGTAAATGAAACTCTTGATAAGGTGATTATACACCCTAAAAGGTATGACCTACATAGCCTTGCTGCCTGCCCGATTTTTGTCATTTCTCGGTTATAAGGCTAGAAGCTACGCTTATCTTTTACATGCCACATGTTCATTCACTTAGAAAGTCACATCGTCATACCCGCCAAATCAAAAATTGATTTATCCAAAAATAACGTGGGTATACAGCTAAGAGAAATGAATTCCTCCGCCACCAAACGTGAATACGTTTGAAGAGATCAACTTACGCGATATACTGGATATACTCTGTCAGACATTCTTCCATACAGGTTGTCCTGGGACAGGACAACTCTGAGGAACTATTCAGTACATCCATCTTAGGCACTGTTATCAAAGATTTATACAATAGCACTTGTACTTTACTCCGTCTTCAATATCTTTGGCATATATGATTCGCAACGCTTATGACAATACAGAGTGGTTCTTTGTATAATAATCCAACCGGTCTCTCCATATTAACAACGTTAGAATGGTCAAAACTTCGATAGTCTTAGATTTACCTATCAAAGAAAAATACGTGTGCAAACAATGATATTATTTCTAGATGGAAATTATATTGATCAATCATCATTTAACATATATATATATATATTCACATTTCCTTATTTTCTATGTTTAGAAAATATATGTTATTAACACTGGAAAAAATTTCCATTTGTTTATTTACATATCACTAACATTCCACATCTATCAGACTCTAACTACACTACTTACAAGAGACAACTTGCTAAGTATAAACCCCGAAGGCCGAAACCAACATCAAATCGATACTCAGGAAACCATTCAACTTATTAAACTCTAGTCAGTTTCCAATTTCTGTTTAACTCCATTTTGATTAACTATGTTCGATTAACTCCTTTCGATTAACTCGATTCGAATAACTCCTTTATTCATTTTCCCAATAAATAATCCTTTATTCTATTCATTTTCTAAATAAATAATCCCTTATTCTATTTATTTAACAAATAAATATTTCCTTTATAACACTTTTTATTTTATAATTAATTTCTTTTATAAAATCCTTTTTCCTTTTATATATAAAATCCGTCGATTTCATATAAATATTTTATTTTCAAAATCTACTTTGAAAATATCCTTTCTATTTCCCAGTATTTCTTACGGTATTTAATATACCAAACCACGAAGATCGATATCATTTAAACACACATCATCATCAACAGATTTTATATCACATCATATATCACCATATATGAAAACAGTAAAATAAATGTTGAGGAATCCAGTTGGATTCCTCCAACCTGTTTCCCTGCATCGCAGATGTTAAACAATATCAATAACATCGATTTCATTTCAATATGAAATATTCTATTAAAGAAAATCAATATTTGATTAATGATTTATATATATATATATATTGTTATCAAAAATTTCAACTAATAAATCAGCATTTCAACCAAACAGTTAACACACATCAATCAACAGATAACTATCAGTTCTAGATATACGTTTGAAAAATATAACTGTTCAGAGTTGGAGAGTTTTACTCACATTTTTCATTAACCGTTAAATTACGATTTGCTTCTATTGATTCAGACAGACAATTTATTTTGCAACAAATTGTAACGAGCTCAGAATTACTTCCTGTCGGTTCCATGTTGTAGTGTCCGTCCATACGATCCTATCAGATCCTGTTTCGCTCAATTCTAAAATCATATGTAATAGTTATTAAATTTTGAAGTTTATACATATTTAAATTTTAAATTAAACTAAACATTTATCTTTAAACGGGCCTCACCCATTTAAACTATCAGCCCATCACTTTAAGCCCGTTTGAACAATAATCCTTCTTCTTAGATGAGAACCCCAAGTTACTGGCCTACTTCGAAACATCATTGTAAAATTCTGGAGCATCCATCCTCGCATATTCTTCATCAATTTGCACCATCATTACCACCGAAATACTCCACTAATTAATTATAAATTAGTAACTAACTAACCTCACAAATCAAAATTAAAAAGCTAACACTTCCTCCCCTTTTCTTAATACCACGACTCTTTGGAATACCACAATAACCATTTCCGCATATCTGAGTCTCAACGCACCTTCAAATCTTCAATACTTCATGAAAAATCGATGGAACAACAGTGCTCCTCCACATGCCCTTTCCATTCGACTCGCCACTCCCATTTGAACTGAAATCATTGGCCCCTTCACGGACACCTAGGAAAGACGCACGACATTCTTCCCCTTCGAATCCTATAACTCCTCCACCCTCCCAATCAAAGTTCAATCCCTCACTACTGATGCGACGCACAACTTCCAGGTCAACTCGGTGACAAGTATCGAACTTTTTTTCAACGGAAACGCCCAAAAATACAAGGTAGATTCCTTAAGACCCCACAATCTCAGAAATGAGATAGGTTTTGCGAACTAAAGTTTCAGTTGTTCCCAATATCGAACCCTACTTCTATTGTTGAAACTCGACATACCCAAAAAAGTCCACCAAGACTTATGAAAATCGTATAATCATGAAGCTCTCTTGATGTTGAGTCCAATGAAATTTTATTCAAGATTTTAGAAGTTTAACTTGATTTTCTATGATTTTTTAGAGCCAGGATTTATTTTGTTTTGCTGAAAGTTGGCGGCCACAGATTGACCAAGAGAAAGTAGGAAATAGGTTAGGAAGAGGTATGTTATTTATAATGTTGGCAAAATATCTAGATATTTTGTTTTTATAAAAAATTAAACATTTTCGATGAACGTTTTCAAATTCAACGATTACTCACGATACCCAAAAATCATGAAACTGGACATGCAACTAGAGTTCAACATTACGGTCCCAACAAAACTGGCTTCGTCGAATTCTGCCTCCATTTGCTAACACAACATATTTTTAACTGTCAAAATACTGACTGTATTTCATATTAAAATCCCGTACAACCACATACTGACTTCAAAAATCACGAAAACTGAAATCCAGCAATAATTTAATATTGCGAATCCAACAAAATTAGTTTTGTCGAATTCTGAGGTCGTTTGCAAAACTGGCTATTTTTAAAGCTCTAAATAAACCCTTTTAAATATTAAATATATTTAAAAACAATTTAATTAAATATTTGTAAATAAATATTATCGTATATATTCACATATGATATCATACAACTCCACAATATTCCTATATGAATTTCTAACTAAATATTTCAAATACCGATTAAATCAATATTCGATTTATAATGAAATTCCTTTTATAAAGTATAAATAAATCATTATAAATTATAAAGGAATTCCATATCGACTTTTCTAAAATTTGATTTAGACATAAATCGAAATCTACACGACGAAATCTCGATTTTTCTCTTCCACTAGAAAAATATACTTCACCAGCTCCATACATTTCTTGTTTCACAGAAATCCGATTTAAAACGAATCATGTACCTTTAGTTGAAGTTCAAATCACCAAATAACGAACGGTCGCGCCATTTTAAGCTCGATTTTGATAATAATATAATTATCTGTTCAAACTTCGTTCAAATAATATATTCGTTATTATAATTCAACTCTAAACTGAATTATATACTTTGAATTGTCCAGTTCAAACAATATTGTGAATTCCACTAATTCTGATTATTTCTGAATTAAATATATTATTTAATTATTATTTTAATTAAATATTCACTCTTTTTTAATTCAACGACTATTAAATTCTCTAAACCACTCTTTAAATAATTAAATAAATTAATTATTATATCGTTGAAGATGCGGGTCATTACACCAATTTTCAATACTTTTGTCGAATCCGCATCATCAATGGAGATATCCACTGTCATCTCATTAGGAGTCGCCTTTCTGTCCTCGGATTCCTTATTCCTCTCTAGGGTCTATATCCTCAAGCGCCTCTCTGGGCGAGTCTCTTGAGGCTGGACCCTTTAACTGCTATGCTGAATTTCCCTTCGAAGGGGGAGAAGCATCCTTGGGTCCTATATTCAAAACCTTCATTTGCATCTTTAACTCTGTCATGTAGAAAGCTCGTCCCGTAGCTTGATCACCTCTCATCACTCCTACTCCTGCATAAATTGGGAATTCGAGCAGTAGACACCAAGGTGCAATGCTTGCCCTAAACTCCACAAGGGTCGGTCGGCCCATGAAGGCATTGTAGGGTTACTTAACATCCAAAACGGCAGATGGTAGGATTCTCACTCTCTGGCGATCTCCCTGTCCTAACATCACCGGTAACTCTACGTATCCCATTGGAGCCGTTGATGCCCCATTTAAGTCTCGTATCCATCATTCGCAGGGCTTCAAGTCCTTTGCTTCGAGTTTCATTTGTTCAAAGGCTTTCTTAAAGAGGATATTAACTGAGCTTCCAATGTCCACCAACACCTTGTGAACCATAGCTGGGACGATGGCTGTCGTAATTACCAGCCAGTCTTCAATGGGCGATTGAATTCCAGCGGCATCTTTGCCATGGAATATGACGTCATCTGACATTGTCTTTAGTTGCTTCACTAGAGTGGTATCTTCGATGTTACTTCACTCTCCTACTTCAAGGTGCTTGGCGGCATTAATGTACTGATCCATTGATTTGTAACTGTGGCTAGCCAGATGGGGCCCACCTATAATGGTATTGATTACGATTCTTTTACCTTTCTGTTGGGCCGTGGGTTTGGAAGTCGACTAGTTTTGGTTCGGGGCTTGCCCCCTTGCTCCCTGTCCTGTGGGAAAACCGTGTACTCGTCTAACTTCCCTTCCCGCAGCAATTTATCAGCTACATCTCACAAACGGTTACATTCGTTAGTAGAATGGCCGTGAGTCCCATAGAATAAGCAAAAGTTTCCCATGGCGATCTGCTTTTCGGTTGATTCTCTGGGTGGTGGCTTTTTATATTGCAATACGTTGTAAGTATCCAGGTAGATATTTTCCAATGTGTCATTCAATGGCGAATAGTTTTTGAAAGTTTGGAATCGAGGCCTTTTACTGGAGTTGTTCCCTCGGTTCCTATTCCTCCTATTGCTGTTTCCGTTCCTGTTGTTATTACCTAAATTCTGGTTGCCGACGTTCACCTCAACCTTCCCCTAGCTGTCACCGGATTGCTTCACAGCAACATTACTTTCGAAGCCTTCCTTCGAGGCCCCTTCAGATTTTCTCTTTCTATTTGCATGAGCTTCCTCTCGCCTTAAGCAAATATTGGCCATTTCGTAGAATAATTCCCTAGTGGGGGTTGGTTTTCAGGATAGATAATCGCCGAATTCTGTGTCCGGGTTGACTCCTTCTACTAAGGCCATCAAAATAGTAGGTCCATGAGGATCACTGACTTCGGTGACAGCCAAGTTGAAGCGGTCTAAATACGATTTCAAGGATTCACCCGAAGCCTGCTTAATCCTTGACAATTGTATGACGCTTTTAGATTTTCGAGCATGAAACCGAAAATGGTTCATAAAGCGTTCACTCAATTCTTTAAAAGTTGATTTCGACCATGGAGGGAGTCGGGTGAACCATATTAACGCCACATCTTCTAGACAAATCGGGAAGGCCTTGCATTTTACAGCGTCTGGAGCTACTGCGCCATTCATGAACCATATGTATCTCATCAGATGTTGTCTTGGGTCAGTTCTCCCTGAATACCGATCCATCTATGGCAAGTTAAATCACCGAGTGAATTGGAAGTCCAATATATCATTTGTGAAGGGGGTGTGACTTTGCTCATTGCCCCAGTCTTCATTGGTGTATCGTCGGCTGTCGGATATGATTTGGTGCACCATTTCCCGTACATCGGCATTAGTTAATGTTTGCTCAGGCTCTCCGGCCCTAATATTCGGATTACGCCTATGCTCCTGATTTGGGGATATTCTCCTACTTCTAGCAGCAACTTCTCTATACTATTCCCTATACTCCCAGTCAATCACGGGAGGAAGGGGTTGGAGAAGTTTTTGTTGCGTAGGATTAGTAATATTAGGATCCCGGGGTAAGACGTGAGATCCACGCATGGGCAACAACATAGGCTCTCTCAGGCTCAGGTCATCAGGCCCTAACACACGAGCAGCATTTTCACCGGACCATAAAGACCCAAAGGTTAACTAATCAAGGTTTTTAGGTCACTCAAGCGACCTTCTTTCACGAGGATGTTCTTCATCCGACGTAGATGAATAGGCTGCAGCAAGGCGGCTTGTCGGAGAAGGTGTCTTTTTCCTCCGAAGCTCACTGAGTTCCCTACTCATGGTGGTCATATTCTCTTGCATTCGAAGACTGTCATGTTTGTGGGCTTCCAAAGCATTTCTAGAACTCTAAAGAATGTCAAGAAAGCACGAAAAGTCTCCGTGCGTGATGCTTGCTGAAGAAGCAGGTTGATCACTAGTCGTAGCGGCCGGCATCGGAGCATTGGTGGGTGCTCGAGTAGACGTATCAGTTTCAACTGCTTTCGGGTCGGATCAGAGTAGGGCAGCAGAACCGGTTCGGTTCGAAGGGGAAGTCTGAGCAGCTCCAATGCTTCTAGATCGGTTTGGATTCTCTTGATCAGTTCGGTTCGGAACATCCAGTTCGGATCGGACGGTTCCAGAACTCTGTCCTCGTGACCTCGTCAAGACAATGTCCTACTAATCTTCTCTAGCATCATTCTCCCATGCGTCTTCCACTTCTTTTCCTTTTCCCTTAGCCATAATGTCCAATTCTTCAGTGATTAATCAGCAAACACTTGCAAATATCGGAAATGGAGTATTAACTTCTTTGAACTTGAAGGCCCAAATAGCAGAAAGATAATCCCAAAAAGCGGAGAATTCAAAGACTTATCAGTGAAAGCAACAAAATGTTAGATCCAAAAATGGCTCTAACATCCAAACTAGTAATAATTTCTAATGAAATGAAATCAGAAACGAAGAAAACACACAATTTATAGAGGTTCGGTGTTCAATAGCCTACCTATGTCCACCTTCTACTCTTTGGATTGATGATTTGAATACATGTACAACAATGATTCTCACTCAATTTCATTCATACAATGTATGGATTCACTCAATCTCCTCTGAAATACTTTATAGGATGATTGTAATCTGATAATGATGATGAAACTCGGCTATTAAGGAAGTTCTCACTCTGAAAATGCCAAAACATCCTTTGACATTAGCCTTGGAGGTGTACTTTTAGGTGGAAAACCCCCTGGGATGGCTCCGATTCGGATATACATGGCCTCCATCCCATGAAAGCTAGGTTCGGATAGGATAAGATGGTGACAACATATCAGGTTAGTGGTGAACGTGGGGAGAGCATGGGTAAAGTGGTTGCTTAACCGCTCCACTTCTTCAGAAAATCGTGGGGTGAAACTCTTTCTGCTCTGGGCTCGAATCGGACATGCAAGAGAGGGAATGGATCTGACTACTGTGAACCGAACTGGTTCTGTTTGAGTCCCTTCTTTTTTTGCTCCGTGCTATTTTTCCATATTCATATATTTCCGATCCGGTCCGGCCTTTGAGAGAGTGCTCTTCATCACTTGATCTTCTAACTTTGTGTAGCCTAGTTCACGAAGTAGGCTAACATATAAAATTGGAATGATAAAACCAATGTGACAATGGAAGGTGAATTAAGGTAAATCAAATTTAATGTTGACTGGATTTGAAATTAGTTGGAATTGGATATATTTAAATTGGACATGATGTCGATTTGAACCTAAGAAGAGGAATAAAATTATATGCTCGAGAAACAGGTATATATTTACTTCATTGATTGGGTTTGATGGTTTTATGAGCTGATTGGCAAGCCACTTGGCTTTTGGATTTTCTTTTTGGTTGATAATGGCATAAGGAGGAGAGTTATAGTTGTACTGATCAACCCGTACAATGGAGGTTATGGAGAAATTTTTCAAAAAATTATGGTGTTAGCCAAATTTTGAGAATTGGAAAGTTCTTAGAAACTAAAAAGTTAAAGAGCTTAAGTTTGAATGGAGGTTGATTTGGTTAAGTAAACGACCTTCAGTTTCGTACTTCTTCCTCTTTGGGGACAAAAAGTTTTTAAGTGTAGGAGATTGTAACAACCCTTATTTTTAGTAAATTGAAAATATGAATTTTAATTGATTTTAAATATTTAACATGATTTTATTTGAGAATTAATGACGTAGAATTTATTTAAAACAAAATCATAATGTCGCGGTAGTTCGAGAAATTTGTTTTGAACTTTAAATGAATATACAGAATTCGATATAAGTCAGAATTCGTTCAAAAAGGAAATGTTAGGATCTATTTAATAATATCTATCTAATGAATGTTCCAAATCAAATTTTCAAATATTCGCAGTGGAATTTATTAATATTTTATCAATAGTATATTGGCCTTAAATATAATCATTTTGCAAATGACCTCTATTTTCGATGAAAACAGTTTTGTTGGATCTGGAATATTAAACTATGTATATATTCCAAGTTACGTAATTTTTGGAGCTAGTATGTGGTTGTGGTTAATTAAAACGTATGTTTAAATTCAATATTTGATATTATATTTTAATTTTGATAAAAACTCTAGAGAAATCAAATTAGCTTATGAAACCTATTCCATTGTGTTTGGAATAGAGGTATTTGGCTAGGTATGTTAGTCGTTGGAGTTCATTTGGAGTTTGGGTGCGAAACTTCGCTATGAAATGACATAAGAAATTAAATAATAATATAATAATAAATATATTTATACCGGTTAAACCCTCCTAACTCCATTCTCTGTTCAGTACCGGCACTAAATTTTCAGTGGCCAGAAACACATGTTGATCCTCCCCTCGATTCTCCAAATCTATTGATCTTCTCCTAAAAATTTCATCTACATTATTTTTCTGCTACTCGAGATTTTGGTTTTGTGTGGTGGTGATGAATTCTAATAGGGTGGGTTGCTCGATTTTGGTGCTCTAAAGCCCGCCGTTTGCTCATGGTGTTGGTGGCGCACGTGATGGTCGACAGCGTAAGGTTGTTTGATTACGGTCCGTTGTCCCGAAGGCGCGACGGTGGATGAACTATGGTTGCGAGATTATATGATTTCACCTGGAAGTAGAGAAAATAATTAATGTAACAAAAACTTAAATTTCCACAACTTGTTAATATGACATCAAAATTCAACGAAAATGAGTGCGTTGAAACCGTGAAGATGAGATCAACACGATGAAACCAATTTAGACATAAAAAGAGCTAGCTACAAATTTTATTTAAATTAAAAACACGATTTATTTTAATTAAAACAATCACTACTTAACTATTTCGAAGCCGATCAAGGTGAGAGCTTCTCGCTCAAAATATATAATTTATTTAGCTTAAATAATAATTACATAGTTAAACGATTAGTTGATATGTGATTTAGTTATAATCAACATACGAAGTAATGTGGAAGTTATATTAAGTTAATTGACAAGTTACAATGTTGCTAATATGTTAATGACAAATTATGCGAGAACACTAGATTTAATTTGGATAATTATCACAATTTTTTTTAGGGTGTGTGGTAGCTCTTCTCACAAATTATTTGCAAACAATATGGATGAATGGATGATTAATTTCATGGAATTGTGCTTGATTTTTATTGATTGAATAATTTATATATTTGATTATTTATTGGTTGAAAACCCCTCACAGGTCTGAGGATGGCAGTTAACCCACACACCTCCCTTGTGTGTAGATAAGCTACATGGATTGCAATGTAAATCCCACACGGGTAATGGGTTGATAATTTAACACGTCGCCCAAGTGTGTAGATAATGATAACTAGTTTTGGATGAAAATCCCAAACGGGTATTGGGAAGATAATTAATACACACATCTCCCTTATATGTAGTTGTATCTTATTCGGCTGATTGACAGACCAGCATAGGCATTAACTATTTAATTTAAAGCATGTACATGTGTAGGCACACTCTGAATGTTAGTTGGATGTTTGATAGTTGTTTTCAACTACTGTTGGATGTACATAATCTATGTAAATATAATTGTATGATGTTTGGTTGAATTGCATTCCAGTCTAGATTAAATATGAATATTTTATATTATAATATTCAGTGAAAAATCATAGTTTGTTTTCGATGTATGATTTTGGATGGATGCGTAGATATCGAAATATTGGTGAATATTCATAACTATAGCGAATGATTTTGAAGTTTTTTCATAAACTTATCCCATAACAAGGTTTATTTTGAAATGAATATAACTTTTCAAAGCGAATTCAGTTAAGCTATGTAGCAAACATTTTAAAAGAAGTTTTCCTTCAGAAGTTTCTTTTTTATTTTTATTACAATGGTTGGGAAGATTTGAACTAAAAATAAAGAGTTCAGAAAAATAATATTATTTTACTCATTTAAATAACAATGAAATGGTCAAATGGTGAAATGTTTGGTCTTTAGAGATAACAATCGAAATTAAATTTCAGATGGTAGTTGAAAATATTTTGGAAAGCGATTTGATTTCATTTTTATTTATAAATCGATTAGTGCTTGAATAGGATGTGTCGGGCAACGATAGTTCGCGAACGTCAACCTGTAACTTCGAATTGACGTACCGGGAGATCCGACCGTTGGATTCTCCTAAAACCGGAACCATTGGGTTCATATCGAAAAGATCTTTCAAATGATAAGAAGATTTTTGAAATATAATAGTTAGATTTTGTGAAATTTTCAATTCCAATTTGAATAATAACAACGTCGGTGCAGCTAAATGACCTGAAACGTCATTTAGCTGAAAGTGCCTATTTTTAATTAATTTAAAATAGGGAAAATTTATGTTAAATCATAATAAATATTTAGAAAGATTTTGGATCAAATATTCCATGTTCTGAAGGATAAATGATATTTTTATCTGAAAGGGTTATTTAACCACTGGAATAAAGAATCCAATGTTTTGAAAATAACGAATTGGATAGAGAATGGTTTTGATATAACCAGAGTGTTCCAATATATAAACAGGATTGGATTTGAATAGATATTATCTTCGGATATTTCAGTAATTGGATTCCGCAATTATCTCGTTGAGGAATTTGGAAGATATATATACATATCGTTATTCCTAATATGGTATCTACGGGTTTAAGAATTTGATATTGAATATAAGTCAATATGATTTCTATTCAAAGCCTTGTATTTAATATCAAATTGGATTTTGGGATTGTTGTGGACGGTGTCTTAAATAACACTGTTCTTAAACCCAGTTGAGATTAAAAGTGAAACAAATCTTTTAATTAGGATCTAGTGAAGTTTTCCAATTTAATTAACTGAATGGGAATTGAATGGAATTCAATTTATTAATAATCGAAATGAGCTTCTGTTGTAACATCCTGGATTTTTAGCTATTTAGTATTAAACATTGAAATTGGTTTTACATGTGGAATTGGATTAATATATGGATTTTTATATTGAATTTATCGACATAATAATCGATATACGATTTAATATCCGATATATCAAATTATCATAATACGAAAACAATAAACAATTCAATTCAGAGTTAAAATTGAATAGAAATGATTCGTTCGATTAATATAAATTCTTTTGGAATTAGAACAATAATAATAATTTATTAATTTAAATTGATTGAAATCAATTTATACTTTAAATCGATTTAGTTAAATCGTCAATTAAAATGGTATCTTCTCCATATGATCGAAATAGGGGCTCAGAAACCTAAAATATATTATTATAAAATTTAAACGGATAAGGACAAAATCATATCAAATTAAATACAATTCAAATAGAATTAAATTTGCATATACTTAACCGACATCCATTTAAATAACAAGTACTTTTTGTTCCCTCATTTTCTTTAGAAATCGTGTTCTCCTTCCTTTACGATTTCCATTCGTTTAGCAAAATGAAAATCGAAGAAATTTCAGAAAGGAAAAGATGTGCTCCTCCCTTATTGTATTTGATAATTGAAGCATGCCCATTTCATTTCATTTCCTCTTTTCCCTAGTGAATTTGTAAATCGATTTCCACCGATTAATTAAAAAAAAGAAACCATAATCCCAAATCGCGATTCAAGCATCGCGAGGATGATGCTCAACATCAGTAAGAGATGGGTTCGAAGAGTTCTCTGATAATCGATACTTAGGGAAGCGGAATCGAAAATCCATTTTTGGGCAATATTCATCGATTCGAACTGGAATCACGATTTATTTTGTAAGTCGAGATCTGCGTGTTAGCATATGATGAGTGTTGCGAATTGGTATATGATGGTGTAACGAGGCGGTTTCGAAGCATATTGGTTGTTTTGGCAAGTTAGATGGTCGAAGGTCATTTACGTCACCTGAAAGTGGCGAGCGACAGTACTGGTCAAAGCCTAGTGTAATCCAGGTGTTGTTTATAGCATTAGGGAGTAGTGTTAACTAAAGCTAAGGTCGGTGCAGATGGTCTTTGATGGGGGTGTTATGTTTCCTATGTAATGCTTGTAGCCAGAAATAGACAGCTTGGTCTTATAGTGATAATAAGGTAGATTCAAGGTGACGAAGTGTGAATGTCTTTTAAGGAGATGGGATCTGTTCTTCGGTGATAGTGGTGCTCAAGTGTGATGCAAAAAGTCCAATAAAGGGGAAGACTTTTGGTGGTCTAACTATAACCAGACAGCGGGTTAGGTGTTCGATTAACTTCTAAAGACGGATTGGCAGAAATTTGGGTATTGTTAAAAGAGGAGAAGGAGAAGTTAAATAGGGTTAAGGTAAATTAATTATAATCAGTGTTGAAATGTCTTTTGAATAAATTAGATTAGTTTAAATTTATTTAGGAAATAATTAATTTAAGTTCATGATAGTATGAATTGTTAAAGACGAATTTGATAAATCGCAGGTGCGAAGTAGATTTACTCGAGACGATCTATAGCCGCGATAAGATGAAATTTAATGGGATATTCGGCAAGCGAAAATCAAGGTGAGTAAACTCACTCTTTGGTTTGATTATAATTTATTATAATCGAATTTTTATTTTATACGAATATTTATATGTTGTTGTTGGTTGTTTGGATGCATTGAAATATTATTGTGGCTATTATATACTAGTTATATTAAGGCTTAGTGGTTGTGGCTTTTATATATACATACATATATATAGGATATTTCCCACAGTACCATTAGTGGGTGCCCCCTGTACCATTAACGGATGATTTCCCTATGCGCCCCACAATATATATAGTGGATGACCTTCATATCATGATATCCAGCCTTGAAGCAGGATCGGTATTATTAATGTTGACTAACATTTGTGGTTGCAGGGAAAACATGTTAGAGGGATGCAACTGGATTTCTCAAATTTATTTATTATTGTTTACATATTTATAAATGTGTGATGTGTTGAATTGAATAGGGGCTTTGAGTGTTTGGATGTTTGAATATCACTGGCCCTAGATATTGATATTTAAAAATATCACAAAATGGGATTTTGAGTTTTAAAAAAGAAACTTTATTTTTCGATGTGGAAATTGGATTTCAAATGGAATCCAAAACTTCTTTTAATATTTAAAACAAGAAGTGAAATTTATAAACCATATTTATAAATAAAAAAATAACAATTGTTGGATAATTTGAAAGTTTAATTGAAATACGAATTAAAAAAGTGAATTTGGAATTGTTTCGAGAAGACAACGTTGAAAATTATTCCGCAGAATGTAAATTGGATTAAAATAAATCCATACATATTTATGATTCGAATTCAACAATGTCGAATTTATAAAAATAAAATTTATTTCCAAAAGATATTGGAATTGTGCTAAATAGAAATTTAAAATTTTAATATAAAATAGATGATTTGCTTATATATTAATTATAATAATAATAATATTTTAATTAGGAATCGAGTTTTAAATGGCATTTTAAATGGAAGCCTATTTAATATAAAAAAGAAGAAGTTAATTTATAAACAACGTTTATAAATGTGATGAAGTAATTTTCATCAAGTAATTTGGAAATAGATTTCCAAATATAAGAAATAGACTAAAAGGTGAGATTTAAATCAGGTTTTTGTATCACAAGCTTTTATCTATCTCAAGATAAAATCGTTGTCGATCAAGGTCTGGGAGTTAAATAAAATACCCCAAATTGAATGACTTCACTATTATCAAGGGACGATATTAGTTTATAATGGTAGCCCATAAAAGGAATTCATAACAGGAATTCGATTATATCAAATTTTATAAATAATTTAACCCTAGGAGATTGGAATTAAATATAGAAATTGAGTTTTGAATAAATTCATAACTAAGTTATGAAGTTATGAATATGGTACAAAGTAATCGACGAGTTGAATAATTTGAATTGTGAAGTAAGATTTGGATAACGGACTTAATTTACTTTTACAAATATTGAGAATGGAGTTGGAATTTAATTATAAAGGAAGTTTTAAATGTTTATATTTATTTAATTAAAATGAACTCGCCGCAGTGTTGTAGTTCGTAATTTGGTGTTCTGAACTTCAATTGAGTATATAGAACTCGATATAAGCGTAATTCAATGAAACCAGAAATGTTTGGACCTATCGAATAATAATTTTCTAATGGAAGAGTAAAATCCGGATTTTGTCTTGAAGATGTTGAGTTATGTCAAAATCAAATTTCAGAAAAATCGCTGGAAAATCGTTTAAAAACCATAACGATCAAATTAATTGATTAAAGGGAATTTTAGCGAATAAAATCCGAATTTCAATTAGAATATATCCAAATTTGTGTACTAAAATAGATTTGAACTCAAGTGGAGTAAATTGATTGATTTTTGGAATAAAAATCAGATTTTTAATTGTCAAATGACGTTAACTAATTTCAAAGGAAATTAGTTAATAGAATTTTTGAATCGAACTTAATTTTGTTTAAGTGTATTGAATTTGTTAACTAAAATCGAGAATTCGAATACAAAACTTGGATAAATATTGGGAGGCGAGCAATGAGTTTGAGTTTGATTTGTGTTAAGTAAATACAAAAAGATTAGAACGTGATATATTCAAATTAAAAGCAAAGAAGCTAATTAGAAAATTAATTAGAAAATGGAAAGCAGAAAAAGTTGAATTGATTTGAAATAAATTGAGAATCATTGAATTTATGATAGACAGGTATGGGATGAAGAGTAGGAAGAGAGTATGAAGATAATAACTTAAGTGCCCTACAAAAAAGGTACATGTTTAAATTTCCATATGAGATTTTATGAGCCTAATGGGCAAGCCGCTTGGCTTTTTTAGTTTTCTTTTTGAATGGAAAGGGCCTAGAGAGGCGAGTTGCAGTTGTACCGATTGATCCGTACAAAGGAGGTGTTGGCAAAAAAATTCGGAAATTTAAGGAGTTGTATTATTTTTTAGAAATTTGGTAACTGGAAATCAATATAGAGAACTCGATAAGGAAACGAACTTAACAAAATATTAGAAAGGGCTAGTGGTTGTTTGATATTAGAAATTTGGATGGATGTTTTGTTTTTCTTCGATAGTTTAAAAACCGACTATCTAAGTTTTTGACCATCTTGTCAATACGGAGATATCGGTTGGATTTAATATTCGAAAACCACTCCGTATAAGCATAGGCATTGCGAATTAGATTATGTTGAAGATAATTGAAGATAGAGTGAAATGCAACGGCTGTTCTATTTACAGTATAATGCCTTTAGTTTGTCCAGTCCCAGCACAACTTGTATGGATGAATGTCTGACAGAGTATGCCTAACAGATCACACAAGACTATCTTTTCATGGTATTATGTCTGGTGGTAGAGAAATTCGTTTCTCTTAGCTTTTTATACCCGTTATAGTTTTGGGAAGATCAACTAGTGATTTGATGGGTTTGACAATGTGGCATTCAAAGTGTATGGTGGCCTGACATTCTAAAATGTAAATGTAACCTCAAGCCCCATCGACCGGGAAATGACAAAAATCGGGAAGGCCGCGTGGCTTGTTGGGTCATACCCAAGCAGGTTGTATTATCACCAATCTAGAGAAAAATTCATTTGTTCTTCTTTAGATTCTGTATCTTATGGATTATGGTTGAATGACCAACAACCGTGGATGATAATACATTCGGTCCACTCAAGCCAAATGAGTGACCGATCATGTGTGGTCGGGTTGCAAGATGTTGTTGTTGAACCCCAGTGTATCGTCTCATGAGTACACTAATCGGAAGGTGGTCCCATACCTGTCATAGATGGAACCAATTCTCCAATAAGCACGCTACGGTTTTCAATTTTATACTATGTATGTGGAGCATGAGTAACAAGCGTTCTGATATTTGGTTATTTATTTGATATAGACACTATTATAATATCACCGAATTTTCATATCAAAAATGGTTTAGGTTATAGTAAGGTAAAAATTGTCTATGTTTATGTATGTGCTGGTCTTACTATTATCCTTTTTTTCAAAAGGTTTTTCAAAGTTGAACAAGTTGGTTGGAGTTTGCTCACACCAGTCCCATGACTGACCCAAAGTTTATTTTGTTTGTTTTACCCTAAACTATTGGGTTCCCAAATTTGCATGGGCATTCAAGTGTTTTAGGCTTTTACAGATACACTTGGAGGAGTTTGAGGAAGGAGGCTTCGCCGTTAGTTATTTATAGTTATTTCCGTTGTGATGTATATGTATTGTACTCTGATACGGTATGTATATACAATACAGGTTTGTATTTCAAAGTTGTGATTTATGATATTATATTTTGTTCAGTCTGCTGTGTGATTCTGATGTCTCTTTGTTGTATCTTCTATCTGTTTCAATTTCTTTAACTCTAATTACCCATATTTCTATGCCATTTGGGTTGGATGTGAATTTTTTTAGTCAACTCAGATAGTATAGATTTGCAGGCCTTTTACATCTACGAAGGAAGAACTTTACTACTCGAGGAATTTAAAATGATTTTTCGTTATTACACCTAAAGTGTTGGTCGGATACGGAATTTTATATCGAATGTATACTGATTTAATGTCCATGAAAAATACATTTAGAATGGAAGTTGATTTTGGGTATATCATTAATTGTGTTTTAAATGACACTTGTTATTTTGCTCAGTTAATAGTAGGATTGATTTCCTAAAGTTGTATAATCTTTAACTAATGATTTTAAGGGATTAAAACTAAGTGGAGTTTTAATGAATCTTTAATTAGATATAAAATGCAACGAGGTAATTAAATATACCTAACCCGAAGGGCATTAGATATGAAGCACCACCAGTTTTACTCCATTAGATTGATAAATCTTTCATCAGATTTTATATGATAAGTGGTACTTAAATTTACTGATAACAGGATGGGTGTTAAATATAGAGTACCACTAGTTTTGCTCCATGGGAAGAATAAGTTAGGAATTGGATAATAATATAAATGATTACTTCGGTAAGGCTCGATAATCCCAACTAGAAGTAGGAACCTTAATTTTGTTCCAGTCTATGAAAAGATATTTTAAAATCTTTTACAATGGTTTTCAAAGGAAAGATTTAGACTAGAAGTTTAAATGAAGAAATCTTCGATAAGATTTATGGGGTTAATTCTCAATGTAAAGAATATTTGAATAAAAGAATATTCTGAATTGGAATGTAAAGAATACTTGAGTGAAAGAATATTTTGAATTGGAATGTAAAGAATATTTGAATAAAAGAATATTCTGGATTAGAATGAGGCATATGATGTGTTTATGTATATCACATGATTTTACAGTCACGCGAGTTATTTGGAAAGACCGGGTTGACCGCATTTTGAATAACTGGTACGACGATTAAAAGTCGAAGATATGAAGACGGTGGATGAAGTCCAGAGATCTTCACATCATTTGGGTTATTTTCGATGTCTCGATAGGGCGGTACACTCGAGGTTATAAGTGGTGGTCATCCAAACGTACTTTGAGATCGACTAGATATACGAGGGCCACTCTCCTATAATGGACATATGGGACGAGAAATGAGGTGCCTCCGTTTTCTTTCAGACCCAGAACGGACTCGCAAATGGATTGTATGTCTGACATTGTATTTTATGCTGTATTCGTTGATCTCTGCTAAACATATATCTGTTTGGTGGTGGAGAATTTATTCTCTTAGCTTAGCACCCTTCTTTGAGATATATGAGCTTAGAGGTTATATATTGGTAGACATTAATGGCATGGTATAGATTGACAATGTGGCATGCTGAGTGCTGTGGGCAGATTAACCAAAACTTGTTGAATAAAAGACAGAGCTTTGTGGATGATGATCAAAGCATGGCTGCTGTAGCTTCGCTTTGCCTGTCGTAATTTCGATGAACCTCCCATAACGGTATGATGGTGAACTAATGGTTAGATCAGTAAACTTTCGAGATGAGGATGAGCAACCTACGTGTTGAGATTAGACAACTTTTAGGGTTGTACGAATTCGATCGACCAAGGAGAGTTGGGTTGTGGTCACTCTACACCAAGCGGGACAGGGTCCTAGAAAGATAGAGTAAGGCAGTGGTTCCCAAAGCCTTGTACTTAAGCGGTAGTGCTATACTTGGAATCCTAGATATAGTGAGGATGTGTATTGCGGTGCTTTCCAAAGCACAGGACTTAACCGTGAAAATACACTTCAAGATCGATCTTTCAGATCAGGGGCCATCATGACGGAAATCCAATTTCCAATACGTGACTTTACAGTTTTTGTTGTATACCTATGGTGACATAAGTCGATGTAGTACTATGTCATCTAAGGTTAATAAATTCATATTCGAAGTTATTTACTACGCTATGCACTTCTAATAATATCAAAAGTATTTGTTTTAAAACATATCAAGCATCTTTGACTATTATAAGGTAAAGCTCTATCCTCCGGCTTGTGCTTGCATTGTGTGATGGGACCTGAGTATTATAATAGCTTCATTCTTCAAAAAGCATTGCGTTGTATATTTTTATTTCGAAGTATTCATGTGGAGTAAGCATGTTCTGTGTCATACGATGTAGTCCCACGATTTCACAATTTTTAAAGTAAATTATAATAACTATTTTAGCTCTTATACCTGTCCCATGACTGAACTGGAGTTTATTGTTTTTCACCTAAACTGTGGGTGCCCATAATTTTCATGTGGGAAGCTAGTAGTTTAGGTTTTGTAGATATTTTGAGCAGGATCCTATATTGAAGATTAAAGCTGTGTCTAGAGCATTTTTAGAGTCTTCCACTGATTGAGATTTTTTTTTCCACCGCGTATTGTATTTACTGTAATTTATTTTCCACTGTAATTATTTACGATGTACTTTGATATATTCTTTTACTCTAATGTAAATTGTAGTAATAGCAGTTAAATGTTCTTTTTTGTTTTATTCTGAAGTATTGTATACCCTTAACGATTCGAGGATTTCCGACTTTTGGATCGGACCTATGCGACTTATGGTCGATTCGATGGCCATTGATTTTCGGGTAGTCACAAGTGGTATAAGAGCTTTGGTATGCAAGGCTTTAGGATACGACTCGTTAGAACAAGATAAAAGAATTCATCAGAGATAGGATTAGTACCATCCTATAAGAAGAACTCATTAGAGATGGTGTTAGTAATGCCCTAGGATGAGTTGGAAGAGTGTTATATATAAAAGAAAATGAATTTGCATACATTCATAGAAATGAAATTGATTTTGAAAGATTATACATGGATAACCCACCTGATTATTTTGTAATAAGAGTTTGAGTGTTTATTTTGACATTGAGGTTGGACTATCAAGTATAAGAAGAATTTGTATATACGCCTGGCCGATGTATATACGAAGTCTCAAATATACTGAATTGATATAGATCACACTCTAATTTCTTGAGGATGATTCTATTGATGATCATGACATCGTCAATGATTATTTTCAAGTTTAGAAAGCGGGATAACTATATAATTCCAGTAGAAATATCGAAATCTTATTAAACAGGTTCAACAAAATATTTGGAAATAATTTGAGTTTTAAATTTAAATTATATTAGTTAAATAGGCTGAAAAGGTAAATGTAACGTCCCGCATTTTTATCAGTTTGTATTCGAATATTTAGATCAGTTTAAATATTAAATTCGTAATATAAGTGGACTTATATATTAATTAAAATGAAGTTGAACGTATAAAAATATATATTAAATAAAATCGAGCCCGTAATATCATGGCAGTTCGTATTTAACGTTTTGAACTTCAACTGAGTGTACAGGATTGGTTATAAATCGGATTTCTTCGAAACAAGAAACGTTCGAATCCATTGAACCATATTTCTCTAATGGAAGTGAGAAATCGAGATTTCGGATTATATATTGTAAGTTATGTCTAAATTAAATATTAAAAAAAGCAGCGACATATTCGTTTATGGCCATAATAGTTATTTAAATATATTTAAATATCGGATTTGAATTTAGGCAAGATTTTTTTGAGGCGTAGTGATAATTTAATTTTTAGAATTTTACTGTAATTTTTGATTAATTAAATAAGCAACTTTTTATTTGGAGTATTCTACACCTTATGTCAATATTTTGGGGTTTCATAATATGAGTTAACCTACCGATATTATTATATTTTTGGGATCATGGCACCATGCTGGACACGAATGTATTGTTATTTATGTCCATAGCGATTGATAAATAAATGAAATTCGATGTAGTAGGCACCGTATAAACTTGAACAAATATATATATTAAAGACTAACCTAAGAAATAAAAGTATTCTATCTAATCACTTCTTTCAATCCATTCATAGCAGCATGCCTACATTATTCTAGCTATTCATGGTCATGCAAGCTGCTATTCCTTTGCACTTAAGCAAGTAAAATGGCACTACTGCAAGTCTATGATGTGCAAGACCTCCTACTAATGCCTTGTATATCAACGTGTTGTGTAATCTAGCAATAAATTTCCATGAAAATTGTACGAAGAGACATGCCTATTGCTTGTACGCCAGTTAAGCTAAATCATAACTCATTACCCTAATCTATTTCTCCATCACTAAACTATGGTGCATACCCTCTCCTATCCTATTACTTCATCTTAAATTCTTGCCTCAAATAGTGAAGCTAAAACTAGTGCAGTTTGACTTAAATGAAAATATCCCTGAAAACCATGGGAGCTGCCATCAACTGATCTCTCCATTTAGCTAAAGGGAATTTGTCTATGTCCTGTTATTATATATGTACCCATCAGCATTGC
The DNA here is from genome assembly GCA_030737875.1 of Allium sativum. Classification (NCBI taxonomy): domain Eukaryota; kingdom Viridiplantae; phylum Streptophyta; class Magnoliopsida; order Asparagales; family Amaryllidaceae; genus Allium; species Allium sativum. The sequence continues at coordinate 108,049 of JASFAX010000093.1, read as the reverse complement.
CTTCTTCCTTAAAATTATAAATGCAAACAATAATAAAAGAAAAAGAGGGAATGGCTTCTTTAGCAATTCATAGTAAAATAAAATACAAAATGAGAATTGTAAACGAATGGATCCAAGTTCATTGGGTGTCTTGATGAGGGCCAATTGTGGTGGAAGTATAGTGACATTGGATAAGGTGTAGTTCGCCATGGGGGAAGCGTGGTGTTCGAAACCACACAAAGCATGTGAGTGCGATGGCGTGGGGGTCTTCAGGAGGTGAAAGAGGCGATTTACTATTGGAAGGGAGTGCGGGTGCATGCGTGTGAGATTTGATGTGAGATGATGGTCCTTGGCGAAGTCGGAAAATGGTCAGCGGATGCATGAATGGGTATGGGAGTCGGTCATGCAAGATCCGATGGTCATCAGTTGTGGTATGTTTCATGAAGCGTTGAAACGTGAAAAGGAATGGGGTAAAGGCAGAGGATCCATGTAGCTGTAGTGTACATGGAGAAATTTGGTAGGAACTCGTTATTGTGATGTGGTGTACAAGGAAGTTGCAAGGAACGGTCTTTGAGAGAGGCTAACGAAAGTGGATGGAAAGAAATGGGGGAGTGGGAAGGTTCTATCGTATGTAGTAAATGGGAAGTGAGGCTGGAGTGTTTCAAAGGGGGAAACAAAACGTGTAGTGTTAGTTGTGCATGAGGGGAAAGAGGCGTGGGTTTTAAAGCAGAAAAAGGGGCCTGCATGTATTATTCTCGAGTAGAGAGGAATACTGGAGATGAAGCAGAATATTGGAAGAAGCACATACGTGACATGATGCAAGGGACATAATGGAAAGAGCAGAATGATTTTGTTTGTGAAGTAGGAAAGAAAACGCGAGCCTGAGGTTTCAGTGGGCCGGTGAGTATATGTGAGGCCACGTGTAGAATAATTATAAAAAAAATTAAAAAAAATGTGATAGTGCGTGTTCAAGGGGTTAAGTGGGGCTCGCGTCTCATAATACAAGTTGGCGATGGCCATACATATATGATGGAGCAGTAGATCAGTTCGGTGGATAAGAAGTTGAGCCTTGAGCGAGAATCATTTTAATGAGGACACATATTTCTTGAAGGGGTCGGCGAGCAAGAAGGATTTGGAAATAGACGAGGAAAGCAATCGCGTGCATTACTCCAGTATAGGATTAATGCAAGAGTTATACTTCGTAAAGGAAGCTTACTTTTAGAAGGTGTGGACTTGGGAATTTGCTTTGGGGTATTGGGCCGAACTGTAAGCCAGAAAAAGGATTAGAGGGAAATATTATATGAAGGCCAGATAAAAAGTGTAAGAAGGAAAATAAAAGTTTATAAAATGAAATAATAAACAACAAGTAGAGGCTTGTGACTAAAGGTTGGAAAAGAAGAGTGAGCGTGGAAATGGCCAGTGAAGAAATGCGTTGGGCCGATATGGATATAACGTATGGTCGTAGACTACCTTGGAGTCGATCTGAAGTGGTTTGCAGCACATTACAGTTTAGGCAATTAAAGCTCCGGGTATAATCAACTGATGCAAGTCGTTATTTAACGGTTAACGCGGGAAGTTGAGTAAAATCACTAACTCTGATCTATTTTAAAATATTATAATTATATTTTAAAAATGGTTGAATACAGTGTGATGATCGTTTAGGTAAATTATAGGTAAATTGGTTGAATTATAGATATATCGTTGCATTTGTACATCATTAGCTGGATACCAATTCTATCGATTAAAATATTCCATATTATGGAATTCGGGTGATTTGTGTTGACTAACATCTACGGATGTAGGAAACCGGTTGGAGGATTCCAACTAGATTCCTAAATATTTATAGTACCATTTGTTTTATATATGCACTATTTGAACCATGTTGAATGGAAATTCAACGTTATGCTGATTTAATAAATAGACTACATCGATTAAGCAAATAGCAACAATCGACCATAAACCCATTTTTGTTAAGAAGCTGAATGGCCGTCAGGCAAATCAATGAAGATAATTATAAAAATTATATTTTTATAATTTAAGCAAAGTTTAAATTATATTAAAAGTTCTATTATAAACTGGTATTTTATAGTTCATTTTATAAAGTAAAAATAAATGATTATTTGACATTTAAATAAGTTATTAAGATATAATTGTCCTGCGATTGAATAATCTGGATAATTATTTTAAAGCAAATAGTTAAGAAATATTATTAAATTAATTATGTTAATTTAATGGTAAAAGGTAATTAAAACCAGTTAATGAATTAACTGATGGTTTGAATTGATTAAATCAACTGTATACTAGAAACTGATTAATAGATTAATTGGTCTTCAGTTAATCTAATGATAATAGCTTAGAAATAAATTAACCAAAATTATTAAGATTTATTGTTAATTAACTTTTTAATTAATAAGGTTTAAATGATTTTTGAACAAGAAGAATCAGTCAATGTTTAATAAAGTAAGCAACTGATTTAGTAAAATCGATAATGAAGTAGATAGTTTTAGTTCAGTTATGGTGATGTTAATTTCTATGTAATTATTTTGATCAAAGAGATTGTTCTTAAATGGATTTCATTTAAGAAAATATTGAGTTTGTTTGAGATGTTTACCTGAATTAGATGAAATGATTCGAATGGAAAGTAAAATGTCAGAAGACAAAGAGCACTAATGATTTTTGATGAAGGAAGTTATAAATGGAATTGTATAAATAAGATGAAACAAAGAATTAATATTGAAGATAATAGTTATAAATAACCAAGTTTCAAAGTAAGGATATGGTGTTATAAAACCATATTTCAAATTAAAAACAAAAAAATACGGTCTGATAGATATTATAAGTAATAAGGGATTAGAGCTAAAGACTAATATCTATTCTAAGATAAAACGTTGTCGATCAAGGTCTGAGAGGTAAATAAAATACCCCAACTTCAATGGCTTCACTATTATCGAGGGATGGTATTTTTTTGTAATGGAAAGAGATGTCGAGATTAGTTATAAAGTGGAATATAGTAGCATATTGCTAGTCTTCGAACTATAAATAGCATTGTTGACCAAGCTTAAGCATGATTTTTATATATGGCACTACTCCCTAGGAAATGAAAACAATTTGGTTTGAAATCCACTTATTCTAAAGTAATAAGTAACGATATGCGTCCAAAGAAATATAAGAATGTGTTTAGAAAGAGAAATTGTAGAATCAATTCAGAAAACAATGACATCATTTTGATGTTCGAAATGTGATTAGAAATAAACCATTAGGATTTGGAATTATTATTCCACAATGTCAAATATTATGAAAATAAGTTATTTTAGAAATTATAAATTGATAGGATAGTAAATACTTGGTTTTAAACCAATAAATTATAATGGAATATGTAATCAAGATTAAGGTAATAAACGTGATATCTACTTAACAAGAAGTGACTTAGAAACAAAGTTTATGAAGTGGAATGGGAAGATAAAATTATATAATTGCTCGGTAAATAGGATTGAGCCCGTAGGGGTATTTATTACTCAAGTGAAGATTTATTAGATAAAGGTGTTCAGAATTCTATAAATGGATTATATTCACATTTTAAAGTGAACAGTATTTAAAAAGCAAATTTTGAAAATTAAATAGTTGTAACGAAAAATGGAAATGCTTTCCAAGAAATATAAGGCTTAAACGGGTTGAGGGAAATATCTGGGAAGATATGAAAAACTAGGAAATTAATGTAACCAAAAAGATGTAGTGATTGCGTGATGATTAGTTGTACATTTGAATGAATGTTTGTTTTTACTTCGTTAGTTAAATAACCGGCTATCGAAGTCAATACGGAGGTCGGTTGGATATATTATCTGAAAACCACTCCGTATAGGCATAGGCGCTGCGAATTAGATTCTGAAGAAGATAATTGACGATGGAGTGAAATGCAAGGGTCGTCCAGTTCCAGAATGGTGTTTTATGTTTGTCTAGTCCCATGACAACTTGTATGGATGAGTGTCTAACATAGTATATCTAACAAATCATGTACGATTGACCTCTTAAAGGTATTACGTCTGGTGGCGGAGGAATTTGTTCCTCTAAGCTTTTTATACCTGTGATATTTTTGGAAATCAATTTGTGAATTGAAGGGTTAGACGATGTGGCATTTAAAGTGAATGGTGATCAGATGTTCTAAAGATAGACGTATCCCCTTGCCTCACAACTAGGAAGTAACAAAAGTTAGGCTAGGCAGCATGGCTAGTTGGATCATCCCCAAGCAGGTTGTATTGTCACCGATCTAGAGAAAATTCATATTTGTTCTTTTTTTTTGTTGCATCTTCGGATTACGGTTTGATGGCCAACAACCGTGGTTGGCAATATATTCAATACACTCAAGCTAAATGAGTGGTCGGTCATGGCTAGGTTGCAAGACGTTCTTGTTGAACCATATGTATCCCATCTAGAGTACACTGATCGGTAGGTGCTCTCATACCTTGTCTGTTGGAATCAAATATCCAATAAGAGCCCTGCAGTTTATGATTTCATACTATATATGTGGAGCATGAGATGCAAGCGTTCTTCTATGGTTGTTTATATTGATTAGACATTATTATAATATCACTGGATTATGATATCAAAGTGTTTTGGGTTATAGTAAGGTAAAAACCATCCATGTTTATGTGTGGGCTGCTCTTACTATTGTCCTTTTGTTTTCAAAAGGAATTTCAAAGTTAAACACTATGGTTGGAATTTATTCATAACTGTCCCATGACTGATCCATAGTTTAATTTTTTTTGTTTTCCCTAAACTCGTGGGTAGCCAAATTGGTATGGGCAGTCGAGTGTTTCAGGCTTTTATAGATACATTTGGAGGAGCTCGAAGCAGGAGACTTCACCATTAGTTATTTAGAGATTATTTCCGCTGTGATGTATATGAGTTATACTCTGATACGATATGTAAGTACAAATCCAGATTTTGTATTTCAAAGTTATGTTATAATACAATGTATTTGTTCCGTTGTAAGATTCGTATTTACTCTGATTATGTTCAGTTGTGTTCTCCTACTTCTTCTATTCTATTAGTTATATCTTTTCTATCTCATCCACTAATTTCTTTCTATTAGTGATCTGAATTTTCGTGCACTTTGAGTTGAATGTGTAGGATATTAGTCAGCTCAAATTGGTACGGATTTTCGAGCTTTTACAGTTGGTATAAGAGCTGAAGGTTAAGTAATTACCTTGGCTCTGTGGCGTAATTGAATAGAGATAGAGTTAGTAATACTCTAGAATGACTTTGAGTGTATATATATGAGCGTGTATTTGTACATCAATATGAAAAGTTATTTTATATTGTGTTGATTGATTTGTTGAGTGGTATATTAATTCGAGATCGACGCGTTTAGCTGACATGGTCGATAGGGATTTGTAAACGCTTGGACAGAGAAATTCGACACCATATTGTTTTATAAGCTGGGAAAATAAAATAATTTTACCCAAAATATATTTTGATATAAAGAAAGTATATATTAGAATTATTTAATGTATTGTATATATTCGTTATTATTATAATAGAATAAGACTATGGTTAAGATGGTTATGTAAATAATCCATCAGAACTTGTACAATGAAATTATAAAATCAGATGAATTAAATTTAAACCTAAATCTAGAATTGGAATAAACCCTGGAAACTTGGAAAAGAATTGGAAGCAACACTTAGATTAAATAAACGGGCATTTTAAAATCCTAGGAAATTTGAAATCATTTTCCAAGCATTGTGAAGGATATTTTGGAGTAATTTTCAAACATAAGTGTTTATAATGAATTTTGAAAGATATAGTATTGAACTCACTTCGATGACTGGAAAATAAATTCTGATGATGAACCGTGATGTTATCGGTGTTCATTTTCGAGTTCTAAAGTGAAAAATTACTACCAAAGGTTTTGTTTTTAAATTATTGTGAAGAAACAAGTTGTCAGAAATTCAAATGTTTTGTATATGATTTCAAACTGATTTGAAATAAATCCCAGGAATTTGAATTCTGAAATAAAGATTTAACTTATGAAGTTAAAATGGTAAAAGTGGAACTTAAAATAAGATAAACAAAATTGGACTGAATTTGGAATGATCCAGAATGGAAATTGTAAAAAAGAAATATTGGAGTTTCGAGTTATTAAAATGAACTGATTCTTGGAGAATAAGAATTGAATTTTGAATTTAGAGATGAAGATAACTGATTTGAGAAATAAATCAGCAAATGGAATTGGAGTTGAAACAGAAATTTGGCTTAGTAAGAGCAAAAGATTGATTTGAGAATGGATTGATGGGAGATCAACAAAGGATGCTTGGATATATGTTAAAGTGATAGCAAAAGGCAGAGATAGAGTTGAATGCCCAACAGAGAAGGTACACGTTTATATACGAGTATGAGATCTTTATGAGTCTGTTTGGCAAGTCGTTTGGCTGTTTGATTTTCTGTTGAATTGGAGGAAGACAGAGAGGCAAGTTGTAGTAGCACTGAATAAGCCGTGCAAAGGAGACACTGGCGAAATTCTCTGAAAATTTAAGCTTTTAGGAAATTGTCAGAAAGTATCTATAAATAAGAAGGAATTAATATTTTAAATTAGAATTAATCCATTCTATTGAAACTAAATTTAAGAAATTAAATAAAAGATTTTAACCTGATTATAATATGGACTGTAGCATTTTCCCTACCTTAGTAATTTCGGGGACGAAATTCTTTTAAGGGAGAAGGAATGTAACATCCCGCATTTTTTTCGGTTTGCATTTGAATGTTTAAATCAGTTTAAATATTGAATTCGTAATATAAGTGGATTTATATATTAATTAAAACGAAGTTGAACGTTTAAAAATATATATTAAATAAAATCAAACCCCTAATATCGCCGTAGTTTGTAATTTAACGTTCTGAACTTCAACCGAGTGTACAGGATTCGTTATAAATCGGATTTCTTCAAAACAAGAAGCGGTCGAATCCATTGAACCATATTTCTCTAATGGAAGTGAGAAATCGAGATTTTGGATTATATATTGTAAGTTATGTCCAAATTAAATATTCAGGAAAGCAGTGGCATATTCGTTTATGGGCATAATAGTTATTTAAATATATTTAAATATCGGTTTCGAATTTAGACAAGATTCTTTTGAGGCATAGTGATAATTCAATTTTTAGAATTTTACTGTAATTTTTAATTAATTAAATACAAGACTTTTTATTTGGATTATTTTGCACCCTATATCAATATTTTGAGGTTTCACAATATGAGTTAAACTACTGATATTATTATATTTTTAGGATCGTGGCACCTCGCTGGACATGACTATATTGTTATTTCTGTCTGTAGCTGTCAATAAATAAATGAAATTCGATGTAGTAGGCACCGTATAAACTTAAACAAATATATATATATATATATACATATATTAAAGACTAACCTAAGAAATTAAAGTATTCTATCTAATCCCTTCTTTCAATCCATTCATAGCAGCATGCCTACCTTTTTCTAGCTATTCGTGGTCACGCAAGCTGCTATTCCTTTGCACTTAAGCAAGTAAAATAGCACTACAGCAAGTCTATGATGTGCAAGACCTCCTACTAATGCCTTGTCTATCAACGTGCTGTGTACCCTAGCCATAAATTTCCATGAAAATGGTACTAAGAGACATGCCTATTGCTTATATGCCAGTTAAGCTAAATCATAAGCCATTACCCTAACCTGTTCCTCCGTCACTAAACTACGGTGCATACCCTCTCCTATCCTATTACTTCATCTTAAAGTCTTGCCTCAAATATTGATGCACATGCTGTGCCCATTATGTTTTCTAATCAAAAATAGATGAAAGAACATTATTTCCAAGAAAAAGTTGAAGCTTACACTAGTGTAGTTTGACATAAATGAAAATATCCGTAAAAACCAGGGGCACTGCCATCATCTGATCTCTCCATTTGGCTAATGGGAATTTGTCTCTATCCTGTTATTATATATGTACCCATTAGCATAACCTTCCTCCTTAAAATTATAAATGAAAATAATAATAAAATAAAAAGAGAGAATAGCTTCATCAGCAATTCATCGTAAAATAAAATACAAAATGAGAATTGTAAATGAATGGATTTGAGTTCATTGGGTGTCTTGACGAGGGCCAATTGCGGTGGAAGTCTAGTGACGTTGGACATGGTGTAGTTCATCATGGGGGAAGCATCGTGTTCGAAACCGCACAAAGCATGTGAGTGCGATGGCGTGGGGGTCTTCAAGAGGTGAAGGAGGCGGTTTACTATTGGTAGGGAGTGCGGGTGTGTGTGTGAGATTTGTAGTGAGATGACGGTCCTTGGCGAAGTCAGAAAATGGTCAGTGAATGCATGGATGGGTATGGGAGTCGGTCATGCAAGATCCGATGGTCATCAGTTGTGGTATGTTTCCTGAAGTGTTGAAATCTGAAAAGGAGTGGGGTAAGGGCAGAGGATCCATCCAGCTGTAGTGTACATGGAGAAATTTGGGAGGAACTCGTTGCTGTGATGTGGTGTACAGGGAATTTGCAAGGCACGGTCTTTGAGAGAGGCTAACGAAAGTGGATGGAAGGCAATGGGGGGGTGGGAGGTTCTGTCGTATGTAGGAAATGGGAAATGAGGATGGAGTGTTTCAAAGGGGGAAACAAAAAGTGTAGTGTTAGTTGTGCATGAGGGGAAAGAGGCATTGGTTTTAAAACAGAAAAAGGGGTTGTGGGTATTATTCTCGAGTAGAGAGGAATATTGGAGATGAATCAAAATAATGGAAGAAGCACGCACGTGACATGATGCAAGGGACATAATGGAAAGAGCGGAATGATTTTGTTTGTGAAGTTGGAAAGAAGACGCGAGCCTAAGGTTTCAGCGGGCCGGTGAGTATATGTGAGGTCACATGTAGAATAATAATAATAATAAAATTAAAAAAATGTGATAGTGCATGTTCATGGGGTTAAGTGGAGCTCGCGTCTCTACATACAAATTGGAGATGGCCATACATGTATGATGTAGCGGCAGATCAGTTTGGTGGATAGGAAGTTGAGCCTCGAGCGAGAATAATTTTAAAGAGGACACATATTTCCGTGAAGGGGTCCACGAGCAAGAAGGATTTGGAAATAGACGAGGAAAGCACTCGCGTGCATTACTCTAGTATGGGATTGTTGCGGGAGTTATACTTCGTAAAGGAAGATTGCTTTTAGATGGTGTGGACTTGGGAATTTGCTTTGGGTATTGGACCAAACTGTAAGCCAGAAAAAGGATTAGAGGGAAATATTGTATGAAGGCCAGATAAAAAGGGTAAGAAGGAAAATAAAACTTTATAAAATGAAATAATAAATAACAAGTAGGAGGCGTGCGATTAAAGGTTGGAAAAGAAGAGAGAGCGTGGAAATGGATAGTGAAGAAATGTGTTGGGCCGATATGGATAAATCGTATGGTCGTAGACTACCCTGGAGTTGATCTGAAGTGGTTTGGATCACGTTACAGTTTAGGCAATTAAAGCTCTGGGTATAATCAACTGATGCAAATCATTATTTAATGGTTAACGCGCGAATGTGAGTAAAATCACTAACTCTGATCTATTTTAAAATATTATAATTATATTTAAAAAATAGTTGGATAACGTGTAATGATCGTTTAGGTAAATTATAGTCAAATTGATTGTTGAATTATAGATATATCTTTGCATATGTCCATCATTAGCTGGATACCAATTCTATCGATTAAAATATTCCATATTATGGAATATAGGTGATTTTTTTTGACTAACATCTGTGGATGCAGGAAACTGGTTGGAGGAATCCAACTGGATTCCTCAATATTTATATGTACTGTTTGTTTTATATATGCACTGTTTGAACCATGTTGAATGGAAATTCAACATCATGTTGATTTAATAAATAGACGATATCGATTAAGAAATAGCAACAATAAACCATAAACCCATTTTTGTTAAGAATTGATTGGCCGTCAAGCAAATCAAGGAAGATAACTATAAAAATTATTTTTTTATAATTTAAGCAAAGTTTAAATTATAATAGAAGTTCTATTATAAACTGGTATTTTATATTTCATTTTATAAAGTAAAAATAAACGATTATTTGACATTTAAATAAGTTATTAAGATATAATTATCCCACGATTGAATAATCTGGATAATTATTTTAAAGCAAACAGTAAAGAAATATTATTAAATTAATTATATTAATTTAATGGTAAAAGGTAATTAAAATCAGTTAACGAATTAACTGATGGTTTGAAGTTGATTAAATCAATTGTATACTGGAAACTGATTAATAGATTAAGTGGTCTTCAATTAATCTAATGATAATAGCTTAGAAATAAATTAACCAAAATTAGTAAGATTTCTTATTAATTAACTTTTTAATTAATAAGGTTTAAATGATTTTTGAACAAGAAGAATCAATCATTGTTTAATAAAGTAAGCAACCGATCTAGTTAAATTGATAATGAAGTAGATCGTTTTACTTCAGTTATGGTGAAATTAATTTTATGTAACTATTTTAATTAAAGAAATTGTTCTTAAATGGATTTCATTTAAGAAAATATTGAGTTTCTATGAGTTATTTACCTGAATTAGATGAAATGATTCGAATAGAAAGTAAAATGTCAGAAGACAAAGAGCACTAACGATTTTTGATAAATGAAGTTATAAATGGAATTGTATAAGTAAGATGAAGCAAAGAATTAATATTTAATATAATAGTTATAAATAACCAAGTTTCAAAGTAAGGATATGGTGTTATAAAACTATATTTCAAATTAAAAAGAAGAAAATACGGTCTGATAGATATTATAAGTAATAAGGGACTAGAGTTAAAGACTAATATCTATTCTAAGATAAGAATGTTGTCGATCAAGGTCTGAGAGGTAAATAAAATAACCAAACTTGAACGGCTTCACCATTATCGAGGGATGGTATTTGTTTGTAACGGAAAGAGACGTCGAGATTAGATATAAAGTGGAATGTAGTAGCATATTGCAAGTCTTTGAACTATAACGATAAATTAGCGTTGTTGACCAAGCTTAAGCTTGATTTTTATATATGGCACTACTCCCTAGTGAATGAAAATAATTTGGTTTGAAATCCACTTATTCTAAAGTAATGAGTAACGATATTTGTCCAAAGAAATATAAGAATGCGTTTAGAAAGAGAAATTGGAGAATCGATTCAGAAAACAATGACAACATTTCGATGTTTGAAATGTGATTAGAAATAAACCATTAGGATTTGGAATTATAATTCGACAATGTCGAATATTATGAAAATAAGTTATTGTAGAAATTATAAATTGATCGGATAGTTAATACTTGGTCTTAAACCAATAAATTATAATGGTATATGTAATCAAGATTAAGGTTATAAACGTGATATATACTTAACAAAAAGTGACTTATAAATAGAGTTTATGAAGTAGAATGGGAAGATAAAATTATAGGATAACTCGGTGAATAGGATTGAGCCTATAGGGATATTTATTACTCAAGTGAAGATTTATTTGATAAAGTTGTTCAGATTTCTATAAATGGATTATATTCACATTTTAAAGTGAACAGTGTTTAAAAAGCCAATTTTGAAAATTAAATAGTTGTAACGAAAAATGGAAATGCTTTCCAAGAAATATAAGGCTTAAACGGGTTGAGGGAAATATCTAGGAAGATATGAAAAACTAGGAAATTAATGTAACCAAAAAGATGCAGTGATTGCGTGATGATTAGTTGTACATTTGAATGAATGTTTGTTTTTACTTCGATAGTTAAATAACGGACTATCGAAGTGTTTTGACAATCGTTGTCAATACGGAGACCGGTTGGATATATTATCTGAAAACCACTCCGTATAGGCATAGGCGCTGCGAATTAGATTCTGCAGAAGATAACTGAAGATGAAGTGAAATGCAAGGGTCATCTTGTTCCAGAATGGTGTTTTATGTATGTCCAGTCCCAGGACAACAAGTATGGACGAGTGTATGACAGAGTATACCTAACAAATCACGTACGATTGATCTCTTAAAAGTATTACGTCTGGTGGTGGAGGAATTCGTTCCTCTTAGCTTTTTATACCCATGATATTTTTTGAAATCGATTTGTGAATTGATGGGTTTGAAGATGCGGCATTCAAAGTGAATGGTGATCAGATGTTCTGAAGATAGACGTAGCCTCTAATCTCACAACCAGGAAGTAATAAAAGTTGGGCTAGGGAGCAAGGCTAGTTGGGTCATCCCCAAGCATGGTGTATTGTCACCGATCTAGAGAAAATTCATATTTGTTCTTCTTTTTCGTTTTTGTATCTTCGGATTACAATTGGATGCCCAGACACCGTGGGTGGCAATATATTCGATACACTCAAGCTAATGAGTGGTCGATCATGTATGGCCGGGTTGCAAGACGTTCTTGTTGAACCCAGGTGTATCCCTTCTAGAGTACTCTGATCGGTAGGTGCTCCCATACCTTGTCTGTTGGAATCCAATCTCCAATAAGAGCCCTCTAGTTTATGATTTTATACTACATATGATGAGCGTGAGATGGATGTGTTCTGCTCTTTGGTTATTTATATTGATTAGACATTTTTATAATATCACTAGATTTTGACATCAAAGCGTTTTGGGTTATAGTAAGGGAAAAACTGTCCATGTTTATGTGTGGGCTTGACTTAGTATTATCCTTTTGTTTTCAAAAGGATTTTCAAAGTTAAACAGTATGGTTGGAATTTACTCATACCAGTCCCATGATTGACCCAGAGTTTATTTTGATTGTGTTTTCCCTAAACTCTTGGGTGCCCAACTTGGTACGGGCAGTCGAGTGTTTCAGGCTTTTACAGATACATTTGGAAGCGCTCGAAGCAGGAGACTTCACCTTTAGTTATTTAGAGATTATTTCCTCTGTGATGTATATGAGTTATACTCTGATATGATATGTAAGTACAAATCTAGATTTTGTATTTCAAAGTTATGTTATAACACAATTTATTCGTTCTGCTATAAGATTCGTATTTACCCTGATTATGTTCAGTTGTGTTCTTCTTCTTCTATTCTATTAGTTCTATCTTTTCTATCTCATCCTCTAATTGTTTTCTATTAATGATTCTAATTTTTGTGCACTTTGAGTTGAATGTATAGGATATTAGTCAGCTCAAATTGGTACATATTTTCGGGCTTTTACTGTAAAAGTAAGTCAAACTAATTAATTTTTTTACTTAAGTGAAGTTAAATAAATTTGGAGTGACAAAACCAATATGAGAATGGAAGGTAAATTAAGCCAAATCAAATTTAATGTTGAATTGATTTGAAATTAGTTGGAATTGGATATATTTATATTGGAAAGGTTGGTTATTTGAAGCCGAGAAGTGGAATAAAATTGTATGCCCGACAAACAGGTACATATTTACTGTACTGTTTGGGTTTGATGATTTTATGAGCTGATTGGCAAGCCGTTTGGCTTTTGGGTTTTCTTTGTTGTTGATGAGGGCCTACAGAGGCGTGTTGTAATTTTACCAATCGACCCGCACAAAGGAGGTTATGGCGAAATATTACAAAATTTTAAGGCGTTAGCCTAATTTCGAGAAACTGGAAAGTTCTAAGAAACTAAAAAGTTAAAGTACTTGATTTAGAATGAAGGTTGAGTTGGTTTAGTAAACAACATTTAGTTTCATCTTCCTTTTCAAAGAAGAAAAGTTTTTAAGTGGGGGAGATTATAACAACCCATATTTTTAGCTTATTTAAAATATGAATTTATTTGATTTTAATGGATGTTAAATATTAAAAAAATTATTTTGAGAATTAACAATGTAGAATTTATTTAAAACGAACTTGTAATGTCATGGCAGTTCGAGAAATTTAATTTTGAACTTTAAATGAATATACATAATTCGTTAAAACAAGAAACGTTAGGATTTATTTAATAATATATTTCTAATGAATGTGAGAAATTGTGATTTCTTATTACAAATTGTAAGTTATGTCCAAATCAAAATTTCAAATAGTCATTATGGAATTTATTAATATTTTATCCTTATTATATAGCCTTAAAAATAGACAGATTGCAAATGACCTCCGTTTTCGATGAAACTGTGACGACCCCAAGCTTCCATTATACGAAAGCAAGGATAATCATAGGAGCATAACATAACTACAATAATAAAAAATCTCAGATAATACCATAACACGTAAATCACTGCAGCGGAAATAAGAATGTCAGCAACATCATAACATGAAAGACATTAGAGTACGCAGTCACAAGATACACTTAGCAAATAGAAGTCTCAAAAAAAAGAGAATTAAGTCTCAACTCCATCAAATACATCAAAGATCAATAATGTATAAGTGTCTTGAGTAGCAATAAAAAAATTTAAAGAAAAATATTCTTCATCTTCTTCCTTAAGCAAGAACCAATCCAGAATGTATCCATACTTAAACTTGTCACTGGGCTGGCCGTGTGAAAGGAGGGCATCTTAGTTTGCAAGGTGAAACAAACTACGAGTTAGTCATGGGACTGGTATGAGAAATGTTTCTTAACTAACCATATGGCTAATCACAGGACCACGCCGCTAACGACGGAACGAGTTTACTCTATTGGATTGCCAGTGCATCAGTTTAATAAATTTTATTCAAAAACAACGCAGTGCTTTTTAGAAAAAATGAAATCATTATAAGACTCAAGTCCCTTCACACAATGCAACGCAAACCGGAGGATAGAGTTTTACCTTATAATGATCAAACATGCTTGATACGTAGAAACTAATATTTTTAATATTATTATTATTGTCTATTCAGTTTTAAAATACTTTAAAGTAAATGTACAATCCTAGACGGTACAGTACCCCATCCTACTATGTCGCCATGTATAGGTTTACAATCAAAACCGTAATGTCGTATTGGAAAATTGGGTTTACATCAAGAGTCAAGGCTTGGGACGATCTCCTTACCGATTCGAGACAATCTAGCAATGTCTCAGGATCCCCCGCAGTGAACCCTTAGATCCTGCACGGTCGGTCCATAAATAACATTAGTGGATTGGCAATTCCTGAACACATGTTTCCAGGACCTATTGAACCAATAAAATGGTCACTATCGACAATAAATCTGAGGTGCCTCATTCCATCATCCACAGGGGTTAAAATATAAAAATGTAAGAGATTTTAAAACGCTGACACCACCCATAGCTAGAAAGAAATGTGTGCATTCCCCGCATACCCTCATCCCGTTTTTGACTCCTTCCGGCGTGTGAGGCTCGCGAATATCGCCATATACAATGCTATGCCAAAGTAGGCTTTGCTTTGATCATCAACTACGAGGCTCTGCTTTTCAACAAAAGCCTTGATCGTTTGAATCTTGGCATGCCATATTGACAATCCACGCCATGCGATCGATAACTACCAATATATAACCTCTGAGTTTGTGGGTGTTAAGCAAGAGAATAAATTCTCCGCCGCCATAGATAAATATTAAATAAAAATCAATTTAATTTACATGGAATGAAATCCAATGTCAGACACACATCCATTTACAAGTCCGTTTTGGGTCTGAACGAAACCGGAGTCACCTTATTCCTCGTCCCGTATTTCCAATATGGAAGAGAGTGCTTGCTTATCTGGACAATCAACAAGTACGTCCGGATAAATACCACTGTAACCATTTACTGGGAGCTAACCAATGTTGGGCATTAGTAGTTATCCATTCGACGTGAAGATCGTCGGTCTTCAAATGCCATCTTCAATATCTTCGATTTAAATCATCGTATAATCATTTGAAATGAGATTGAACTCGATCTTTTCAAATGATTCTCGCATATGTATAGTTTAAAACCATTTCATCTCGTTAATAGTATTTAACAACGATTTGTCACTATATATATAGCTAAATTAATTTAACGACGCTTCGGGTCGATGGGCGACACTAGCGTTGTTTTTATCAAAATTTGGTTTGCACTAATCTAGAAATATAACCGTTGGATTTTAACAAAATTTATATCGTTGGAAAGATCTTCCCAAATCGGTCCTAACGGTTTCAGTTTTGGAAAAATCTAACAGTCGGATATTTCAGTATAATCGTTTAAATTTACGATTCCGAAACGCGAATTACCGCGCGCGATTCGTTTAATTTTAATTTATATATATATATATATATATATAATTATATATAAATATAAATTGTTCGAGGATTCCACTAACATGTTTAACATGCCAAATAAAAGAATGTTTTTGTTGGCATTCCATATGTACATATTCATCATGTCAAACAAATATATTTCCTCTACATGACGAATGAACTAATGACAAATAATGATGATTCTCATTTGTATTTATATTTTAAAATTTAACTAAGAAAAAGGGAATTTTTTATTTGTATAAAATTTTCAGTGACTATTTTTACAATAAAAATAATTCATACAGATTCTAGTGTAAATATTATCATTAAAATGATATATTAACTTTGCATATAAATTCTAATATATGCGTTTTTAATTAAAATGTAATCTTGACTATACATATAAATTGTAATATATGCAATGTAAATATAAACGTGATTTAACAATGCATATAAATTCTAATATATGCAATGTAAACATAAATGTAAATTTAACAATGCATATAAATTCTGATATATGCAATGTAAATATAAATGTGATTTAACAATGCATATAAATTCTAATATATGAAATGTAAATATAAATGTGATTATAACCATGCATATAAATTCTAATATGTGCAATGTAAATATAAATGTGACTTTTTAATGATGCAACATTTTTATTCAAACATTCAATATTTCAAATAAATCAACTTTACATTAAAAATTATGATTTTAATGTTTCTACACTTTTATTCAAATATGAACGATTTTCATATGTATCACTCTTGTATAAAAATGATGTTTTTAATGTCAACTTACCTTTGTTTTAAAAATGAACATTTTCTAGTGATTCATTGATTTCATTAAAATCAAAGTTTTTAATTTAAACATGTTTTATTTTAAAACATTCATATTTGTCCAACTTCTATTATTACATTTAAAAGTGAACTTTTAATGTAAAACATGTTTTATTTCAAAACATGAATATTTATCTAATTTATATTATTACGTTAAAAAGTGAATTTTTTGTGTTCATTTTAAAACATGAATATTTTTCTACATTCTATTAATACATTAAAAAAGTGAGTTTTTAATGTAAAACATGTTTTCATTTTTAAACATGAGTCTTTGTCTACATTCTATTAATACACTAAAAGGTGAATTTTTAATATAATCATGTTTTCATTTTAAAACATGAACATTTTCCATGTTCTAACATTACATTAGAAATGTGAACTTTTTAATGTAACCATGTTCTTATTTTAAAAGCATGAACATTTCTATTTTTATATTAAGTCAATAAAATGATAGAAATTCATATTTCATTTTGTTGAAAATTCTAATTCAATCAACTGACAAAAGTGATATTTCATTTTGATTGAAAATTCTAATTTAATCGAATGACAAAAGTGATATTTCATTTTGATTGAAAATTCTAATTCAATCAAATGACAAAAATGATATTTCATTTTGATTGAAAATTCTAATTCAATCAAACGACAAAATGATATTTCATTTTGATTGAAAATTCTAATTCAATCAAATAACAAAAGTGATATTTCACTTTGATTGAAAATTCTAATTCAATCAAATGAAAAAAATGTATGATTCTTTTTTTTTTAAATTTTGATTCAACAAAATGTATAAAAGGTGATATTTCATTTTTGGTGAATCTTCTAGATCAACAAAATAGTAAATTTGTACCTCATTTTTGTTGAAAACTCTAGTTCAACAAAATGACAAAAATTGATGATTTCTATTTGTTCAAAATTCTAATTCACCAAAAAGATAAAAATTGATGTTTTCATATTTGTTGAAAATTCAAATTCAACATATAGACAAAATTGGTGTTTTCTTATTTGTTGAAAATTCGAAGTCAACAAATAGAAAATTTTTTATTTAAACACAAGGTTCATTTTTGACCGGTTTAACTTAAACAAAAATGACAATTCCAATACAACTATTCTAATCTTGATAACAATGTTGATTTTTGTTCAATAGTTCAAATCTGTCAAAAATGACAAGTTTTGTCCGATTATTCCAAATAATAAGGTGATAATTATTTTAATTAACTATTCAAATAAACCCAAAAAGTATAATTCTTAGTTCCACTATCTTAACTAATAAATTGAAAATCTTGTCCAATGATTCTAATTTGATCATTTTATCTAAACAAAAATTATAGATTTTTGGTTTACTCAATTTATTACCACAAATTGATCTATATGTTTCCAACAATTTTATCACCACACATCAATATGTTTTAACAATTATACCATCACACAATACCACGAAAAAAATAGATCTATATACTACATTCAGCACAGAACAAATCATGAATAGAAATAGACAGGAATTAAATATAGGTTGGTGATAATGAAATCATAATTATTTCTAATTACAAAGAAAAAAGAAATAAACAGATTTGTCATAGTGGTTTAAATCTGAATGGTTCAGATCTGCAATTTTGGCCAAAATTTGATCAGCTTAGAATCGGTTCTAGCCAGTCTAGAAACACGGATCTCGGGCTCACGATCACAACGCTTTGAAAATCGTTCAGTTCTGAGTTCATATGAATAAGATATGATTTATTTTATTAATAACATTTTCAAATAAATTAGTTAAATAATATATTTTAAAAGTACACCTTCTTCCTCTTATCAGACAAAGGCAGCGATTGTTCAAGTTGGGTTCGAATCTAGGGTTGAAATTATCGACCAATACAGCGGGCTTTGCGATAATCCAACACCACCACATCGAAGGGGAGGGTGCGACGCTCTAGGTGGACCCACGATAATCAACTCGTTCAGCCCCAGGCATAGCGGCGATGGTCGCAACTTCAGGTCTTCAGGCCTCTGGTTCGAACGTTATTCACAATTTCAGGTACCATTTTCCGTATGGATGGGAAAATGGAGGGGTCCCCTTCGATAAAGTCAAGAGGAGTGAAGGATTTTGATGTGTGCATCGATGGAAATTAGTGGGAGAAGCCAAGAAGGAATTCGGCCATTGGAAAGAGGGGCGGCAGCTGTATACAGGATATTAGGGCTTTGAATGAAGACAAAATGGATTTTTATAATATTAAATTTCTAATTTTTACAAATAAACCTGTAAATCCTTAACAGCTCCAATTTTAGTCCACCAAGAGTTGTTACTACCTAATTGCACCTGTTTCGGAACCAATTGGCTATGTCTCGTCAGCCCAAACAATTTTTTTTTGGCTTGATTTCTTTAATTTAAAATTTAAATCCTTTATTAAATTAATTCAATCATACATTTAAATTCACCGGGGCCACATACGGACTTCGAAAATTCCAGAAAAATAAATCTAGCTATGTTTTGACAAGACGGTCCTAACAAAATTAATTTCATCGAATTTGGATACCGTTTAAAAAATGGCATTTTTAACGGTCGGTTTAATTCAATAAAATATACCGAACACAGTTTAATTTACTATGTTCACAAATAAATTCCAGAAATTATGGAAAATTTAGCTTAGATATAATTTGATATTGCAGTTCCAAAAAAAATGGTTTCGTCGAAAACGGAGGTAGTTTGTAAAATGTCTATTTTAATGGCTTCAATTTTGTTTAAAAATGAAATTCTTAAATTCTAGCACATTTTCTAACCAAATTCTTTAAAATAAAAATTTTAAATTGGTTTTGATTTTCCGAGTTGTTACAATCTCCCCCACTTAAAAGCTTTTCTTCCCCATAAAGGAAACAATAGTAAAGTAGGAAACAATATGGAAAATGCAAAATATTGTAAATGTACCTCAACACAAGAGTTACTCGGAGATATCCATTTTGCGCTTGGGATAAGCCTGTTTGATGCTATCTTTAGTCTCCCTTGTATCGTCTCTAGGATCACTGCTCCATTGCACTTTGACTAAGTGGATCCTCTTGTTCCTCAGAACTCGGATCTTTTTGCCAACAATTTTCACTGGCTCTCTCCTTACTGCTAATCTCGGGGTAATCTCCAAATCTTGTTGTATTGCTTCCTCCACAACTTAGTCTGGATCATGAACATGCTTCTGGAGTTGAGACACATGGAATACATCATGAACCCCTAGCAACCAATCAGGTAACTGCACTCTATAAGCGAGAGTTCCAATCCTTTCGAGAATAGGAAATGGACCAATGAATCTCGGCGCCAATTTCTTAGTCTTCCCAAATCGAATTACACCTCTCAGTGGGGAAACCCTCAAGTATACATAATCGCCAATAGAGAATTCTAAATCTCTTCTTCTCAAGTCTACGTAACTCTTCTGTCGGCTCTGAGCAGTCAGTAGTTGCTTCTTAATAAAATCAACTTTATCTGATGCTTCGCGAATCATATCGGGACCCAATACTAATCGATTGCCTAGTTCCACCCAACATGCGGGAGATCTGCATGGCCTGCCATATAATGCTTCAAATGGGGACAACTTCAAACTTGCTTGATAACTGTTATTATAAGAGAACTCAACCAAGTGCGAGTGATCTTCCCATGACCCTCCAAAATCAAGAATGCATACTCGCAACAAGTCTTCTAATATGCGGTTCACCATCTCAGTCTGGCCATCTGTGTGAGGGTGATAAACAACGCTCAGATTCAACATAGTCTCGAGCTCCTCTTGAAATGCTTCCCAGAATTTGCTACCAAATATCGGATCACGATCACTGACAATGCTACTAGAACTCTATGTAGTCTGACAATCTCCCTGAAATAAAGTTGTGCCAGACTTCGAGCTGTTCTATTAGATCTGACAAGGAAGAAATGGGCGGTCTTTGTGAAGCGATCTACAATCACCCATATACTGTCATTGCCTTGTCTAGTTCGGGGCAAGTCATCAATGAAGACCATAGAAATTTGGTCCCACTTCCAACTTGGAACCCCTAGCGGTTGCAATAATCCTAATAGCTTCTACTGATCGCTTTTGACTTGCTGGTAGGTGGCACATCTGGCAACATATATGGAAATGTCCCTCTTCATCGCCTTCCACCAAAAGGTGCACTTAAGATCATGATATGTCTTGCTTACTCCTGGATGGATGCTAAGTTTAGATTTGTGACATTCATCCATATCTTCTCTTTTAAGCTTAGTAATATCTGGCACACATCTTCGCCCTTGCAATGTAAAGGCCCCTTTGTTGTCTATTTGGAAGCTTGATGCTTCGCCCCTTCGAACTCGCTCACTAATCATCTGAATAAATTTATCATTCTTCTGCAGAGCAGAGATCTTATCAATCAAGGAAGGTGTAATAATGAGACTGGCGATGATAAGATTGGTACTGGTTGTATTCTTCCTATTGAGCACATCGACTACAACGTTGGCTTTCCCTGGAGTATATAAGATGTCTGGATCATAGGCCGCAAGAAATTCAACACAATGTTGCTGCCTCAAATTCAAGTCTCTTTGGGTGAATAGATACTTCAAGGATTTGTGATCAGTATACAATTAGAACTTCTCACCCAAGAGATAGTGCCGCCATATCTTTAAAGAAAATACGATGACCATCAACACAAGATCATGAGTGAGGTATTTCTTCTCATGCGGTTTCAACTAGCGGCTAGCATATGCAACTACTTTGTCCCTTTGCATTAGCACTGCACCGATACCTTAAATAGATAAAAAGTATAACATGTTAAAATGAGATTTGTCATTATGTCATCTCTGACATGTTTGTTTAGATAAAAAGAAAAACCGTCTCTAGAAGCTTCTGTCCAGACTTTCAAATCCTGATTGCCATCAATAATGGTCAGTGCAGGAGCAGTGGTCAACCTCCGTTTCAGCTCTTGGAAAGCTGCCTCACACTCAGATATCCAAATAAACTTTGTATGCTTCTTAGTCAGTTTTGTCAATGGACAAGATAATTTCGAAAAAATTTTAATCAATTTCCTATAATAGCCAGCCAATCCTAAGAAACTTCTGACTTCTGTAGGAGTGCTAGGCTGCTTTCAATTTTGGATGGCTGAGATCTTGCCTGGGTCTACTGAAATGCCTTTCTTTGATACAACATGGAAGAGGAATTCCACCTCTTCATGCCAGAATACATATTTAGAGAATTTGGCTTTCAACACATTCCTTTGTAAAATCTCCAAGACTTCTTTCAGATGCTTTTTCGTGTTCAGCAGTGGATTTAGAAAAAATAAGGATGCCATCGATGAAAACTAGAACAAATTTATTTAAAACATCTCGAAATACTCTGTTCATCAGATCGACAAAGTATGTTGGAGCATTACATAAACCGAAGGGCACTACTAGCCATTCATTGAATAAGTTTGGCCCTCTGAAAGCTGTCATAGGAACACATTCTTCGGCAATGCACAATTGATGGAAGCCTGTTGCTAAGTCCATCCTAGAGAATACTTGCGCTCCATTCAAGCGGTCCAACAGATCATCAATACGTGGCAATCTATATTTGTTTTTCAGCGTTTTCTTATTGAGGTCATGGTAGTCCACACATAGCCTGAAGGTACCGTCTGACTTTGGGACAAAGAGCACTGCTGCACCCCAACTTGAGAAGCTAGGCATGATCAGACCGTTCTATAAAAATTGTAACACCCCACATCCGTTAGTGTCACTCACAAAGGGAATGCACTAAGTTCTGTGGAGCATTTTGTGTAAAAGATGCTGATAAATTACAAGACAGACAGAAATTAAACAGCAGAAAATAAAACTTTGCTTTATTGATAAAATAGTTTGTACAAAGATTTCTTTGCAATATCAGAGTATCATCTGTCTTACAAAATAAAGAAGCATAAAACAACATTTATATTCCCCAATTTTAGCAAGAGCCAGCCATAGCATCTGAAAAGAGGATCCAAGCAAAACTTTGACAAATCTTCAAGTTGGGAAAGAGTGACAGTCCAACTTAACGTGAGCTATACCATTCCCTCCTTTACTACCTGGGGGGGGGGGACGGAAGAAAAAAGACGAAAGAAAAACAGAGTCAGACATAAAGCCTGAGTAAGTTCAGTAACTTCTAGCATGTGAACATGGAAAAACAAAACGACATGAATTAACTTAATACAAGATTACACCATGACGATAGGGTCAACAAGAATAGACAAGATAATCACAAAATATGCTAAGCTAAGATAAACTGGATATGCTTTAATACATTTGCCGCTTCGCTGTTTCCTTGTTATACTGGTTTCTATATCTCTGCACCACCTAAGTAATGTCCCAACTAGTAACGATAACGTGATACTAATCCCTGTATTTTCCAGGCATACATTTATTATTCGTTACCTAGATTTAATCTAGGGTTATCTACCAAGTGCCTTATAGATTTAACTAGAGTTTACGTTATCTGCTGAACGCTTCTCGGATTCAGGGTTTATGTCACCTAGTCTAACTAGGAATTATGCTATCTGTCGGGCAATGCCCCCAAGTCTAGGAAACAATACCCAGAGTAGTATATGTTCCTATACTTCCCCACACATGTATCGCGAATCGTTATCACTTGTCTAGATGCACATGTCCTGTAATGTGCCACCCGAGTCCTGTGACAGGGAAAATCAAGGAATACAGAACTCGGTCGGGAGCTTTCAGATATTTGCCGATGCAGATGCTAAGGTCTATTTTTATTCCAGTGGCTATGGTCCCACTTGACCCCTCCCTCAACTAATGAAAGGCACACCTTGAAAAATGAGAACTATACGCGGGCCCCCGATGACCCAGTATCCTATGGCCATCCTCACCCATAACTAGATAGCAAGTCTATGGTCTTTTGGAGTTCTCCGCCTTTCCGCTTCACATGTCTCGATTGACTGAAGATGGATGGTAGACGACGAGTTGTTATCACAGGGCTACCATTTTCTCGCCGACTCACGCTGGTCCATCCAAGTCTTTAGGTTGCCATATTTTGCAACCAAGGCAAACCCTTGGTTCTTCTACCGAAGACCTTAACCTCTGTGAGCCCAGGAGGATCATCTGCAGCCTCACAGAGGGATACCAAGAGTACCCTCACGTCCCCTCAAAGCCTCGGGCTTCGTACCCCCAATTCGTTGTAGCCTTCGTTTTAATCAGACGAACGTTCGCTACTTCCCGTGTTATATTAAGAATTACTACTTAGTTCTGCTAACTAAGGTTTACCACTTAGTTCTCTTTCTCGCCAATTTGGATTGGTTAAGTGTCATTAGTCAATTCAAGCTAACTTAACCCTCTTCATTCATCCTGATAAACTGGTTAAGTGTTATCAGTACTTCATGTTGACTTACCACAAACCAAGTTATATTGGTTAAATATTTCTTATTACTTTACCCTACCCATTCACCCTGTATTGGTTAAGTGTTCCTCTTTAACTTAACCTTGCTGTTTGTTTTACCTAACATGTTATTAATGGTTAAGTATTATCCCTTCATGTTTCAGACTTAACCCTATTCCTTTACCACAGTCTGAAGGTTAAGTGTTCAAGTTTACTTAACCCTACTTTCTAGCCCAGCTAACATATCAAATTGGCTAAGTGTATTTACTTAACCCCAACCTCTATGGCTAAGTGTATTTACTTAACCCCAACTTCTAGTCTAGTTAACTTGTTAATTTGGCTAAGTGTATTAACTTTACTTAACTGCACCTTCTAGTCTAGTTAACATGTTAATTTGGCTAAGTGTTTTCTTAGTTACTTCACCCCTACAAATCTTGTCTTGTTACCATGTTAAGTTTGTTAAGTGTCCCTATGGACTTAGCCCTTCCCATTCTAGCTTAACTGGGTTAAGTTGGTTAAGTGTTCCTATAGACTTAACCCTCCCATTCTAGCTTAACTGTGTTAAGTGTCTGTCTGAACCTAACCCCACCTATTAGTTTAGTTATCATGTTGAACTGGTTAAGTATCTTAGTTAACTTAAGACTACCATTCTTGTTCTAGCTTTAACTAAATAAATTAAAGCCACGACAACTCACATTAGACAGATATTGTTGTGAATACTGGATGTGCCGGTTGGTTCCAGGCAGGTTTACATCGCAACTCAGTCTAACCTCGGGTTAGGCATATTCGGGTTTTCTAAGTTCAAAGGGTTTTGATTAGTCTTCAAATCAGGTTTCGAAAGTAACCATCCCATCCGTCGGATCAGTTAGGGATAGCCAGGGAGAGTAGGAAACTTGTATTTTCCAAACCCAAGCCTAGACTCTATCCTCTCTGTCACCCTAGAACTTTCTGGTTTATTACTAAAAGAGATGTCGTTAATAAACCTTTAATTTGTCTAAATTTACATTTCCTCATTTAGGCCAAATTCTATAAGTAAATTATTCCTAATTTACTTATTTCCTAATTACTCTTTTAATGTAAATTGTCAACATTTATTCTTATGGCCCATTTTCCCCTCCATATCATATTTATGCTTTTTGGTATGTAAACTATACCAAATCAAGTGTCACTAACCATGATTTTGCTAAACCTGACAGTTATTCCCAATTATGGCCAATTTCAAACTTATACCAATATACTTATTATGCCAAATTAGCAAATCCAATCCTGATTTAACATTCTAATTACAGTTCATGTCAAACTAGACTTACTATTCTAGTTCACAGTCCATGTAAATGCTAGATTTACAAGTCAATACTAGATTCAAATTACCCGTCCTATAATTCATGTCAAATTTATCCAATTTTCATTTCTATGAACATGCCATAATACATGTTCCCAATTTATGCCAATTTCCAAGTTAAAAACTACATTCTTAGTAATTTCATATTTCGCCCAAATCGTATTCCCACCGTTCGTATAATCGTGATTCAATCTAGATTATAGATAAATCTAGATTCGTAGAAAATAGGGAATGAACCAAAGATGCTATGAAAAAGGATGGACATAATAATGGGCATAAAAAGGTTTGAATGACGACGAAGTTTCAAGAACATGGGTAGACCTAACTTAATAGGTAAATTCCCAAGGTCTAAAACCAAGAATAGACAGAGTAGGTTCAAGAACATGGGTAGACCTAACTTAATAGGTAAATTCCCAAGGTCTAAAACCAAGAATAGACAGAATAGATAATCGGGTTTAGACCCAATTTCATTGTCACCAAACTTAAGCAACACTTTCCTAGTCATGAATCATAGGTGTTAAATCATAGTTGTCCTTGTTATGTCATAGGCAATAGTTTATGTTTTCTAATCAAAGGCATAGGCTTGTGTTCATAGTCAAGGGAATAATTCTTATAGTCACAGTCACAGTCATAGGCAATGTTCATTGTCATAGGCAATGTCCATAGTCATAGGCAATGTTCATAGTCAAAGAGGCATACGGTTTTAAGGTCCATAGTTTCATAGTCACAGTCTTATCGGTCATCGAATAATAACAGTTCTTAATTAGGTCCAAAGAAATAGGCACAGATTCGAATAGAAAGAATTGGCATACTCTTTTATTCCTTTAATTTCAAGTCACGAAAAGAGAAACGTTCAAATCTAAAAAGTAACCGACTTACAGAGGTTAGATTAGAATAGAAAGATGACGTTGCTATGATTCGTAGAAAAACAATCATTGAAGTCGTTTGAACCTCCTCTTGAATCCTAGCTTGATTTGGACCTCTTCTTGAAAATCATTAGCAGCATCTCCTCGTCTTGATTTATTTTATATATTATTTATTTATACATTTTTCTCAGAGGCAGCATAAGGATAGAAAAGAACTGTCAATATAGAAGAAGACCAGGGCTATTTATATAGTGTAGAAGTCAACGAATCTGGTCAGAATGGCGTCCGGATACAGAGAAACGAATCAGGTTCAGAAAGCTTGAAAAAGGGGCGGGGGTCGACCCCCAGGTCGACTACCCAGTCGACCTGGGTGCCTTGGGCGGGAAAATTCCCGCCCAGCCCAAACTGGGTCCGATTTTGAATTTGAATTCGCGTTTCTGAACTGTTTTGAAATTCGAACTTCGCTAAAATTTCCGGAGGTCATATCTCCTTCATACGGACTCCGATTTTCGCAAACTCGGACTAGTTTTCATGTAGAATTCCGAGACGAACGCAATGGCACAACCCATTTCCCTTGATTTTGATTTTAACTTTTAATTCTGCCTTGATTTGCGAATCCTAGTGTTACAGAATTACTGGGTGTTACATTCTCCCCCACTTAAAAAGATTTCGTCCCCGAAATCTCCAAGTTAGGAAGAATATGTCCTACCATCCAATCACCCATCTACTCAACCATTCAATCACAGGCATTCATTGTCCTTAAAAGATTTCTAATGCTTTCATGTTCATATGCATAGTGTGTGTATATGTCCTTATCTAATGCAAAATCAGGCGGTCTACTGATTCAGTTGAGCTCCTTAATGCGAATCATGTCAGTGCCATGCGTCCACTCATGTATGCAAGCATCCCTAGTTATGTAAATACTACATGCGTGCATAGCCATTCATCCATATGCCACATCCATATGATAACATATCAGGCTCAACTTACAAACAAATACATATTTGTAAATGCAATATGAAAGCGTCCGAACTGATCTAGTGTATGCATATGCATCCACGAGCAACCATTAGCAACCACTTGCAACCACCAACCATAACATGTTTCAAACACATGTTTACATCGATTGGCTTCTACCTAAAGGATCGAAGATACGACCTAGAGGATATACTTTGGAAAGAGAGAAACAATTTTGCGTAAAGCTCCTAAACAAAGAAATCAAGGATGCACCCTTACGGAAAAAGGGTATGATGCTAGTATCTAGCCTTCTTGAGCTTTACTCCACTGTATCTTAACTAATTTAACTTCACGATTGTGAAGTTCCTGATCTCCATTTCCAAAATAAACAAATGTCAATCACGGTACCAAGTGTATGTACCAAGATGGTTTGAGGTCTCTCCGCTTAGCTTTTCCATCACGCCATGACTATGAGGGTCAAAAGGTCACTACGTGCCTTTTAGAGTGCCTGTCACAACTATTCATCTCTTATGCAAACCATCCTGGTCGAACTCGACATTCCCCAAGTACAAGCAACAAAGGCCTAAACCAATATCAGACAAGCACCCAAGGAATATCTCCTCCGAATTTAGACGTGAGATGGTATAAGAAAACTCGATAGCTATACTCAAATCCCTACTAACCAAAATAAACTGGTCGGACCACAAATTGGATTTGAGACTCTAGTGGGATCTTTCTACTATACAAGTACTATGGTGCAGAGGCTCAACTATGGAAGTGGATATGAACAAATGCGAAGCGCTAAATCCAAAGGAAAGAGTACGAATAGCAAAAGTAGACTCTTCCATCAGAACTTTACTACCTTTCTCCTAGGTACGCTTTGTGGCGAAAGTAGGTACTTGCCCTTCTGAAAATCTTGTTCCTCGTTCTTGCCCTTGATTATATGCCCTATCATACCCTAGTAAAGATACTTCCTCCTGTCTTAGGTTTTATAATTTCTTCCTCCTTCGTGAACTAAATCTACATCCATGAATTACTCATCCTAGGGTTGTGCTCCCTAGCCAAACTCCTCATCCCCTTCCGTGTGTAATCATGTTGGCAATATCTCGAAAGCTGCTTCCATCGTACAGAAAACCCTATAAGCTTGAAAGAAAACTGGCTGTAGGTGAAACTACTACGGTTATAGACGGAAGTCGAGCACTACTTCGCCCTTCGACGAGGTTAACTCCCAGAAAGCCAGGAGCCCCAGAGACTCAAGAAAGAAGGAGACAAGAATTCAAATAGAGGAAGAGAAGATAGTGCGTATGGCTTTGGGGAATATGCCTTTAAAACAAATCTTTTCCTTTTAAAATGCTTCTTTAAAAACCGTTTTGAAAATAATTTTTCAAATCCTTTAACTGATCTGGTAACCTTCAGCTCTAATACCACGTGTAACACCCCACATCCGTTAGTGTCACTCACAAAGGGAATGCACTAAGTTCTGTGGAGCATTTTGGGTAAAAGATGCAGATAAATTACAAGACAGACAGAAATTAAACAGCGGAAAATAAAACTTTGCTTTATTGATAAAATAGTTTGTACAAAGATTTCTTTACAATATCAGAGTATCATCTGTCTTACAAAATAAAGAAGCATGAAACAACTTTTATATTCCCCAATTTTAGCAAGAGCCAGCCATAGCATCTGAAAAGAGGATCCAAGCAAAACTTCGACAAATATTCAAGCTGGGAAAGAGTGACAGTCCAACTTAACCTGAGCTATACCATTCCCTCCTTTACTACCTGGGGTGGGGGGGGAACGAAGAAAAGAAGACGAAAGAAAAACAGAGTCAGACATAAAGCCTGAGTAAGTTCAGTAACTTCTATCATGTGAACATGGAAAAACAAAACGATATGAATTAACTGAATACAAGATTACACCATGACGATAGGGTCAACAAGAATAGACAAGATAATCACAAGATATGCTAAGCTAAGATAAACTGGATAGGCTCTAATACATTCGCCGCTTCGCTATTTCCTTGTTATACTGGTTTCTATATCTTTGCACCACATAACTAATGTCCCAACTAGTAACGATAACGTGATCCTAATCCCTGAATTTTCCATCGCCATCAGGCATACATTTATTATTTGTTAGCTAGATTTAATCTAGGGTTTTTTACCAAGTGCCTTCTAGATTTAACTAGAGTTTACGTTATCTGCTGAATGCTTCTCAGATTCAGGGTTTATGCCACCTAGTCTAACTAGGAATTATGCTTTCTGTCGAACGATGCCCCCAAGTCTAGGACACACTACCTAGAGTGGTATATGTTCCTATACTTCCCCACGCATGTATCGCAAATTGTTATCGCTTGTCTAGATGCACATGTCCTGTAATGTGTGACCCGAGTCCTATGACAAGGCAAATCAAGGAATACAGAACTCGGTCGGGAGCTTTCAGATATCTACCGATGCAGATGCTAAGGTCTATTTTTATTCCAGTGGCTATGGTCCCACTTGACCCCTCCCTCAACTAATGAAAGGCACACCTTGAAAAATGAGAACTACACGCAGGCCCCCGATGCCCCAATATCCTATGGCCATCCTCACCCATAACTAGATAGCAAGTATATGGACTTTTGGAGTTCCCCGCCTTTCCGCTTCACGTGCCTCGATTAACTGAAGACGGATGGTAGACGACGAGTTGCTATCACAGGGCTACCGTTATCTCGCCGACTCACGCTGGTCCATCCTAGTCTTTAGGTTGCCATATTTTGCAACCAAGGCATACCCTTGGTTCTTCTACCGCGGACCTTAACCTCTGTGAGCCCAAGAGGATCATCTGCAGCCTCACAGAGGGATACCAAGAGTACCCTCACGTCCCCTCAAGGCCTCGGGCTTCGTACCCCAATTCGTTGGAGCCTTCGTTTTAATCAGACGGACGTTCGCTCCTTCCCGTGTTATACTAAGAATTACTACTTAGTTCTACTAACGAAGGTTTACCACTTAGTTCTCTTTCTCGCCAATTTGGATTGGTTAAGTGTCATTAGTCAATTCAAGCTAACTTAACCCTCTTTATTCATCCTGATAAACTGGTTAAGTGTTATCAGTACTTCATGTGGACTTACCACAAACCAAGTTATATTGGTTAGTACTTCTTATTACTTAACCTTACCCATTCACCCTGTATTGGTTAAGTGTTCCTCTTTAACTTAACCTTGCCCGTCTGTTTTACCTAACATGTTATTAATGGTTAAGTATTATCCCTTCATGTTTCAGACTTAACCCTACTCCTTTATCATAGTTTGATGGTTAAGTGTTCAAGTTTACTTAACCCTACGGTCTAGCCCAACTAACATATCAAATTGGCTAAGTGTATTTACTTAACCCCGACCTCTATGGCTAAGTGTACTTACTTAACCCCAACTTCTAGTCTAGTTAACATGTTAATTTGGCTAAGTGTATTAACATTACTTAACCGCACCTTCTAGTCTAGTTAACATGTTAATTTGGCTAAGTGTTTTCTTAGTAACTTAACCCCTACAAATCTTGTCTTGTTACCATGTTAATTTGGTTAAGTGTCCCTATGGACTTAGCCCTTCCCATTCTAGCTTAACTGTGTTAAGTTGGTTAAGTGTTCCTATGGACTTAACCCTCCCATTCTAGCTTAACTGTGTTAAGTATCTGTCTGAACCTAACACCACCCATCAGTTTAGTTATCATGTTGAACTGGTTAAGTGTCTGAGTTAACTTTAGACTACCATTCTTGTTCTAGCTTTAACTAAATAAATTAAATCCGCGACCACTCACATTAGACAAATAATGTTGCGAATACTGGATGTGCCGGTTGGTTCCCGGCAGGTTTACATCGCAACTCAGTCTAACCTCGGGTTAGGCATATTCGTGTTTTCTAACTTCAAAGGATTTTGATTAGTCTTCAAATCAGGTTTTGAAAGTAACCATCTCGTCCGTCGAATCAGTTATGGATAGCCAGGGAGAGCAGGAAACTTGTATTTTCCAAACCCAAGCCTAGACACTATCCTCTCTGTCACCCTAGAACTTTCTGGTTTACTATTAAAAGAGATGTCGTTAATAAACCTTTAATTTGTCTAAATTTACATTTCCTCATTTAGGCCAAATTCTATAAGTAAATTATTCCTAATTTACTTATTTCCTAATTACTCTTTTAATGTAAATTGTTAACATTTATTCTTATGGCCCATTTTCCCCTCCATATCATATTTATGCTTTTTGGTATGTAAACTATACCAAATCAAGTGTCGCTAACCATGATTTTGCTAAACCTGACAGTTATTCCCAATTATAGCCAATTTCAAACTTATACCAATATACTTATTATGCCAAATTAGCTAATCCAATCCTGATTTAACATTCTAATTACAGTTCATGTCAAACTAGACTTACTATTCTAGTTCACAGTCCATGTAAATGCTAGATTTACAAGTCAATGCTAGATTCAATTTACTCGTCCTATAATTCATGTCAAATTTATCCAATTTGCATTTCAATGAACATGCCATAATACATGTTCCCAATTTATGCCAATTTCCAAGTTAAAAACTACGTTCTTAGTAATTTCATATTTCGCCCAAATCGTATTCCCACCGTTCGTATAATCGTGATTCAATCTAGATTATAGATAAATCTAGATTCATAGAAAATAGGGAATGAACCAAACATGCTATGAAAAAGGATGGACATAATAACTGGCATAAAAAGGTTTGAATGACGACGTAGGTTCAAGAACATGGGTAGACCTAACTTAATATGTAAATTCCCAAGGTCTAAAACCAAGAATAGACAGAGTAGGTTCAAGAACATGGGTAGACCTAACTTAATAGGTAAATTCCCAAGGTCTAAAACCAAGAATAGACCGAATAGATAATCGGGTTTAGACCGAATTTCATAGTCACCAAACTTAAGCAACACTTTCCTAGTCATGAATCATAGGTGTTAAATCACAACTTTCCTTATTATGTCATAGGAAACAGTTTATGTTTTCTAATCAAAGGCATAGGCTTGTGTTCATAGTCAAGGGAATAATTCTTATAGTCACAGTCACAGTCATAGGCAATGTTCATAGTCATAGGCAATGTCCATAGTCATAGGCAATGTTCATAGTCAAAGAGGCAAATGGTTTTAAGGTCCATAGTTTCATAGTCACAGTCTTATCGGTCATCGAATCATAATAGTTCTTAATTAGGTCCAAAGAAATAGGCACAGATTCGAATAGAAAGAATTGGCATACTATTTCATTCCTTTAATTTCATGTCACGAAAAGAGAAACGTTTAAATCTAAAAAGTAGCCGACTTACAGAGGTTAGATTGGAATAGAAAGATGACGTTGCTATGATTCGTAGAAAAACAGTCGTTGAAGTCGTTTGAACCTCCTCTTGAATCCTAACTTGATTTGAACCTCTTCTTGAAAATCATTAGCAGCATCTCCTCATCTTGATTTATTTTATATATTATTTATTTATACATTTTTCTCAGAGGCAGCATAAGGATAGAAAAGAACTGTGAATAGAGAAGAAGACCAGGGCTGTTTATATAGTGTAGAAGTCAATGAATCTGGTCAGAATGGCGTCCGGATACAGAGAAACGAATCAGGTTCAGAAAGCTAGAAAAAGAGGGGGAGTCGACCCCCAGGTCGACTACCCAGTCGACCTGGGTGCCCCAGGTCGACTACCCAGTCGACCTGGGTGCCTTGGGTGGGAAAATTCCTGCCCAGCCCAAACTGGGTCCAATTTTGAATTTGAATTCGCTTTTCTGAACTGTTTTGAAATTCGAACTTCGCTGAAACTTCCGGAGGTCGTATCTCCTTCATACAGACTCCGATTTTCGCAAACTCAAACTCGTTTTCATGCAGAATTCCGAGACGAACGCAATGGCGCAGCCCGTTTCCCTTGATTTTGATTTTAACTTTTAATTCTGCCTTGATTTGTGAATCCTAGTGTTACAGAATTATGGGGTGTTACAAAAATTGTTTAGTTTGATTGCTCGGCTCTTCTTTTTCCTTCGGCATCATTCTCCGAATGGGATGCACAACTGGCCTTGCATTCGGAGCTAAGTCAATCTTGAAGTCGTTTTCTCTGCGCGGAGGTATGTCAACTTCTTCAAACACATCCGCAAAATCTATGACGACAGGAATATCCTCAATAGAAGCAGAAGTGACTTCTAGAGAAGACTAGAATTCTTTCCTATCTGTGGGTGAGCCATGGCATAGTATAGCAATAATATCTCCAAATTTGGTTTTACTACTGACTACTCTTTCAGCGCATAGTATCTCAGCCTCATACTTTGCTAGCCAATCCAGTCCAAGTATGATATCATATCCAGAAAAATTCATAATGATCAAGTCAAAGGGGAATTGGAAATAAGAATAAGAAACACGCATTCTACAATACCGATCGAGCATAAGTGGACCCCCTATCGGACTATGGGCCCTTATCGATTCTTTAAGTTTTCTTAGTTTCAGTTTTAAATTTTTTATTATGTCACTAAATATGAAACTTGTTGATGCACCCGTTTCAAACAATACTGTAATAGGAATGTTATAAATGTTAAGAGTACCTCCTAAAACATCGGGTTTACCTGCTCCCTCAGAAGAAGCCAGTGCAGCCGCTCCATCGTAGACATGCACCACTTGAGAATTCTTCAGCAACGGGCAGTTTGGCTTGATGTGCCCCTTCTGGTGACAATTATAGGACTCCCTCTTATCCTAAGAACTTTAACTAGGCCCAGACTCGTTTCTTCTTGGCATTTTTGGAGCTCGACATTCGTAGTCGAAGTTTCCTAGCTTTTGACAATTGAAGCATCTCACTTATGATTTGTCTCTTTTCTTTTTCCCTTGGGGCTTGGCGGCTGAAGAGCTGCTCGCCTCTGGTTTCTTTTCCACTTGCTTTCTTTTGTTATTATTTTTCTGATTCTTCTAATGCTCCTGCTATGCATTTCTGTCTATATCCTAAAAGCGGCAAGCCATCTCGATCACTTCATTAAAGGGGAGCTTGATGTGAGCTGTGACTCTGTTCACACATTTCTTGGAGAGGCCATTGATGAATCTTTCGTTATTTTGCACTAGCTCCTAAACTAACTCTGGAGCATAGCGTGAGAGTTCCTCAAACTTCCGCACATATTCTGAAATAGTCATATCTCCCTGCTGCAGATTAGCAAATTGATCGTGGAGCCGCACTACTTCCTAAGGAGGGAAAAACTTACCGTTGAAGAGTTCTTTGAATCTGGCCCAAGACATGTCGGCCACATTATTGCCAATTACGACTGTGTCCCACCAGTTTTCAGCTTCTTCATTTAATAGCTATGTTGCCAAAAAGTGCTCGCGATGATCTTCCAATTCCAGCCCTTTAAATATTTTCTTGCAGTTCTTTAGCCATGCCTATGCCTCAATCACTGTTTCTCGCCCGGTAAAGGATACACCCCCTAAATTTCTGAACTTCTTGGACATCTTATCCAAGTCAAATGGCTGTGGGGGTGGAGGTGGTGTTACAGCCTCAGGAGTGGGCTGCTCCTGAGCAGTGGTAGTCTCATCTCTAGCTGATCGTCTAGCCCTACCTCTTTCTCGGGCTCTAGCTCTCTATCTAATGCTCATTTCCTAGTTAGTTACCTTCAAGGAAAGATTCAGACTAACAGAAATGATAATTTTAAAGGAAAGGTTAAAAATAGTGACATATTATAAGATGATAATGATGTAATGACTAATTAATATGTGCTATTTTGCTGTCCTCATTCTAGGACATTACTAATCCTATCTTTAATGAGCTACTCGTCTTAGAATACTACTGATTCTATCTAGACGAATTGTTCCTAAAAATGTTATACTCCGTGTTAGCCTACTTTTGATCTGGGCTACACAAAGAGCAAATAGTGAGAAGGACACCAATCGGATCGGATCAGAGAAAGATAGTGCAGGAGGTAAATAAAGATCAAGAGCGTAGACAATTCCTCAGATCGGATCAGAGAGATACAACAGTAGCCTTATTACATCTGATCTGATCGGCCATACGTCAGCAATGCTAAAGGATAGCAAGTGGATTTAGCGGATCGGTTCGGAGGAACACTCCAGTGGCAACAGAAGAAAGCAAGCAAGCCCAACGGTTCGAATCAGGTGAGTAAGTCAGTAGCATGAAGGGGCAGCAAGCAGGCTAAACCAGATCGGATCAGACGCTCTGATCCGATCCCCTTTTTCTCCTTTGAATTTGTAGCCGTGGCTGCGCATATCCCCTGAAGACGCGAACAAGGTCTGACCATTTCTTCAGCGATCTCCTACTCAATCAATGCGCTGAAGCCATCTTAGGGCCTCCGATCCCGACTATCCAGGGATGAATGCCACGCAATTCTGAACAGGAGCACTTCGAGGAGACTTTTCACCTATAAATACACCACCTAGAGGCATTTGAAAGGATCTTTTAGCAAATTCTCAGTCCATTCTTCCTCCATAGCCGAATTCTACAATCATATTCAGGTCAAAATCATCTCTTAAAGCCCATACTTGAGAGTTTTGAGCGAGTTTATGAATTGTAATTCTCAGGTTGAGTGAGAATCCTTGCTGTATTCATATTCAAATCATCAAATCAAAGAAAACAAAGTGGACGTAGGCTCGTTAACGCCGAACAACTATAAATTTTGTGTTCTTTACTGCTTTTTGATTCTATTTAGTTGAATTCATATCTAATTTGGGCGTTAGAGCTAATTTCTGGACTAACAATTTGGTGCTTTAACTGAGAACATCGAATTCTTAGCTTTTTCGGGATTACCATTCTACTATTTGAACCCTCAAGTTCAAAGAAGTTAATCCCTTCTCTCTGACATCCTTCAGTACTTGTTGACTAATTGTTGAAGAATCAAGCATTATGGCTAAGACCAAAGGAAAGGAAGTGCAAGGTGCTAGGGGAAATGATACTAGAGAAAATCAGCAAGCTCTTGTGTTAACAAGGTCACGCGCTCAAAGCTATGGAGCAGATCACTCCAATCAGGAGAATCCGGATCGGATAGGAGGGGCTGATCCAAACCGAGAGGAAGCAAACCGGATCATGTTGACATCGATCCGACCTGAAGACCCGGTCCGAACTGATGGTGCTGGGGGCTCTCATTCTCTCCATCCGAACCGCCCCGACCAGGCTGCTATGGGCCGATCCGATCCGAATCAGAACGAAGCTGGAACTTCTACTCGAGCTACATCTAATGCTCCAATTCCAGCTACGATGACCAATGTCCAGCCTGATCCATCCGCACCCATTACTCAGGGAGATTTTTCATGTTTTCTCGACATGCTTCAGAGCACTAAAGAAGCATTGGAAGCCCAAAGGCGTGACAGCCTTCGTATGCAAGAAAACATGATCACCATGGGTAGAGAATTACAGGAGCTCCGGAGGTAGAGGACTCCTTCTCCACCACGCCACATTCTCACAAATGATTCGTCTTCTTTGGAGGAGAAACGTCTTCATAAGAGGAGGCCGCTTGAACAACCTCAGAACCAAGATCAATTGACTTTCAGATCTTTGGGATCCCAAGAATATGATGCCCGTGTATTGGGTCCTGATGACCCGAGTCTTCAATAACCTATGTTGCTACCTATGCGTGGATCCCACGTTTTACCCTGGGATCCTAATATTACTAACCCCACATAGTAACAACTCCTCCAACCTTTACCTCCAGAGATTGACCTGGAGCACAGAGAGCAACATAGAGCAGCTGCCGCCAGAAACAGAAGGTTATCCCCTGATCAGGAGCCCAGGGATAATCCGAACATCAGATCTAGAGACCCTGTGCAGACACTAACCAACGCCGATGCACAGGCAATGGTATGACAGATTATGTCGAAAAGCTGGCGGTGTACTAATGAAGATTGGGGGAACGAGCGATGTAACACCCCGTATTTCTATTAATACTAATATTCACAAATTAAAAGAATTAATATTGAGAATTTGCACGAAATAGCTTTAAAAAGGCATATAACAAATTTGAGATATGTGAATTGCCTTAAAAGGCGAAAAATGGAATTAAGACATTAATTGGAAAATTAATGTGTAGAAATGGTCATAAGTTAATTATGGATTAATTTGAATTCATGAATAGGTGCGTGTGTGTGTATATATATATATTTATATATATGGGCAGTTAATGTAAACATGGATAGAAGTTTATTAATTTGCTGAGTGTTTGCTGAGTCACTTCAGACTCATTGCTGAGTCAATAAGATAAACCCCATCTGGTCTGAATGGCTGCGGTTATTTCTAGGTTAAATCTAATGGTCTAAATGAATCCTAACATCTATAAATAAGTGGGTAGACTCTAACCCTAAATCACTTGAAAAATTGGAGAGCTACCGACATGCCGTTGCCATGGAGTTCAGCATAGCCGTCACAAACTAAAGAAGAAGAAGGC
The DNA here is from genome assembly GCA_030737875.1 of Allium sativum. Classification (NCBI taxonomy): domain Eukaryota; kingdom Viridiplantae; phylum Streptophyta; class Magnoliopsida; order Asparagales; family Amaryllidaceae; genus Allium; species Allium sativum. The sequence continues at coordinate 70,232 of JASFAX010000093.1, read as the reverse complement.
CTAATCTACAAACTAAATCTACTCAAATCAAATCAAAAGCTCTCTCTCTTTCTATTTCTCTTCTTTAAAATTGTGAGTATGATGAATCTCACAATATTATTATAAAATAATTTGATTAAGTTATGAATGGATCACAAGAAAGTGATATGAATTGTTATGTATTTGTAAGTTATGTTGTGGATCTCTTGTTATGCTATTATGTTATCATATATATGTTGTTATGTTATAGTGATTATGTTGTAAATAATCCTATGCTATGTCATATGTGATTAATCATGCTATGCTATGTTGTAAATCTTATATATGTTGTAGATCTCATATTATCACATATGTTGAAATACTTATGTTATATGATAATGATGTCATGTTAAGTTGTGTTGAATCGTACAAGTTGTAAAATCATGATGTTAGTATTTATGCGAATTGGATCATGTTTAAAGTTTATGTTTTTTTTAATAGATCTTGATTATGGGAATTTGCCTATTGGGTTAGGTGTACCCATATACATGAATCTACAAATTAATTGGATCTTGAATATGGGAATTTGCCTATTAAGTTAGGTGTACCCATATACATGAAGCTATGGTTAAATGAATTTTGATTTTTGGGAATTTGCCTATTGAGTTAGGTGTACCCATATAAAACCATATTGTTAATGATGTTGATTCACAAATGTCCTATACAAGTTTATGAAATTTTATCAAAATCATATTATGTGAATTATGAATAAGTTGACACCCTTAGATCCATGACATGTATAACCTTATGCAAGTTGTAATGTATGCAAGTTTTACCCCTTGTTATGATTTATTTTGTCACATATATATGTTGTTGTTGTGAATATTTTCTTTTATGCTATGAGTTAGACTAATAGGGTCTAGCATACATTTTGCGAATAAACGTTCAAACGTGGGGTAGGGGTAATATTAGGAAATTAATAAATTGGGGTGCAATTGATATGATTTTGCATGCCTTAAATGGATGTCCATAATTGAGTCAATTATGGACATTGTTAAATTTGGAATTAATTAATAATTCAAGTAGGGAATTATTAAAATTGGGGAAAGTGGATTATTAATAATAATAATCAATGCTTAGGACACGAGGTTGGACCCGTTTGTGACGTAAACCTGCCCGGACCCGCCCGGCAAATCCAATAGTCACAAATGTCGGCCCAATGTGAGAGGTCCTAGGTCCAAACTAAAGCATAACAGCTGTAAAGACACGAGGTTAGACTCTTTTGTGGTGTAAGACTGCCCGGACCCGCCCGGCAAATCCAGCTGCCAAAAATGCCAGTCTAATGTGAGAGGTCTTTATGAGGTTATGGCCTTAATGAATTAAGAAATACTTAGCCAGATAATCATGTAAGGTGGGACATGGGGGTTAAGTAGGTGCCTTGGGTGGCATGAGGAATCTAGTGGTTGCCTTTAGAGGCATTTGAAATACGATTAGACTTAACCAAAAACACATGTAAATGAACATGACTAAGTGGGTTAAGTGGATGGACTAATGGGACAAGCTTAGGTGGAATGCTTGTGGGAAATAATAGGGGCCCATTTCAAACAGTATCCCAAAACGTATCTTTGTGGGCTCGACCCAAGTCGAGGACGGGACATGCATACTGGGTTTGACTATAAGAGGCCAAAACAGGGAGCGGTGGCAATGCAAGTCCAACGGGTTTCATATGCGTGTGTGGACCCGGGCTGGTAGGTAAGACGTTGTTGCATCGTGTAGATATAAGCCGTGCATCTCCGTTATATCGGGTTGCCACTTTAGGGGAATGATACACCCCACTTTGGGGCCAGCACGGGTATCTACGAGTAGGGAGCCGATCGAAAAATGGAAAGTGGGGTACACCTAGTGGAGATAGGGGCAGGCGTCACCTATGTAGTCAGCTAGGAGTACGTAAAGCCATTAAGAAAGTTTCTAAGTGAAGCTAAGTGGAATCAATCTTTAGGGTGACTGGTGTGGTGCAGTATAGTGTTTATCCTTTAGTATTTAGGAGCGCCTATAACGTTTCCTTTAGCGATTGTCTATGTCCTTAATCTGCTCTTTCATAGACATTTCCTTATTTTCCAGCTTATGCCTTAGTCCAGTTATTTTGATAATAGTATTGTAGAATTATCATACTCGCCAGACTTTATGTCTGACCCCCCTCTTTTTCATCCTTTTCTCCCTTCAGGTCCTCAGGTTGGGCCAAGTTCTAGTGGAGTATGATTGGATTGCTTATCTCTTGGAAAGCTTGGACTGCTGAAGTAAAGTCCAGCTTGTTATCTTTCTTTTTAATGGCTATTTATGCAATGGGATTATGTACTTGTTTTATCAAGAGAGATATTGTACTTGACTTTGATTATGGTGTTACGATGTAATCAAACATGTTTTGACTTCTGCTGCAATTGAAATAAAGTTTTTAAATTTCCAAGTACTATTTTATATCTGTCTTGTTGAAATTTTACTGTTCTATATTCACCTAAAACCTCCATAGAAGTTAATGCATTCCCTTTGCGAGTGAAATTAATGGACGTGGGGTGTTACACGTGGTATCAGAGCATAAGGTTACCAGAACAGATAAAAGTTTTAGAAAAATATTTTTCTAAAGTATTTTTGGAAGAAGTGCTTTCAAAAACATGTTATTTAGAGAATGTTTTTATGAAAAATATAATCCCAAATAGCCATATCCTTATCTTTATCTTTCGAATTCTCCATTTTGAATCTTTCCTTTTTCGTTTCAGCATGGCTGAAGATCTTAATCTCCCAGAAGGTGTGACGGTTCCAGGGTGGTTTACGAGATATTTGGAGGCTAGGGCCACCACTGCAGGCCCAGCAGATGTTCCTCCACCCCCAGTTGCACCCATTCCTCCTCCTCCTCCTCGTGTTGACACTTTTGCAAAGACGTGCAAGGAATTTAAGGCTATGGGAGGAAAAACTTTTCAAGGGGCTGAGACGTTTGTGGAGGCCAGAGAATGGGTTAAGGAGACTGAGGAATTGTTGGATATCTTTGAAGTGGAAGACGGAAGGAAAGTCCGTTTAGCTGCTTGGTTAATGAAGGGAGAGGCCTCGTTTTGGTGGGAGGTCACTAACGGGAACGTCCAGTTGATTCATGGGCGGATTTCAGACGAAGGTTTGAGGCAAAGTTTCTTTCAAGGGCAGAGGAGAATTTAAATATGGAAAAATTCCTGACATTAAAGCAAGGGAGCTTATCAGTGAAGGAGTATGTCAATAAATTTAATCAGTTAGCAAGGTTTGGCTTGAAGTTGGTGAACACGCCAGAGAAGAAAGCTTTGAGGTTCGTTAGAGGCTTGAATGAACCGTTGCAAGGGTTGGCTATGACCCACATCCCTATGGGAGCCACCTTTGAAAGGCTAGTAGAAATGGCACTTATGCATGAGGATAAGGCAGTTGAAAAGAAAGGGGATCAGAAGAAACCCCAACAGCAAAATAAGAAGGGTGGTAAAAAAAATAATGGAAAAGGGAAGAAGAGATGCTTCAATTGTGGGACGCCTGGCCGTCTCAGCAAAGATTGTAGAAAGAAAAAGAAGACTGGTTGTTTTCATTGTGGAGATGCGGGACATTTGGTGAAGGACTGCCCAAAGAAGGGGCAGAGGGCAGGGTCTACCTCGGGAGGACAGGTGCAGGCTCTTATAACACCAGGGCAGGCAAGGGGGCAAGTTCAGGCTATTGCGGCCCCACCGCTGCAAGAAAGAGGTAGAACAATTTTGTTGAAAGCTTAGTTTTTCTGTTTTCATCCTGTCCGTACCTTATTCGATTCTAGCGCATCTCATTCGTTTATCTCTGCATCATTAGTTGAATTACTGCACTTGAACACCAGTTTAGTAGAGCATCCCTTGGTTGTTTCAAATCCAATTGGGGGTTCGGCTCATTTGACCATGATATGTTTGGATTTGAAAATCTCTATACTAAGCGTTGAATTTAGATGTGATGCTTATGTATTGGGCTTCACGGGCTATGGGCTAATTTTAAGAATGGATTGGTTATCTAGAAATGGGGCCATTCTTGATTGTGAAAGGAGAGTAGTTAGGCTTGTGACTCGCCTTGGTAATGCTCTCGACATCTTTTGTAGTCCCATAAATTCTGTTATGCTAAGTTATCTTAAATCGCTTGACGCGTCTGTAGAGAATCTACGAACAGTAGAGGTGATCCGGGAATATCCGGATGTGTTTGAGGAGGTGAAGGGCTTACCTCCAAAGCGGGAGATAGACTTTCGAATTTATCTTGTGGATAATGCTAAACCCGTATCTTTGCCAGTACGCCACATGGCTCCTCGTCAAAGGAGGGAACTCAATAAGCAAGTGAAGGTGTTGCTTGAGAAGGGGTTCATAAAACGTAGTATATCAGAGTGGGGTGCTCCAGTAGTATTTGCTACAAAGGCGGATGGGTCCCTTAGACTTTGTGTGGACTATAGAGAACTAAACAAGCTTACTAAAAAGAACCGACACCCACTGCCGAGGATTGACGATCTCTTTGATCAGTTAGTTGGCGCCTCAGTGTTTTCGCAGTTGGACTTAGCCACTGGCTTTCATCAACTGAGAGTGGCTGAGGATAGTATAGATAAGACTTCTTTTAGGACTCCTGACGGATTCTATGAATGGCTAGTGATGCCCTTTGGTTTGACAAACGCCCCCGCATATTTTTTTGATTTGATGAGTAGGGTGTTTAGGGAGTACCTTAACAAATTCGTGGTAGTCTTTGTGGATGACATCTTAGTCTTTTCTAAGAATGAAGAAGAGCATGCCCTACATCTTAGGGAAGTGTTGGAAACCCTTCGAGCACATAACCTTAAGGAAAAATTTTCTAAGTGTCTCTTCTGGAGGAAAGAAGTACGGTTCTTAGGGCACGTGGTTTCCAAGGAAGGGATAGCAGTGGATCCCGCAAAGTTGATGGCCATCAAAGATTGGAAGGTCCATAAAAATGTAACCGAAGTAAGAAGTTTCTTGGGGTTGGCTGGCTATTATAGGAAGTTTATCAAAGACTTCGCAAAAATATCAGCTCCATTAACACGGTTAACGAAGAAGAACCTGGTTTTTACGTGGGACGAAGATTGTGATGATGCGTTCCAACGTTTAAAGAGAGCCTTAACTTCATCCCCAGTCTTAGTGCTGCCAGACGGGAATAAACCGTTTACCGTCTATACTGATGCTTGTGGGACGGAACTTGGCGCGGTCCTCATGCAAGAGGGAAGAGTAATAGCCTATGGTGGAAGGCAGTTGAGGGTTCATGAAAAGAATTACCCTACGCATGACCTTGAGTTAGCCGCAATTGTTTTCGCGCTTAAGTCTTGGCGTCACTATCTTCTTGGTGAGAAATTCGAACTGTTCACTGACCACAAATCATTAAAATACTTATTCTCTCAGAAGATTTGAATTTAAGGTAGCAACGGTGGATGGAATTCCTAGCCTCCTATGATTTTGAAATAGCATATACCCCGGGCAAGGGTAACGTGGTAGCAGACGCCTTAAGTAGGAAAAGGTTGTCCTTGAGTCCGTTGTTTGTTGAACGACGAAGCTTAGAATTCATCTCGATGTTTGACTTTAGACCCTCCGTTGAACTAGTACCTGGTTTGTTAGCATCCTTGGAGGTTAGACCTACACTTCTAGGACGAGTTGGTGAGGCACAGCAAGACGACCCCCAGTTGGTTGAGATAGTAGAAAAGCTCAAAGGAGGGGAGTCGTCTAGCCATCTTCGTAGGTATACCCTAGACGATAAGGGTTGGTTACGAAGGGATAATAGACTTTGTGTACCACAAGACGAAGACTTAAGGAAGGCCATTCTTGGTGATGCTCATCGCTCAAAGATGACCATTCATCCCGGCGGAGACAAGATGTACAAAGATATGAAGCGGGTTTTCGTTTGGGCCTATATTAAAAAGGATGTGGCCGAGTACGTCGCTAGATGCTTGGTGTGCCAACGAGTAAAAGCAGAACAAAAGAAACCCGGTGGGTTGCTTCACCCATTGGAAGTTCCACTATGGAAATGGGAAAGCGTCCCAATGGATTTTGTGGATGGATTACCAAGATCAAGGAAGGGTAATACAGGGATTTGGGTTATAGTAGATAGACTTACTAAGAGCGCCCATTTTATTTCCGTGAAAAGTAAGAGGACTGCTCCGTGGTTGGCTTCTGTATACATTAAAGAGATAGTTCGTTTGCACGGTATTCCTTCTAGTATAGTAAGCGACCGTGATCCCATCTTCACTAGCGAATTTTGGAAGAGTTTACAAGAGGCGGTAGGGACTCAGCTATGTTTGAGCACCGCATATCATACTCAGACGGAGGGCCAGACCGAGAGGGTGAATCGTATTCTAGAGGATCTTTTAAGGCTTTGTATCCTTGACTTTGGGGGTACATGGGAAGAGCACCTTCCATTGGTAGAATTCGCATATAATAATAGCTTTCAGTCTAGTATTGGCATGGCACCTTTCGAAGCTCTTTATGGAAGGCCTTGCCGTTCGCCTACATGTTGGTGGGAATCTAACGATAAAATCCTACTTGGGCCCGATATGGTTAGGGAAACCTCGAAGAAGATTGATTTGATTCGAAGGAGGATGAAAAGCAGCACAAGATAGGCAGAAATCGTATGCTGATAAGAGGAGGAAAGATCTTGATTTTGTCATTGGGGACATGGTTTTTATCAAAGTGTCTCCGTTACGGAATGTTGTTCGCTTTGGGTCCGTTGGGAAATTAGCGCCAAGGTTTGTAGGGCCGTTTCCAATAAAAGACAGGATTGGGAAGATGGCGTATAGGGTGGAGTTTCCTGAGAAACTTAGTGGAGTACACAACGTATTCCATGTATCACATTTGAGGAAGTGTTTGCACAAGACCGCGGAGGTGGTAGAGCCGAGCTAGCTTAAAGAGGTGGAAATAGAGCGTGATGCAACAATTAGACGAGCTCTTACATGCATTCTTTGGTCGGGGATCAAAAAGTTGAGAAATCGAGAGGTCAGACTAGTTAAAGTGCAATGGGGAGATGATGAGAGCAACGCTACTTGGGAGACAGAAGGGAAGATGCGTTTGCTATACCCTTTTCTTTTTTAGGGTACGTCTTTTAATTTCTCCTTTATCGCTTAGCTTGTCTTATCTTATCTTTAGTATGTCCTCTTATTAGTATCTTTGACCATTAGTTAGGATAATCCTGTGGTTGAAACATGTGTTTGAGACATGTTACGTATGATGGACGCAAAATGGATGCAAGTGGTTGCTAGTGGTTGCTCGTGGATGCATATATATACACACACTTTAGGCACTAGATCGGCTTAGTCACTACGTATTGCATATTGCATAAATGAATGTATTTAGTATAATGTATAATGGTTGTACCATCATATAGGTGCTGCATTCGGTTGAATGGATGTGCACGCATATAGAAGTAGTTTGTAAGCAATTAGGATCTTTTGCATACATAATGGATGCATGGCACTATCATGAATTGCATCAAGGAGGTCAACTGAATCAGTGGACCGCCTGATTTTGCATTAGATACGGACATAGACACACACTGTGCATTTAAACATGAAAGCATTAGAAGTCTATAAGGACAATGAATGCCAGTGTTTGTTGATTGAGTAGATGGTTGATGATAGGATATAAACTTGAAGATTTCGGGGTCAAAATCCCTTAAGGAGGGGAGAATGTAACACCCCGTATTTATGTTAATACTAATAATCACAAATTAAAAGAATTAATATTGAGAATTTGCACGAAATAGCCTTAAAAAGGCATATAACAAATTTGAGATATGTGAATTGCCTTAAAAGGCGAAAAATGGAATTAAGACATTAATTGGAAAATTAATGTGTAGAAATGGTCATAAGTTAATTATGGATTAATTTGAATTCATGAATAGGTGCGTGTGTATATATATATTTATATATATGGGCAGTTGATGTAAACATGAATAGAAGTTTATTAATTTGTTGAGTGTTTGCTGAGTCACTTCTGACTCATTGCTGAGTCAATAAGATAAACCCCATTTGGTCTGAATGGCTGCGGTTATTTCTAGGTTAAATCTAATGGCCTAAATGAATCCTAACATCTATAAATAAGTGGGTAGACTCTAACCCTAAATCACTTGAAAAATTGGAGAGCTACCGACATGCCGTTGCCATGGAGTTCAGCATAGCCGTCACAAACGAAAGAAGAAGAAGGCTTAATCTACAAACTAAATCTACTCAAATCAAATCAAAAGCTCTCTCTCTTTCTATTTCTCTTCTTTAAAATTATGAGTATGATGAATCTCACAATATTATTATAAAATAATTTGATTAAGTTATGAATGGATCACAAGAAAGTTATATGAATTGTTATGTATTTGTAAGTTATGTTGTGGATCTCTTGTTATGCTATTATGTTATCATATATATGTTGTTATGTTGTAGTGATTATGTTGTAAATAATCCTATGCTATGTCATATGTGATTAATCATGCTATGCTATGTTGTAAATCATATCATGCTATGTTGCAAATTATTATATGCTATGTTGTAAATCTTATATATGTTGTAGATCTCATATTATCACATATGTTGAAATATTTATGTTATATGATAATGATGTCATGTTAAATTGTGTTGAATCATGCAAGTTGTAAAATCATGATGTTAGTATTTATGCGAATTGGATCATGTTTAAAGTTTATGTTTTTTTAATAGATCTTGATTATGGGAATTTGCCTATTGGGTATGGTGTACCCATATACATGAATCTACAAATTAATTGGATCTTGAATATGGGAATTTGCCTATTAAGTTAGGTGTACCCATATACATGAATCTATGATTAAATGAATTTTGATTTTTGGGAATTTGCCTATTGAGTTATGTGTACCAATATAAAACCATATTGTTAATGATGTTGATTCACACATGTCCTATAAAAGTTTATGAAATTTGATCAAAATCATATTATGTGAATTATGAATAAGTTGACACCCTTAGATCCATGACATGTATAACCTTATGCAAGTTGTAATGTATGCAAGTGTTACCCCTTGTTATGATTTATTTAGTCACATATATATGTTGTTGTTGTGAATATTTTCTTTTATGCTATTATTTAGACTAATAGGGTCTAGCATACATTTTCCGAATAAACGTTCAAACGTGGGGTAGGGGTAATATTAGGAAATTAATAAATTGAGGTGCAATTGATATGATTTTGCATGCCTTAAATGGATGTCCATAATTGAGTCAATTATGGACATTGTTAAATTTGGAATTAATTAATAATTCAAGTATGGAATTATTAAAATTGGGGAAAGTGGATTATTAATAATAATTAATGCTTAGGACACGAGGTTGGACCCGTTTGTGACGTAAACCTGCCCGGACTCGCCCGGCAAATCCAGTAGTCACAAATGTCGGCCCAATGTGAGAGGTCCTAGGCCCAAACTAAAGCATAACAGTTGTAAAGACACGAGGTTAGACTCTTTTGTGGTGTAAGACTGCCTGGACCCGCCCAGCAAATCCAGCTGCCATAAATGCCAGTCTAATATGAGAGGTCTTTATGAGGTTATGGCCTTAATGAATTAAGAAATACTCAGCCAGATAATCACGTAAGGTGGGACATGGGGGTTAAGTAGGTGCCTTGGGTGGCATGAGGAATCTAGTGGTTGCCTTTAGAGGCTTTTGAAATACGATTAGACTTAACCAAATACACATGTAAATGAACATGACTAAGTGGGTTAAGTGGATGGACTAATGGGACAAGCTTAGGTGGAATGCTTGTGGGAAATAATGGGGGCCCATTTCAACCAGTATCCCAAAACGTATCTTTGTGGGCTCGACCCAAGTCGAGGACGGGACACGCATACTGGGTTTGACTATAAGAGGCCAAAACAAGGAGCGGTGGCAACGCAAGTCCAACGGTTTCATATGCGTGTGTGGACCCGGGCTGGTAGGTAAGACGTTGTTGCATCGTGTAGGTATAAGTCGTGCATCTCCGTTATATTGGGTTGCCACTTTAGGGGAATGATACACCCCACTGTGGGGCCAGCACGGGTATCTACGAGTAGGGAGCCGATCGAAAAATGGAAAGTGGGGTACACCTAGTGGAGATAGGGGCAGGCGGCACCTATGTAGTCAGCTAGGAGTACGTAAAGCCATTAAGAAAGTTTCTAAATGAAGCTAAGTGGAATCAATCTTTAGGCTGACTGGTGTGGTGCAGTATAGTGTTTATCCTTTAGTATTTAGGAGCACCTATAACGTTTTCTTTAGCGATTGTCTATGTCCTTAATCTGCTCTTTCATAGACATTTCCTTGTTTTCCAGCTTATGCTTTAGTCCAGTTATTTTGATAATAGTATTGTAGAATTATCATACTCGCCAGGCTTTATGTCTGACCCCCCCCCCTCTTTTTCATCCTTTTCTCCCTTCAGGTCCTTAGGTTGGGCCAAGTTCCAGTGGAGTCTGATTTGATTGCTTATCTCTTGGAAAGCTTTGACTGCTGAAGTAAAGTCCAGCTTGTTATCTTTCTTTTTAATGGCTATTTATGTAATGGGATTATGTACTTGTTTTATCAAGATAGATATTGTACTTGACTTTGATTATGGTGTTATGATGTAATCAAACATGTTTTGACTTCTGCTGCAATTGAAATAAAGTTTTTAAATTTCCAAGTACTATTTTATATCTGTCTTGTTGAAATTTTACTATTCTATATTCACCTAAAACCTCCATAGAAGTTAATGCATTCCCTTTGCGAGTGACATTAATGGACGTGGGGTGTTACAAGCGAAGTCATACCCCTTTCACAGATGACATCCTGAATTTTCAGTTCCCCCGACGATTCAATTTGCCTCAGATGGATTGATATTCAGGAAGGACAGACCCAGGGCTGCACTTAATGAGATATGCATGGTTTATGAATGCGGCACCAGCTCCCGATGCCGTAAAGTGCAAAGCTTTTCCCATTTATCTTGAACATGTAGGATTGACGTGGTTCACTCGACTTCCTCCTCGGTTGGTGTCCAATTTCATAGAATTGAGTGAGCGTTTCATGAATCTGTTCCGACTCCATGCCCAAAAGTCCAAGACCGTCATAGAGTTTTCATGAATCAAACAGGGCCCAGGAGAATCTTTGAAGTCATATTTGGATCATTTCAACCTGGCCGTCACCGAAGTCACTGATCCGCATGAGCCCACTATCCTGATGGCTTTGATAGAAGGAGTAGATCCCGACACAGATTTTGGTGATTACATGGCTGGAAAGCAACCTCCCACAAGAGAGTTATTCTATGAAAAGTTTAATGTTCGCCTGAGGTGAGAAGAAGCTAAGGAAAATCAGAAGAGAAAGTCCGAAGGGACCTGGAAGGAAGGTGTTTAGAGTAATGTCGTTGTGAAACAGTCTGGTGACAGTTCAGGAAAAGTAGAAGTAAATGTTGGCAACCAGAGTGGTGGTAATAGCGACAGAAATGGGAGCGGCAAAAGAGGGAATAGAAACCGTGGGAACATCTCCAATAGAAGGCCCAGATTCCAGAGTTTTGAAAATTACACGCCGTTAAGTGATACGTTGGAGAACATCCAGCGTATTGCAGTACAAGAAGCCACCACCCAGGGATTCTTCAGAGAAGGAGATTGAGATAGGAAAGTTTTTCCTGTTTCATGGTACACACGGTCATTCCACCAATGAGTGTCGTCATTTTAGGGACATCATCGAAAAATTGCTATGATAAGGGAAGTTGGATGAGTACAAAGCTGCCCCAAGGGACAGGGGGCAAGGGGGACAAGCCCCGAACCAAGAATAGCCTGCTTCAAAACCCACGGCTCAGCAAAACGGTAAGAGGATCGTCATTAACTCCATTATAGGCGGGCCTCATTTGGTTGGTCAAAGTTTTAAATCCATGGACCAGTACGTCAATGCCACCAAGCATTATAAAGTGGGAGAATGCAGCAGCCTTGAAGACGTCACTCCAATAAAGCAGCAAAAAACGATGTCCGATGATGTCGTATTCCGCAACAGAGACAAGTTTGGAGTTCTATCCCCAACTGACGATCCAATGGTGATAACCACGACAATTGGCCCCGCTCTGGTTCATAAGGTGTTAGTGGACAACGTAAGCTCGGTCAATATCCTCTTTAAGAAAGCCTTCGAACAAATGAGGCTCGAAGCAAAACACTTGACGCCATGTCAAGGATGGATACGTGGTTTTAACGGAGTATCTACGACTCCAGTGGGTTTTGTGGAACTACCAGTTACATTAGGGCAGGGGTATCGCCAGAGAGTAAGGATCCTGCCGTTTGTAGTTCTGGATTTGGAATCGCCTTATAATGCCTTCCTAGGCCGACCAGCCCTTGTCGAATTTAGGGCATGTATTGCGCCTTGGTATTTGCTGCTAAAATTCTCGACTGACTCGGGAGTTGGAACGATGAGAGGCAACCAAGCTACGGGACGAGCTTGTTATATGGCAGAGCTAAAGATGCTAATGAAGGGGCTGAAAATAGATGCTAAAGATGATTTCGCCCCTCCAAAGGGGGCCTCCGCATAGCAACAAAGGGGTCCTACCCCAAGAGAGTTGCCTTCGGACGTGCTCGAGGATATAGATCCCAGAGAGGATAGAGAACCTGGGGACATGAAGGCAACTCCCAATGAAATAACATTTGATATACCTATTGATGAAACGAATCCAATGAAAGTGCTAAAGATTGGCTCGCAGCTAGATCCGGTTAGAGCAAGAGAATTGGCTGATTTTCTGAAGGCCAATCTTGATGTGTTTGACTAGACTCACGCTGACATGTGTGGAATTTCGCCTACCATCATGAGTCCCTCCTTGTGTATTAATCCAAAGCACCCACCAGTCAAGTAGAAGAGATGGATGTTGGGCCCAGAGTGGTCAGCAACTTTGAAAGAAGAAGTAGAGACGTTGAAAGGTAACAGATTCATTAAGGATTCGAAGTATCCTGACTGGATATCGAATCCCATCCTGGTCAAAAAGTCAAATGGGAAATGGAGAACGTGCATCGACTTTTCTGATTTGAACAATGCTTGCCCGAAGGATAGTTTTCCTCCCCTAGGATTGATCAACTAGTAGATTCAACTACTGGCCACGAACTTTTATCCTTTATGGACGCTTATTCTGGGTAAAATAAATTCCCATGCACGTACCAGATCAATAGCATACAAGCTTTGTTATAGACTTGGGATTGTACTATTATGTCGTATTACCATTTGGATTAAAAAATGTGGGAGCCACATATCAGCGCCTGGTCAACCGCATGTTTTACAATCAAATTGGGAAGAATATGGAAGTTTACGTAGATGATATGCTAGTGAAATCCAAACAATCTTCCGATCATATGAAGGACTTAGCAGAAATGTTTGGCAAGTTACAAAGGTATGGGATGAAGTTGAACCATTTGAAGTGTTCTTTTGGCGTAGCATCAGACAAGCCTCCAATATTATCAAAGGCCGTGCAATATGAGGATTTGTTCCTCTACTTGGCGGTATCATCTCACGATGTCAGAGCAGCACTAGTACGTGAAGAGTAAAAAGTCCAGAAACCTGTGTATTACGTAAGAAAAAACAAGCTGCTGCCGAACGCAACTGCCCAAAGATAGAGAAGCTTGCTTATAGCCTCTTCATTGCTTCCCACAAACTCCGCCATTATTTTCAGGCACACCCAATAGTTGTGTATACCGATCAACCTTTTTAGACAAGTATTGCAGAAACCTGAAGCATGAGGGCGGCTACTCAAATGGAATATCGAGCTGAGCCAGTTTGATTTGAATTTTCAGCCGCGAAGATCAATACGGGGGCAGGCCTTGGCTGACTTCATAGCTGAATTTTCCATTCCCGAAGAAGAAACGGTGGGTGATAGGACAGTTACTTTGGATCAAGAATTAGAGCTTAGTCTATGGAAATTATATACGGACAGGGCCAAGAACGATAGAAAGTCCTGCGCCGGAGTTGTTTTAATAACTCCTGAAGGATGATCTATCTACTATGCGCTGCAGTTAGAGTTTGTTGCCACTAACAATGACTCCGAGTATGAAGCCCTGATTGCCGGGCTGAAACTCGCCGAAGATTTGGGAGTGAGGACAGTAGATATATATTGCGACTCCAAGATAGTTGTATGTCAAGTTCAGGAAGAATTTGTTGCTAAAGGACCTCGACTCATCACTTACCTCAAGATGGTAAAGGAATTGTTGGAAGGTTTGGAGCGTTATAGCATAACACACATTTCAAGAGCAAAAAATCAGAAAGCAGATCTATTGGCGAAGCTAGCAAGTTCAGATAGTCATAAAGAATCCGAAATGGTTCCGATAGAGGTGTTGGATTCACCCAGTTTTGACCTGATGGAAGTAGAGCTAGCCTTGGAAGTTGAACCAGAAAGAGAATCCTGGATGACACCGATTAAGAACATTCTCCAAAATGGAACCCACCCATTGAAAAAGAGTGAAAGACGAGCTGTAATACGTAAGGCCACCAGATACGTCTTACAGGACGACGTCCTTTATCGTCAAGGGTTTTCGATGCCCCTTCTACGGTGTATCGCACACGACGACATCAAACGTGTACTGCAAGAGGTACATGAAGGTGAGTGTGGAGATCACACTGGGGGCCAAACCTTAGCAAAGAAAGTATTATGGTATAGATATTTCCGGCCTACCGTAAACAAAGATGCGGCCGCTTATTCACGACGCTGCGACATATGTCAAAGATATGCCAAAGTTCTCAGAGCGCCTCCGACTCAGCTCAAGTCAATGGTAAGTCCGTGGCCGTTTTCCATGTGGGGAATTGACATTATTGGACTGCTACCCATTGCCAGAGGGGGAGCCAAGTATGCAATCATTGCCGTGGATTACTTTACAAAGTGGGTTGTAGCTGAAACTTTAACAACTATCACGACAAGGAAAGTGATCAGTTTTATGGTGAGAAATATTATTTGTCGATTTGGGATACTGAAAACCATCATAACCGAAAATGGAACGCAATTCGACAACATAGAGTTCAGAAACTTTTGCCAGAAGTACAAAATTGATAAGCGATACACTGCGGTAGCTCATCCGCAGTCAAATGGATAGGTCAAGGCCGTAAATAAAGTCATTAAATCAATTCTAAAGAAGCGGCTGAAACAGGCCAAAGCCAGATGGGTAGATGAGTTGCCATTAGCTTTATGGGCATACAGGACGACCTTTAAGATGGCTACTGGCCATACCCCCTATTCACTTTCATTTGGGTCCGAAGCAGTGATCCCGGTAGAATTGGAAGTCCCTTCTCATCGAGTCGTGGACTATGACCCGATGACGAATAAAGCGCTCCTCCTAGAGTCTCTTGATATGATTGAAGAAAAAAGAAATGAAGCCAACTTGCATGCCTCAAGACATCGACATCAAGTGGCACGTTATTATGACCAAAAGGTTCGCCTCAAAACCTTTGAACCAGGAGACCTAGTACTGAAACGAGTCTTCCCGCCTTCAACCCTGTTGGGTCCAAAATGGGAAGGACAGTACGCCATCCAACGGAAGTTTGATAAAGGAACATTCAAGCTAACGACCATCGATGGTGAAGAGATTACCAGAGCCTGGAACGCTCAGCACTTATGACGATATCTGAGCTAAATATGAAATGTCATTTCTTTTGTTTTCATAAGCTATGTAAAAAGGCACGACTTGCCTTAAAAAGTCTGTTTGTGAGAACAAAAGATTATTAAGTGGATGTAGGATACGACTTAGCCGAATCACTGTAAAAATATCGTATGTCATTTACTTTCCTACCTTATTTATATCTTCAACAGTTATTCTATTATGATTGTGAAACACGAAATGTTAAACTAAAGTTGAAGATGGCATATATGCAGGAACAAATGAAATGACTGTTTGTACAATAAGACATATAAGAATGGGAAGACGACATTCTTAACCCTAACTCTCAAGAATCGAGAGAGAATATAAAGGATGAGAAGATAACGTCCTCTGAGGCGTGAAGGTGCACCCAGATGAGAGACCGCCTCAGCGAAAACTCTAACCAGAATATGAGACAGGAGAGTATAAAGACACCAGAAAAACAGGCGTCAATGACGAAAGGAATATGACCCCCGTCAGAGAATCGTGGACATTTGGATTTTTAATTTAATCTTGAATAGTTCTCCTTCAATTACCCAAAATTGACTGGGGGCATACATGTACACTCTTATTCCCCTCCACCATGACTTTAGTATGACATACATTTGTATTTTTACATAAGTACTGAACTAATGACTAACATGCACTGCAGGAAATGAATTATTTTTATTTACAAACATGTGAGTTTGTACAGTAAAACAAGTAAAAAAGAAGATGCGACGGCCACAATCGCTGCAACAATTGTGGGCCAATTAAATACTAAAATAAAGCAAAATGCTTCATCACATAGACGTTGAAATGGACTTCGATTTTTTAGCAGCCTTTTGAGCATCGTTCGCCTCTCTTTCAAGATCAGTTAAAATGCGCCTTGGTTTTTTCCTCCCTGAGACTGAAGTGCTGGAATCGGTTGTTTTTTTCCCAGGAGTCAGAACACTGGAATCAAGAGAAGACTTTCTAGCAAGCTCTTCTGTAATAGACCTAGTCGAAAGCTTAACAACTAACCTTGATCTAGCATCCACCACTGCGAGAGGCTTAAGGCTTTCGGGGTCCAGGTCTTCAACTTTAAGCTGCATACATTTGTCTTGTTTGGCTTTCAATGCAGCTAAAGTGATGTCATCAGCGCTTCTTGATTCCCCAACTATAGCCACCTCAGGGTCTTCCTCGTGCTCCTTGCCACCGCCATCATCTTTCAAGTCGGCTATCATCTCGTCACCATCGGGAGCATCAGCCTTATCTTTTTCTCCTTTGGCCTTCTCCGCGAATTCAGTTCCGGTGGTGGTCCCCTGAGGCACGTCTGTCTTCTCGGATGGTTCAACACCTGCGGAATGAGAAGCAACAGTTATCAACTCGGGAGAAAATAAAGGGTCCTCCATCGATTGCCCGACTATGTGATGGAAAGTGGAGACAGCTTTGACAAATTTGGGTGAAAAGGTAGAAATACCTTCCGATGATTTCTCAGCTGGAGTAACTGCCATCTCTGACACCGACTCAGGATTAGGGGATAAAAGAGATGCCTAAGGAAACGCCGGGTTTTCGGGGTCATATCCCTCTACTTCAGAAGTTTCAGCGGCATTGGATGAAGAACCAGCCTCCAAGATGTCCTTTTGTTTATCCTTCCGCTTTTCCTCCTCCATGGTTGCAGCGATCAGGCGACGCCCCTCAGCCAAATGTGTCGGCTCGTCATCTCTTAGATATTTTTCCATGAGCTTGTCCTCGTCGATGGAATCTACCTTGAGTTCTTCTTTCTCCCATTCAACAATTTGGCTCCACACGTGAACCAAGGTAGTCAGATAATCTTCGATCCAAGAGATGTTTTGGTGATGGATTATATGTGCAAAAAATTCAATCATTAATTCACCAAAGCCCTGCACATCCTCTTGGGCCTCTGCCAGCTGCTTGCGGGACTCTTCGGCCGAATTGATGACACTTTCAACATTACCATCCCCTAGGGTAGCCCTGTTTTCGGGCTCCATCAACTTGGAAGCCAAGTTAGCGTTTTTCTTCTCCAATTCGGAATTCTTCTTCGCTAACTCGGCCTTTTCTCGCTCAAGGGAAGCGTAAGCATGTTGCATTTTGGCGTTCTCCGACTTAACGTCTTCTGCTTGCTTCTTCAGCTCCGAGCGCTCTTGACTATGAGACTCGAGCAAGTCATGATAACGTTTTTGTAGCTCTTCAAATTGGTGCTTGAAGCTAGCAGCATCCCGTTGAGCGATAGCAAGTTGGGCATGTGTATCCTCAAGGTCTTTCCCCAAATTTTTCAAGGCCTTTGCGTCGGCATCTGCGGTATTTTTCATCGAGTTAATATCCGTGATTAGAGTTCGGATAATTCTGGAGAGGTTGCGAGAGTACTTGAACATCTCTGAATATTGCTTTTCGACTGCATCAATTTTTCCTTTGGCCTCGTCTGCCCACCTCGAGGAAATAGGCTCAAGAGAGGGTAAGAAAGTGAAGTTTTCAAAATAGTGTTTAGGGAACTGCTCCTCCAGATACGCCCGCTTAACTGCAGTTTCAGCATCCAATGGTGGAGATGTGCGGAATGTCAGCTCGGTATCCCTATGTGTGGAGGGCTCAATGGCCTCCTCACCCTTTCTAGGCCGCTTAGAAGGAACCTTGTGCTTGCTTCGCAGGTCGTTATCTCTCAGCGGGCTCCTTTCCCTACTACGTTTTTCTTGAGAAGAGATTTGATCTTTTGACTGCGACATGTCATCTCCACGACGACCTTGGTAGCCTTTGTATCACTCTGGATCCAACCGAAAGGGAGAGTGAGAGCGCGAGGTCCGCGACTGATAAGAATCATAAGGCCTTCCATCCTCCCTACAGCGGCTTTCGTGGCGATCACGCTCAAAATCATGAGGGGGGTCTGGTCATGCTACGGCGTAGTTTCCTGATGTCATGGTGAGCACGAGACATTGTACCTGCACAACAATACAAGTGGAATTCATAATCAGTATTCTCATAAGAAGTACGTGCTATGAAGTGGGGTGCTATTGTGTTAAGTGCATCCTAAGCGGTGTTCCACCCGACAAACCAGAGTCCGAAGCCAAGCCAGCACGAGTCGGCTCCATGGCCTTGACAGGTGTAGTCTTTGTCTGAAGAAGTAAAAACTAAAGGATTCATGCCAAAATCCTCGGAAGTGTAAATAGTGTCAGGAAGGGGGAGATCTCCCAGGCCCTGAAATGTAGGATCATCAGTAGTAGGGGCATCTCTTTGGGAAGCGCTTGTTGGCTGTTCTTTAGGAGATGGTGATTTCTTAGGAGAAATAGTATCCCCAGGAGGGATGTACCCTTCTCGGTGCTTTTCAGGTATGTTATCCAGCTCACCGTCTTGAGTTGAAGTTGGAGAAGGTGAAGTTCGAAGTGATATTATGGGGCCTTTCGAGCTCTTGCCCATCTCTGGAATTACATCCACTGGAGGGACATATACATATGGACCTGACCCATGACCTATGCTACAAGTAATGGACAATAACCCGTGGTGATGAAGATATTCGTTCTTGAGGACCTCATGGAGAGTTAGAAATTTTTGGTAACCATTGAGGAGCTGATGCATCCGATCAAAATACACTTGATCTGATATTTGTTTGGGATTATCAACTGCAAACAAAAAGAAAATGGATTAATTTATTTACATGGACACTCAGAGTTGAGATTTAGAAAACCAATGCTTTACTTGATTTTGTCCATCTCCTAGCACATCCCGGTTGTTGCCTTATATAAAACCATTCCAACTTGGAGTCGCCGGACTTGCTGCTGAACGACGCTGAAATTATTTTTCTTTTTGGGACTGATTCGAAGTAAGAGAAAGAAGGAGTTTATCGAGTCTGATGCCTGAAGTTATAAAAGAAATGAACGTCGTCGAAAGTGAGCTCTGTATCTAAGAACTCACGGTATGCTACATATAAGGTATATAGGTAAGCATAAGAGTTGGGATGCAGCTACATGGGGGCAATCCGCATCTGTCTTAGGAAGTCGACAACAAAAGGAGAAAATGGTGGGATAGCCCCAACCATGCACATTAATCGGGTGATTTCCATAAACCCTTCTGGAGGACTGTAAGGACGGTCAGTTTGCGACAGTACCAGAGTATCCCTTCTTAATATACCATGCTTTAGACATATGCGAGCAAGTTTATCATTGTCAATCATTGATTCAATAGAGTCCTTGGGTGATTCCAAGAATGGCAGACTCAAATTCGTCAGGGGCTCGGCAATCTCCAATCCCTCCCTCCTCCTCATAGCCCAGAGAAGCTTCACTGTTCGAGGATGTTTCGTTGCTATGCGTTCCTATTTCATAATCTGAGCCTTCGTCATCCCATTCATGGTCTGAAGAAGAAGATATGTCATCAAGAGTATATTTCTCAGAAGTTTCTGCAATTTTTGTCTTCTTTATTATTCTAGAAGAACGTCTTTCGGCCATGATCGCTAGACTATTGAAGAAACAATGGCAAGGATTAGAGTAAAGTTGCCCGTGACACCCGTGTGTGTATGTGAACTAAAGTGTGTGCTACGTGTGACAGAAATGCAGAGCAAATATATGAAAGCATAATGTAAAGGGCCAAGTAGGCAATAATGTTCAGAATGATTCTTGACGTTTGTCATGTTTGAAAGGCGCTATCCTAACTGTTCGTCAAGTTGGAGGCTACGTCAAGCATTTATTGAGACAGTTGAAAAAATTCTTGCACACTAAGTTAGGCATTTCGGTTCGGTTTGGACATCTTCATTGGGATCGGACCGGAGGGAAAAGTCAAGTTTCGAACGGACAATGAGGTAAACCGGATCGGCTCGGATGTAGACTTTCGGAGTGGATCGGATCAGTTCGAGGAATCATTCTCTCCTTTGTCTCTTATTAACATCCGATCTGAACATGTGAGTTTTAGTTTCCTCCTTCTTTTTTGCCTATCTCTGCTCCGATCCGATCCGGTCTCGTAAACACAATTCGATCCAGTTAAGTGGGTTTCGTTTCTCTTTTTTTCTTTTTATTTTACCCTGACCCGATCCGGTTATATGAACACCTCTCCTTTTCTTTCATTTCAATGCTTCTTCGTCCAAACCGATCCCAGCTCCTCTCTTCCCCTTCCTCTCCTTCCTTCTCCTTCTAACTGAACCCGATTCAATTTCGCAAAACCCAACCGAGTCCAGGCACTTACGTGCTTAAATGTTCTTTATAACCAAAACTCTTCCTCTCGACGCCTTGAGGTGGTGACAAAAGCCACCAACGACGACGGCGAAGAGAGAGAGAGAGGGTGGCGGCGTTGAAATCAAACACATACCAGGTTCAAATCGTCCAGTTTAACCACAAATCCAAATCGAGATCGATTACAACAGAGTGAATCGAGATTTTAAACCTACCTATGTGTTCAATTTGGGGATTAAAACGAGAAGGTTTCAGGGTTTCTAAGAATTCTAGGGTTTTGATGTAAATCTCGCTGGAAGAAAATAATAAAGAAGGAAGAGGAAGAAGGAGATGAGGAAGGTATTTATATGAAATCGCAGTGACTACTCGTATTCCCTATTTTTCTCAGCCTGTTCGGACCTGAAGTTAGGCCCATTAGGGCCCTGTGGCCTATTGATCCATGGGGGAGTTGATTCGATGTATCTGTTCGGATGTGCCACTTAAGGATACCTGTCCGGATCAGAATCCGAACCGAAGGCAATTATTCGATGACTCTAGTTCAAAGGATGTCCCATAAATTGCTTTGAAGCCCACTTTATCTCAGATAAGAGTGTATTTGGAGGGGGCAAAATGTTAGCCTACTTTGTGAACTAGGCTACACAAAGAGAAAATAGTGAGAAGGACAACAATCGGATCGGATCGGAGAAAAATAGTGCAGGAGGTAAATAAAGATCAAGAGCGCAGACACTTCCGCAGATCGGATCGGAGAGATACAACAGTAGCCTTATTACATCTGATTGGATCAGCTATACATCAGCAATGCCGAAGGATCGCAAGTGGCTTCAGCGGATCGGTTGGAGGAACACTCTAGCGGCAACAGAAGAAAGCAAACAAACCCAACGATCCAGATCGGATGAGTACATTAGCAGCATGAAGGGGCAGCAAGCAGGCTAAACCGGATCGGACGCTTCGATTCGATCCCCTTTTTCTCCTTAGAATTCGTAGCCGTTGCTGCGCATATCCCCTGAAGACGCGGACAAGATCTGACCATTTCTTCAGCGATCTCCTACTCGATCAATGCGCTGTAGCCATCTTAGAGCCTTCGAACCCGACTATCCAGGGATGAATGCCATGCAATTCCGAACCGGAGCCACTTCGAGGAGACTTTTCACCTATAAATACACCACCTAGAGGCATTCGAAAGGATCTTTTGGCAAATTCTCAGTCCATTCTTCCTCTATTGCCGAATTCTACAATCATATTCAGATCAAAATCATCTCTTAAAGCCCATACTTGAGAGATTTGAGCGAGTTTATGAATTGTAATTGTGAGGTTGAGTGAGAATCCTTACTGTATTCATATTCAAATCATCAAATCAAAGAAAACAAAGTGGACGTAGGCTCGTTAGCGCCGAACCACTATAAATTGCGTGTTCTGCACTGCTTTTTGATTCTATTTAGTTGAATTCATATCTAATTTGGGTGTTAGAGCCAATTTTTGGTCTAACACTCCGAAGCTAAGGTTAACCTTTAGCTCTGATACCAGCTGTGACGACCATAAACTTCCGTTGTACGAAATTAAGGACAATCATAGGAGCATAACATAATTACAACAATAGCAGATGTCAGATAATAGCATAACACATAAATCATTGTAGTAGAAATAAGAATGTCATCAACATCATAACATCAAAGACATCAGAGTACGCAGTCAGAGGATACACTTAGCAAATAGAAATCTCAACAAAAAGAGAAATAAGTCTCAACTCCATCAAATACATCAAAGATCAATAATGTCTAATTGTCTTAAGTAGCAAAAAAAAAAGGAAAATATTCTTCATCTTCTTCCTTAAGCAAGATCCAATCAATAATGTATCTATACCTAAACCTGTCACTGGGCTGCCATGTGAAAAGAAGGCACCCGAGTTTGCAAAGTGAAACAAACTACGAGTCAGTCGTGGGACTGGTATGAGAAATCTTTCTAAACTAACAATATGGCTAATCACAGGACTACGCCGCTAACGCAGAACGGGTTTACTCCATTGGATTGCCAGTGCAGAAGTTTGATAAATTTTATTCAAAAACAACGCAATGCCTTTGAGAAAAAAATGAAATCATTATAAGACTCAAGTCCTATCAAATAATGCAACGCAAACCAGAGGATAGAGTATTACCTTATAATGATCAAACATGCTTGATACGTAGAAAATAATATTTTTAATGTTATAATTAGTGTTTAATCAGTTTTAAAATACTACAAAGTAAATGTATCAATCCTAGACGGCTTAGTACCCCATCCTACTATGTCGCCATATATAGGTTTACAATCAAAATCATAATGTCGTATTGGAAATTAGGTTTCCATCAAGAGTCATGGCTCCGGACGATCTCCTTACCGATTCAAGACACTCTAGCAATGTTTTAGGGTCCTCCGCAGTGAACCCTTGGATCGTGCACGGCTGGTCCACAAAATATGTAACGACCCGGATTTTCGGCGACTTTGGTTATCGACATAAGCACGATGTCGATAACCAAAACATCGGAAATCCTGGTAATTAGTGAAAGAAATTAGAGGGTGAGGAAAGATAAGATAGAAAATTAGAATAGAAGAAGAAGAAGAACACAACATCAGAGTAACACGAATCTCACACGAATAAATATATTTCATAACATAACTTTGAAATACAAATCTGTACTTGAATATACATGTCATTATCAAAGTACAACACTTACAACACAGCGGAAATAACTATAGTCATATGATCCTGAAGCCTCCTGCTCCAGCTCTTCCAGTATATCTGTAAATCCCGACTACTTGACTGCCCGTACAAATTTAGGCACCCAAGAGTTTAGGGAAACAACAAAGTAAACTCCGGGTTAGTCATGGGACTGGTATGAGTAAAACAGTTTAAAACAGTTATACAGGTATATGATATCTCATAAGACCACGCCGCATAACGGAACGGGTTTTTCCCTTATGAGAATCCAAAATATCTTTATATCAAAAACCTTTTGATATTATAATAATGTCTATCAACCACAGTATATATAATCATCTAGCAGAAACGCTTTCATCTCACGTTCTACATATATAGTATACAATCAAAACCGTAAGCACGTATTGGGTAATGGGTTTCCAACTATGACAAGGTATGGATCCACCTTTCGCTCGTGTACCTCTAGAGAGGAATACACTGGGTTCAACAAGAACATCTTGCAACCCGGCCACACATGACCGACCACTCATTTCGCTTGAGTGTATCGAATGTATATCACCAACAGTTGGGATCAGCAACCGTTTCCCGAATGGGACAGCATCAACAATAGATTTTTAGAAGTAAATGAAACTCTAGATCAGGTGATTATACACCCTACTTCGGTGCGACCGACTTAGCCATGCTGCCTGCCCGATTTCTGTCATTTACCGGATGATGAGGCTAGAAGCTACGCTTTATCATCAAATCAGATTCACTTTGAATGCCACATCATCAAATCCATCCAGTCACCGATTGACGTCCTCAACAATACATTATGTGTTAGCTTAAAGAAGTTTCCTTCTTCGCTTCCACTCTTGGTACGGTTGGAGAAATCAATATATGTGATCGTTTGGAAATACTCTGTCAGACATCCGTCCATACAAGTCATCCAGGAACAGGATGAACCGAAGGCACTATTCTGTAAACAGGATAGCCCTTGCATAACTCCGTCTTCAATTTCCTTTGGCATATATGATTCGCAATGGTTATGCCAATACAGAGTGGTTCTTTGGATAATAATCCAACCGGTCTCTCCATATTAACAACGTTAAAATGGTCAAAACTTCGATAGTCTGTGATTTAACTATCGAATAAAAACAAGTGTGCAAACAACGATAATATTTCCAAATGGAAATTATATCGATCAAACATCATTTAACATTCATCTCTTTATTTCATTAATTTACTTATTTCCTGTTTCCCTACGTTCAATATTCCTTATTTTCTAAATTGGGAAAATATACGTTATTAACAATGGAAAACATTCCCATTTCTCGTTTTCTTTATTAGAAAACATTTCTGGTTTCTTGTTTGGAAAACATTTCCAAAGCTTCTTCATTGGACTTAGGCAGATGTTTAAACAAACAATCGCGATGCCAACTCAAACCATTTCCTTTTACTGCCGAACATTAACTATTCCTTAGTTAAAAACGAAGCCAATCAAGTTGGGGTAGAACTACCTCTCAGACCTTAACTGAACAACATTTCTAACTTTGAAATAGACAAAGTTCACTTTATATTCCTTTAACTAACTTCCTTACTTAACTCTCGTTCGAATAAATCTCTATTTGATTTATTCTATATTGATTTACTCTATTTGGTTTACTCTATTCACTTAGCTCCTATCGAATAAACTATATTCGATGATTCCTTTTACTTTCTATTCGAATAACTATATTCGATTAACTCATTTGCTTTAACTCTAATCGATTAAACTAACATCGATTAACTACTTCCCTTTTACTCTAATCGATTAAACTAACATCGATTCTCTCTTTTTAACTTTATTCTCTAATCGATTAACTAACATCGATTAACTCCTTTGACTTTCTTTGAATAAACTATATTCGATTAACTCCTTTTGACTTTCTTTGAATAAACTATATTCGATTAACTCCTTTTACTTTCTATTCGAATAACTATATTCGATTAACTCCTTTTGACTTTCTTTGAATAAACTATATTCGATTAACTCCTTTTACTTTCTATTCGAATAACTATATTCGATTAACTCCTTTTACTTTCTATTCGAATAACTATATTCGATTTACTCATTTGCTTCTATTCGAATAACTATATTCGATTTAACTCCTTTTGACTTTCTTTTCGAATAACTATATTCGATTAACTCTTTTGGTTCAATTCGAATAACTATATTCGATTAACTCTTTTGCTTTAACTCTAATCGATTAAACTAACATCGATTAGCTCCTTTTACTTTAACACTTAATCAATTAAACTAACATCGATTAACTTCTTTTTAACTTTATTCTCTAATCGATTAACTAACATCGATTAACTTCTTTTTAACTTTATTCTCTAATCGATTAACTAACATCGATTAACTTCTTTTGATAAACTACGTTTTCCGTTACAAATATTTCCTTTTTATAACGTTTACTTACCGTTACAAATATTTCCTATTTATAACTTCTATTTACCATTACAAATATTTCCTATTTATAACTTCTATTTATTTTCTAAATAAATATCCCTTTTATAAAACCGTGTTCGTTTTATAAATAATTCCTTTTATAAAATCCTGTGATTTTATAAAATTCCTTTATTTCAATATACATTGAAATACTTCTTTTTACATCCCAGGGTCTTTTATGATATTTACAATATCTAATAACAATGATCAACATCATTCCAACACCCATAATCCATAACAGATTATACAACCCATCATATATCACAATATATGAAAACAGTAAAATAAATGTTGAGGAATCCAGTCGGATTCCTCCAACCTGTTTTCCCTGCATCACAGATGTTAAACAATATAGATAACATCACTTTTCAGTTCTATATGATATATTCTGTTAAACAGAATCGATATAGAAAATTTAACTAACTGACTAGCAGTTCAATCAAACAGTCAACATACAGTATCAGCCAATATCTAACAGTTCTAAAAATACAACATGAAATTATAAACTGTTCAGAGTTAGTGAGATTTACTCACATTTGCGCGTTAATCGTTAAATAACGGTTTGCGTTATTTGACTCAGTTGGACAATTTATTTCGCCATAAATTGTAACGAGCTCCCATTCATTTCAAATATCCCAGACTTGTAGTATTTGCCGCTATCGTTCGAACGGTACTTCTTTCCGTCAGATTCCATTTCAAAACTCCGGCCCAACTTCTCTTACAAAGGCCTGCGCTCCAAGTAAATCCCTTCTTCTCCAATTAGAAATTGAAACAAAAATGCCCCCGTCCCTCTCCTTCAATCCTCTCGCTACCCATACTATTTTCATATAGTTCGAAGTCTCCTTTCCCAACTTCGACTGCGCAAAACATCACTGCATCGTTCACCATACTGACATACCTACTTCCCATCTATAGGCTTTGCACGCACATGCACATTTCACAGTATTCCCCAAACACCATGCTACTGCTTTACCTTCTTCTAATTGGCCCAACGTACTATTCCAGAACCCACTACCGCCAATCGTTTTCTTCTTCCTCGGATCCACTCTCGCTTCCAACATCCACGAGCCTATCCCGTCCTCATCAACACAGAACAGTCCACTTCATTTCGCACTTCGTTTTTCCTCCCCCCTAGCTCGCACTTACTCATGTACAAATGCTACTTGACGGCTTCAACCTCCTCTACACAAATCACTGCACTAACATCCAATGGCAGACCCCCGACTTCGGTCATCACAGAAAACCCATCGACAAACTTCACCTCATTCAATCCTCCACCTCCGTACCATACGATGAACCCGACACCACAAATCGAAATGAAGTCCGAGCCTTAATCACGCTGTACCCCAAAACTAGCGAACGGAATTTAGTTTGAATGCCAAAAAATTTATACCTAGAAGAAGAGAATCACTCAGGGCGTCATACATATAAGTATTATGATTTCAGAATTTTCGTTTGGATTTTAATTGATTTTTGAAAGGAGAAAAGATCAGGTAAAATTGTTTTCCTGAAAGGAAGAGCGGCGGAAACTTGTTCTGAACGATGACCTTAGGTTTAGAAAAATATAAGTTATTATATAGGGTGTTTTCTTTTGCCTAGATATTTCTTTCTTTGATGGTGTGATGGTGGATTCTCCACGTCTCTTCTTTCGTTTATGGCCGGTGGAGAAGTAATGAAGGAGTGGCCTTCCTTTTGATCACAGAAATAGAACTAGATATTTATTTGAAATGGGGGAATGTACATTAAATTTCATGGTTTTAAAGTTGGGTTTTTAACATACCATGTTACCTAAATTCCATTCACGTACGGACAGAAATAAAGATACCGTTGAAATCAGCGACGCCCCACGATCCCAAAAATATAATAATACCGGTAGGTTAGCTTATTCTGTGAAATCCCAAAATCCTGATTAAGGGTGCAAAACACTCCAAATAAAAAGTTGCTTATTTAATTAATTAAAAATTACAGTAAAATTCTAAAAATTAAATTATCACTATGTCTCAAAAGAACCTTGTCTAAATTCCAACCCAATCTCTAGTTATATCGAATAAACTGATAAGTTCGATAAACGATTCTATAACGACTATTCTGAAATTTGATTTGGACGTATCTCAAAATCTACACGACGAAATCCTAATTTTTCTCTTCCACTAGAAAGATATACTCCACCAGCTCCATACGTTTCTTGTTTCATAGAAATCCGGCTTAAAACGAATCCTGTACATTCGGTTGAAGTTCGAATCGCCAATTTACGAACTGCAGCGCCATTTCAAGCTCGTTTATAATTATATTATAAACTATCGTTCAACTGACATCGACTGAATATATTCGTTATTCAAATTCAATTCCAAGCTGAATTAAATATCACAGATGATCTGGTTCACACCATATCGCTATTTCAGCCAATTCTGATTATATTCAGAATTAAATATATTATTTAATTATTATTTCAATTAAATATTCACCATTATTTAATTCCATGACCATTAAATTCACTAACCTACCATATATATAATTAAATAAATTAATCATAATACCTCTGCCAATGCGGGTCATTACAATCTTCCCCACTTAAAATAATTTCGTCCTCGAAATTGCTAAAAGGTAGAGGACGACCCTATCGACTGGTTAGAACACATTTGTTCACTTCTTAACTTCAGTTTCAACTGAACCAATTTAATTTCAATTAAATTTTATTAATTCCTATTATCGAAAATTTAAAAAAACTCCTGAAAATTTTCTAACGCCTTAACTCTTCAAAAAAAATTTCGCCAGCACCTCCTTTGTACTGGTCAATCTGTCAAACTCCAACTCGCCTCTCTGGGCCATCTCCAACCCAAAAAGAAAATCAAACAGCCAAGCGGCTTGCCAATTTGGCTCATCAAAATCACCAAACTTATATATAATATAAACTGGTACCTTTTTGTCGGGCATTCTACTCTGTCACTTCCATATGCTATCAACTCAGCATATACAAGAGTTACCCCAATCACATCCAATCTGCTTTTATCCACGACCCAACCATTCACTTATATCCGAGCCAAATATCATTTCAAACTCAAGTTTCGTTCTTGATTCCCACTCTTAACTTGATTATCACATTACACTTCACATTTGAATCTCACACTCCAATTTGTCTTGATATCCTTCTGATTCAACCTCAGTTACCACTTTACTGGCTTTACTTTAATTCAAATTTGCTTTCACAAATTTCTGTTAAATTTGTTTTTAATTCAAACAGTCTCTTCCTGGGAATTTTAAACAGTTTATTTTTTTCAAAAATCAAATTTTCCTTTTTGAAATTCAACTGAGCCCAAAATCAATATTCCATTAGTTAAATCACTTCTCTATTTCTTTATCAATATTTGTTAACCAAATATTTTCAATAACCATATTGACCTGTTACGTTATTTGGAAAACATCTCCGAATATCGCCTTCCTTTATTTTCTAAACTTTAGAAAATATATGCTATTTATAATTGGAAAATATTCCAATTACTTATCTCTTTTCCGATCTCGTTTATTCTATACTTAGGAAATATTCTTTATTATATTTCCAAGCTTACACTTATTTGGGTTAAAATAGATGTTGTGTAAAACATCACTACGACAATCCAATACTATTTTCAACTAATTCTTATTCAACATTGATCTTCGAGCCTGAAATCTTACTATTTATTTGTTAATAATGAAATCAATCAAGTTGGGGTATAACTACCTCTCAGACCTTGACTGAATAACATTTATAACATCAAAACAGATATGACTACTTACTCGAATAATCAATACCATACAACTACTTATTCACTTTTAAACACGTACACACTTCCTCTTTCTATTCTAACTAGATTTTATTCTAGACTTTCTTTTTGATTCTACTATTCTATTTCTAAGTTCGTTTCCTTATCGACTTCTATATATATCGATACGTTGATTCCTAACTATCAAATTATCTTAAAAATATTCTATCTGCTTAAATTCCCGGAAAAATTTGCCATAACCTCCTTTGTATCAGGAGCATCGGGATATTTCAAATAGCCTCCCATGGCCCTCACCAATCCAAAAGAAAAAGAAAAAGCCAAGCGGCTTGCCGATACGGCGCATAAAATCTCATATATGAATTAAATACATACCTTTCCGTCTAGCATTCTATTTATATACCTTCATACCTTATCCATACATATCTCATATATATCCATACATTCCTAATTCATTCCAACTTAATCCAATCATTTCAACTTAGTTCGTTAAGTGATTTTCAAATTACTGGTTTGCCCATTTCACCTTTTTATTTGAATATAACATGTTCAAATATATTTTAACTTGTTAATCCACTAATTGAATTCCATTTCAATTTTTATTTGAATTTCCTATATTCAAATTCCATTTCGATTCTCTTATTTAAATTCTATACTTGAATTTCATTTCAAATCTCTTATTCAAATTCCATTATTTGAATTCCATTTGAATTTCTATATTCAAATCCTATGTTTGAACTTCCTTTATTCAAATTCCTTTTCGAACTTTCTTTATTCATTCTTTACATAAGTCTCGATTTCAATTTCTTTTGAAATCAATATTTCTACCTTTGGAAAATAGATTTCCCTTTCAATTTCACACTTGTATTTTTATTTCTGAATTATCCAATGATAATTCTCTTCACTTCATTTTATAAACTTCGTTTATAAAAGAACTATTTATAAACTTCATTTATAAAGGAACTTCTTGTTTTATTTCTTTTAAAAACAAGTTAATATTTTAAATCTATTTCAAAATTCAAATTCTATATTTGAAACCCCATTTGAAATTCAACACAACTTGACTTTCCCAAAACAAATTCAAAACAGTATCTCTGGTAGTAATTCGTCACTTACAACTCGAAAATGAATACTGATGATGCAGCTGTCATCATCAGAATCTATTTTCCAGCGATCGAAGTGAGTTCAATACTATAAAACCATTTTTAAACATTTCCACTTTGAAATTCATTTCAAAATATAATTCACTCTGCTTGTAAAACAATTTAAAATCTCCCAGGATCTTAAATTTTTCCTTATTTTTAATCCCAATCCATTTACAAACATTTATCCAATTCTCCAGAGTTTTAACTTCAATTTCTGGTTTTAATTTCAGATTTAACTCATCTGATTCACGCATTTCACTTATATGAATTCTGATTGGTTATTCACATAACCATTTAATTTATAATCTTACTCGATTATAATAACAACCAACATATCCACTATATATCAAAATATACGTTGGGTAAACTATTTTCATTTACCCTCTTTTCAAAACATACCATGACGGTTCATCGTATTCAAGTGTTTACAAAATCCCTACCGATACAGTGGATCAAACTGATCGACCAGAACTCATAAACGACTCAACCAATGAATCTCCACAATATAAAACAAATTTTTATATCAATAACAAATACGTTCACTCGTATATATACACTCAATCTCAGTCTAGGATATTACTAACCCTATCTCTACCGAGTCACGCCACAGAGCCAAGTAATTCTTAACTTAAGCTCTGATACCAACTGTAACGACCCGGATTTTCGGCGACTTTGGTTATCGACATAAGCACGATGTCGATAACCAAAACATCGGAAATCCTGGTAATTAGTGAAAGAAATTAGAGGGTGAGGAAAGATAAGATAGAAAATTAGAATAGAAGAAGAAGAAGAACACAACATCAGAGTAACACGAATCTCACAGCGGAACGAATAAATATATTTCATAACATAACTTTGAAATACAAATCTGTACTTGAATATACATGTCATTATCAAAGTACAACACTTACAACACAGCGGAAATAACTATAGTCATATGATCCTGAAGCCTCCTGCTCCAGCTCTTCCAGTGTAACTGTAAATCCCGACTACTTGACTGCCCGTACAAATTTAGGCACCCAAGAGTTTAGGGAAACAACAAAGTAAACTCCGGGTCAGTCATGGGACTGGTATGAGTAAAACAGTTTAAAACAGTTATACAGGTATATGATATCTCGTAAGACCACGCCGCATAACGGAACGGGTTTTTCCCTTATGAGAATCCAAAATATCTTTATATCAAAAACCTTTTGATATTATAATAATGTCTATCAACCACAGTATATATAATCATCTAGCAGAAACGCTTTCATCTCACATTCTACATATATAGTATACAACTCAAAACCGTAAGCACGTATTGGGTAATGGGTTTCCAACTATGACAAGGTATGGATCCACCTTTCGCTCGTGTACCTCTAGAGAGGAATACACTGGGTTCAACAAGAACATCTTGCAACCCGGCCACACATGACCGACCACTCATTTCGCTTGAGTGTATCGAATGTATATCACCAACAGTTGGGATCAGCAACCGTTTCCCGAATGGGACAGCATCAACAATAGATTTTTAGAAGTAAATGAAACTCTAGATCAGGTGATTATACACCCTACTTCGGTGCGACCGACTTAGCCATGCTGCCTGCCCGATTTCTGTCATTTACCGGATGATGAGGCTAGAAGCTACGCTTTATCATCAAATCAGATTCACTTTGAATGCCACATCATCAAATCCATCCAGTCACCGATTGACGTCCTCAACAATACATTATGTGTTAGCTTAAAGAAGTTTCCTTCTTCGCTTCCACTCTTGGTACGGTTGGAGAAATCAATATATGTGATCGTTTGGAAATACTCTGTCAGACATCCGTCCAAACAAGTCATCCAGGAACAGGATGAACCGAAGGCACTATTCTGTAAACAGGATAGCCCTTGCATAACTCCGTCTTCAATTTCCTTTGGCATATATGATTCGCAATGGTTATGCCAATACAGAGTGGTTCTTTGGATAATACTCCAACCGGTCTCTCCATATTAACAACGTTAAAATGGTCAAAACTTCGATAGTCTGTGATTTAACTATCGAATAAAAACAAGTGTGCAAACAACGATAATATTTCCAAATGGAAATTATATCGATCAAACATCATTTAACATTCATCTCTTTATTTCATTAATTTACTTATTTCCTGTTTCCCTACGTTCAATATTCCTTATTTTCTAAATTGGGAAAATATACGTTATTAACAATGGAAAACATTCCCATTTCTCGTTTTCTTTATTAGAAAACATTTCTGGTTTCTTGTTTGGAAAACATTTCCAAAGCTTCTTCGTTGGACTTAGGCAGATGTTTAAACAAACCATCGCGATGCCAACTCAAACCATTTCCTTTTACTGCCGAACATTAACTATTCCTTAGTTAAAAACGAAGCCAATCAAGTTGGGGTAGAACTACCTCTCAGACCTTAACTGAACAACATTTCTAACTTTGAAATAGACAAAGTTCACTTTATATTCCTTTAACTAACTTCCTTACTTAACTCCCGTTCGAATAAATCTCTATTCGATTTATTCTATATTGATTTACTCTATTTGGTTTACTCTATTCACTTAGCTCCTATCGAATAAACTATATTCGATGATTCCTTTTACTTTCTATTCGAATAACTATATTCGATTAACTCATTTGCTTTAACTCTAATCGATTAAACTAACATCGATTAACTACTTCCCTTTTACTCTAATCGATTAAACTAACATCGATTCTCTCTTTTTAACTTTATTCTCTAATCGATTAACTAACATCGATTAACTCCTTTGACTTTCTTTGAATAAACTATATTCGATTAACTCCTTTTGACTTTCTTTGAATAAACTATATTCGATTAACTCCTTTTACTTTCTATTCGAATAACTATATTCGATTAACTCCTTTTGACTTTCTTTGAATAAACTATATTCGATTAACTCCTTTTACTTTCTATTCGAATAACTATATTCGATTAACTCCTTTTACTTTCTATTCGAATAACTATATTCGATTTACTCATTTGCTTCTATTCGAATAACTATATTCGATTTAACTCCTTTTGACTTTCTTTTCGAATAACTATATTCGATTAACTCTTTTGCTTCAATTCGAATAACTATATTCGATTAACTCTTTTGCTTTAACTCTAATCGATTAAACTAACATCGATTAGCTCCTTTTACTTTAACACTTAATCAATCAAACTAACATCGATTAACTTCTTTTTAACTTTATTCTCTAATTGATTAACTAACATCGATTAACTTCTTTTTAACTTTATTCTCTAATCGATTAACTAACATCGATTAACTTCTTTTGATAAACTACGTTTTCCGTTACAAATATTTCCTTTTTATAACGTTTACTTACCGTTACAAATATTTCCTATTTATAACTTCTATTTACCGTTACAAATATTTCCTATTTATAACTTCTATTTATTTTCTAAATAAATATCCCTTTTATAAAACCGTGTTCGTTTTATAAATAATTCCTTTTATAAAATCCTGTGATTTTATAAAATTCCTTTATTTCAATATACATTGAAATACTTCTTTTTACATCCCAGGGTCTTTTATGATATTTACAATATCTAATAACAATGATCAACATCATTCCAACACCCATAATCCATAACAGATTATACAACCCATCATATATCACAATATATGAAAACAGTAAAATAAATGTTGAGGAATCCAGTCGGATTCCTCCAACCTGTTTTCCCTGCATCACAGATGTTAAACAATATAGATAACATCACTTTTCAGTTCTATATGATATATTCTGTTAAACAGAATCGATATAGAAAATTTAACTAACTGACTAGCAGTTCAATCAAACAGTCAACATACAGTATCAGCCAATATCTAACAGTTCTAAAAATACAACATGAAATTATAAACTGTTCAGAGTTAGTGAGATTTACTCACATTTGCGCGTTAATCGTTAAATAACGGTTTGCGTTATTTGACTCAGTTGGACAATTTATTTCGCCATAAATTGTAACGAGCTCCCATTCATTTCAAATATCCCAGACTTGTAGTATTTGCCGCTATCGTTCGAACGGTACTTCTTTCCGTCAGATTCCATTTCAAAACTCCGGCCCAACTTCTCTTACAAAGGCCTGCGCTCCAAGTAAATCCCTTCTTCTCCAATTAGAAATTGAAACAAAAATGCCCCCGTCCCTCTCCTTCAATCCTCTCGCTACCCATACTATTTTCATATAGTTCGAAGTCTCCTTTCCCAACTTCGACTGCGCAAAATATCACTGCATCGTTCACCATACTGACATACCTACTTCCCATCTATAGGCTTTGCACGCACATGCACATTTCACAGTATTCCCCAAACACCATGCTACTGCTTTACCTTCTTCTAATTGGCCCAACGTACTATTCCAGAACCCACTACCGCCAATCGTTTTCTTCTTCCTCGGATCCACTCTCGCTTCCAACATCCACGAGCCTATCCCGTCCTCATCAACACAGAACAGTCCACTTCATTTCGCACTTCGTTTTTCCTCCCCCCCAAGCTCGCACTTAATCATGTACAAATGCTACTTGACGGCTTCAACCTCCTCTACACAAATCAATGCACCAACATCCAATGGCAGACCCCCGACTTCGGTCATCACAGAAAACCCATCGACAAACTTCACCTCATTCAATCCTCCACCTCCGTACCATACGATGAACCCGACACCACAAATCGAAATGAAATCCGAGCCTTAATCACGTTGTACCCCAAAACTAGCGAACGGAATTTAGTTTGAACGCCAAAAAATTTATATCTAGAAGAAGAGAATCACTCAGGGCGTCATACATATAAGTATTATGATTTCAGAATTTTCGTTTGGATTTTAATTGATTTTTGAAAGGAGAAAAGATCAGGTAAAATTGTTTTCCTGAAAGGAAGAGCGGCGGAAACTTGTTCTGAACGATGACCTTAGGTTTAGAAAAATATAAGTTATTATATAGGGTGTTTTCTTTTGCCTAGATATTTCTTTCTTTGATGGTGTGATGGTGGATTCTCCACGTCTCTTCTTTCGTTTATGGCCGGTGGAGAAGTAATGAAGGAGTGGCCTTCCTTTTGATCACAGAAATAGAACTAGATATTTATTTGAAATGGGGGAATGTACATTAAATTTCATGGTTTTAAAGTTGGGTTTTTAACATACCATGTTACCTAAATTCCATTCACGTACGGACAGAAATAAAGATACCGTTGAAATCAGCGACGCCCCACGATCCCAAAAATATAATAATACCGGTAGGTTAGCTTATTCAGTGAAATCCCAAAATCCTGATTAAGGGTGCAAAACACTCCAAATAAAAAGTTGCTTATTTAATTAATTAAAAATTACAGTAAAATTCTAAAAATTAAATTATCACTACGTCTCAAAAGAACCTTGTCTAAATTCCAACCCAATCTCTAGTTATATCGAATAAACTGATAAGGTCGATAAACGATTCTATAACGACTATTCTGAAATTTGATTTGGACGTATCTCAAAATCTACACGACGAAATCCTGATTTTTCTCTTCCACTAGAAAGATATACTCCACCAGCTCCACACGTTTCTTGTTTCACAGAAATCCGGCTTAAAACGAATCCTGTACATTCAGTTGAAGTTCGAATCGCCAATTTACGAACTGCAGCGCCATTTCAAGCTCGTTTATAATTATATTATAAACTATCGTTCAACTGACGTCGACTGAATATATTCGTTATTCAAATTCAATTCCAAGCTGAATTAAATATCACAGATGATCTGGTTCACACCATATCGCTATTTCAGCCAATTCTGATTATATTCAGAATTAAATATATTATTTAATTATTATTTCAATTAAATATTCACCATTATTTAATTCCATGACCATTAAATTCACTAACCTACCATATATATAATTAAATAAATTAATCATAATACCTCTGCCAATGCGGGTCATTACAAAATACGTTGGTGGATTGGCAATTCCTGAACACACGTTTCCCAGTCCTATTGAACCTATAAAATGCTCGCTATCGAC
The DNA here is from genome assembly GCA_030737875.1 of Allium sativum. Taxonomy (NCBI): domain Eukaryota; kingdom Viridiplantae; phylum Streptophyta; class Magnoliopsida; order Asparagales; family Amaryllidaceae; genus Allium; species Allium sativum. The sequence goes on along the minus strand of JASFAX010000093.1, from coordinate 33,449 downwards.
CAATAAATCTGAGGCACCTCAATCCATCATCTATAGGGGTAAAAATATAAAAATGTCAGGGCTTGTAAAACGCTAACACTTCCAATAGCTTGAAAGAAACGTGTGCACTCCCTGCGTTCTCTTGTCCCGTTTTTGACTCCTACCGGGGTGTGAGGCTCGCGAAGTAAAGCTATACACAAAGCTATGCCAAAATAGGGTATGCTTTGATCATCAGCCACGAGGCTCTGCTTTTCAACAAAAGCCTTGATCATTGCATCTTAGCATGCCACATTGACAATCCGCGCCATGCGATCGATAACTACCAATATATAACCTCTGAGCTCGTGCGCCTCATAAAATGGTGCATGCAAGAGAATCAATTCTCTGCTACCATAGATATATATTAAATAAAAATTAGTTTAATTTACATGGAATGAAATCCAATGTCAGACACACGTCCATTTACAAGTCCGTTCTGGGTCTGAACGAAACCGGAGTCACCTTATTCCTCGTCCCATATGTCCAATACGGAAGAGAGTTGCTCGCTTATCCGGACAATCAACAAGTACGTCCGAATAACTACCACTGTAACCCTTTACTGGGAGCTAACCAATGCCGGGCATTAGTAGTAATCCACTCGATGTGAATATCGTCGGTCTTCAAATATTGTCTTCAATATCTTTGATTTAAATCGTCATATAATCGTTTGAAGTGAGATTGAACTCAGTCTTTTCAAATGATTCTCGCATATATATAGTTTAAAACCATTTCATATTGTTAATAGCATTTAATAACGATTTATCGCTATTTTTATATATATAGAAATAACTAATTTAATTTAACGACGCTTCGGGTCAATGGGCGGCCCTGACGCTGTTTTTATCAAAATTTGATTTGCACTTATCTCAAAATCTAATTGTTTGATTTTAACAAAGTTTATATCGTTGGAAAGGTCTTCCCAAAGTCGTACTAACGGTTCCAGTTTTTGGGAAAATCCGACGGTTGGATCTTTCGGTATAATTGTTTAAATTTACGTTTCCGAAATGCGAATTAGAGCGCGCGATTCGTTTAATTTTAATTTATATTTATATATATATATATATATATAATTATATATAAATATGAACTGTTCGACGATTCCTCCAAGGTGTTTAAAATGCCAAATAAAATAATGTTTTTATTAGCATATCATATCTACATATTCATCATGTCGAACAAATATATTTCCTCTACATGACCATTGAACCAATGATAAATACGGACTAATTTTCATTTGTATTTCTATTTTAAAATTTAACAAATAAAAAGGGAATGTTTTATTTGTATAAAATTTTCAGTGTGTGTTTTTATAATAAAAATAATTCATACAGATTCTAGTTTACACATTGTCATTAAACCGATATTTTAACTTTGCATATAAATTCTAATATTTGCAATGTAAATATAAATTTGATTTAACAATGTATATAAATTCTAATATATGCGATGTCAATATAAATGTAAATTTAACAATGCATATATATTCTCATATATGCTAAGTAAATATAAATGTGATTTAACAATGCATAAAATTCTAATATATGCAATGTAAATATAAATGTGATTTTAACAATGCGTATAAATTCTAATATATGCAATGTAAATATAAATGTGACTTATTAATGTTGCAACATTTTTATTCAAATAGTCAATATTTCCAATAAATCAACTTTACATTAAAATTTATGATTTTAATATTTCCATACTTTTATTCAAATATGAACGATTTTCATATGAATCATACTTTTATAAAAATGATGTTATTAATGTCAACTTGCCTTTGTTTTAAAAATAAACATTTTCTGTTGATTCATTTCTTTCATTAAAATCAAAGTTTTTAATGTAAATATGTTTTATTTGAAAACATGCATATTTTTCCAACTTCTATTATCACATTAAAGAAACATGTTTTATTTTAAAACATGAATATTTATCTAATTTCTATTATTACATTAAAAAGTGAATTTTTTTGTGCAAAACATGTTTTCATTCTAAAACATGAATCTTTTTCTACATTCTATTAGTACATTAAAAATGTGAGTTTTTGATGTAAAACATGTTTTCATTTTAAAACATGAGTCTTTGTCTACATTCTATTAATACACTAAAAGGTGAATTTTTAATATAATCATGTTTTCGTTTTAAAACATGAACATTTTCCATGTTCTAACATTACATTAGAAATGTGAACTTTTTAATGTAATCATGTTCTTATTTTAAAAACATGAACATTTCTATTTTTATATTAACTCCAAAAAATGATAGAAATTTATATTTCATTTTGTTGAAAATTCGAATTCAATCCAAAATTGCAAAAGTGATATTTCATTTTGATTGAAAATTCTAATTCAATCAAATGAAAAAAGTGATATTTCAATTTCATTGCAAATTCTAATACAATCAAATGACAAAAGTTATATTTCATTTTGATTGAAAATTCTAGTTCAATCAAATGACAAAAATGATATTTCATTTTGATTGAAAATTCTAATTCAATCAAATAACAAAAATGATATTTCAATTTGATTGAAAATTCTAATTCAATCAAATGACAAAAGTGATATTTCATTTTGATTGAAAATTCTAATTCAATCAAATGACAAAAATGTATGATTCATTTTTGTTGAAAAAATGGATTCAACAAAATGTATAAAAGGTGATATTTCATTTTAGGTGAATCTTCTAGATCAACACAATAGTAAATTTGATACTTGTTGAAAACTCTAGTTTGACAAAATGACAAAAATGATGATTTCTATTTGTTGAAAATTCTAATTCACAAAATAGATAAAAATTGATGTTTTCATATTTGTTGAAAATTCTAATTCAACAGATAGACAAAATTGGTGCTTTCTTATTTATTGAAAATTCTAATTCAACAAAAAAACAAAATTTTATTTAAACACAATGTTCATTTTTGTTTTTCACCATTTTAACTTAAACAAAAATGACAATTCCAATACAACTATTCTAATCTTGACAACAATGATGATTTTTGTCCAATACTTCCAATCCGAAAAAAATGACAAGTTTTGTCCAATTATTCCAAATAACATGGTGATAATTATTTTAAACAACTATTCAAATAAACCCAGAAAGGATAATTCTTAATTTCACTATCTTAACTAATAAAATGATAAATCTTGTCCAATGATTCTAATTCGATCATTTTATCTAAATAAAAAATATAGATTTTTGTTTTACTCAATTTATTACTACAAATTGATCTATATGTTTCCAACAATTTTATCACCACACATCTATATGTTTTAACAATTATATCACACAATATCACCAAACAAACAGATCTTATACAACATTCAGCACAGAACAATTCTAGAATAGTAACAGATAGGAGTTAATTATAGGTTGGTGATAATGAAATCAGAATTATTTCTAATTATAAAGAAAAAAGAAATAAATAGATTTCTCATAATCATTTAAATCTGAATGGTTCAGATCTGCAATATTGGCCAAAATTTGACTAGCTCAGAATTGTTTCTAGTCAGTCTAGAAACGCACATCTCGGGCTCATGATCACAACGCTTCGAAAATCGTTCAGTTCTGAGTTCATATGAATAAGATATGATTTATTTTATGTTAATAACATTTTAAAATAAATTAATTAAATAATATATTTTAAAAGAACACCTTCTTCCTCATGTCAGACAAAGGCCGCGAATGCTCAAGTTGGGTTCAAATCTAGGGTTGAAATTATCGACCAATACAGTGGGCTTCGCGACAATCCGACACCACCACGTCGAATGGGAGGGTTCAGCACTCCAGGGGGGACCCAAGCTGATCAACTCGATCATCCCCAGGCAGAGCAACGGTGGTCGCAACTTCGAGTCTTCAGGCCTCTGGTTCGAACGCTATGCACAAATTCAGGTACTATTACCCGTATGAATGGGAAGAGGGAGGAGTTCCCTTCGATGAAGTCAAGAGGCGTGAAGGATTTCGATGTGTGGATCGATGGAAATTATTGGGAGAAGCCAGGAAGGATTTCGGCCATTGGAAAGAGGGGCGGCGGCTGTATACAGGATATTAGGGTTTGGAATGAAGACAAAATGGATTTTTATAATATTAAATTTCTAATTTTTACAAATATACCCGTAAATCTTTAACAACTCCAATTTTAGTCCAACAGGAGTTGTTTCTACATAATTTTCCCTATTCCATAATCAATGGGCTAGGTCCCGTCAGCCTAAATGATGTTTTTTGTCCTGATTTCTTTAATTTAAAATTTAAATCCTTTATTAAATTAATTGATCGTACATTTTAATTCACTGGGGCAACATCCGGTATCCGAAAATTCCCGAATATTAAATCTAGCTATGTTTTGATGATACAGTCCTAAAAAAATTAATTTCATCGAATTTGGAGAGAGTTTGAAAAACGGCCTTTTTAAAGTTGATTAAATTCAACAGAAATTACCGAACACAGTTTAATTTACTACGCTCAAATATAAATTCCAAAAAATATGGAAAATTAAACTTAGCAATAATTTGACATTCCGGTTCCGAGAAAAATCGTTTCGTCAAAAATGGAGGTCGTTTGTAAAATGACTATTTTTAATGGCTTTAATATTATATAAAAATGAAATTCTTAAATTCTAGCATATTTTCTAACCAAATTCTTTGAAATAAAAATTTTAAGTTGGTTCTGATTTTCCAGGTTATTATAGAAACCAATTTCGCTTTATTCAGAATATTAATTTTTTTTCTAGATTCCAAATTTCATAATTTTTGGAGCCAGTACATGGTTCAGGGTTGCAAGATGATACAACTTCACATGGAAGTAATGAATGATGAAGAATGATTAAGGAACTGGTTTAGGTTGATTATTTTCTTAATTATAATTAATGTAAATAAAACTTAAATGCCTATAACTTGTTCATATGACAACAGAATTTGACAAAACTGAGTGCGTTGAAACCATGAAGACGAGATCTACACAATGAAACCAATTTCGACAGAACCGGAGCTAGCTAAAAATTTTAGTTAAATTAAATGCATGGTTTAATTTAAGTTTGTAATCGATCAACATGAGAGCTTCTCAATTGAAATATTTTATCTGTGTAGCTTAAATAATGATTACACAGTTAAAATGATTAGTTGATATGTGATTTAGTTATAATCGACATATGAAGTAATGTGGAAGTTGAATTAAGTTAATTGACAAGTTATAATGTTGCTAATATGTTAATGACAACTTATGCGAGAACGCTAGATATATTTTTGATAATTATCACAAATTATTATAGGTTATATTGTAGCTCACCTCAAAATTGTCTGCAAACCATACGGATGAATGGACGATTCATTACATGGAATTGTTGTTGATTTTAATTAATTTAATAATTTATTTATTTGAATATTTATTGTTTGAAAACCCCACATGGGTATGGGGATGACAGTTTACCCACATGTATCCCTTATTTGTAGATAAGCTACATGGATTGCAAGTTAAACCCCATATAGGTGTTCGGTTGATAATTTTACACGTCGCCCAAGTGTGTAGATAATGATCACTAGTTTTGGATGAAAACCCCACACAGGTCTTGGGATGATAATTAATTCACACATCTCCCTAATGTGTAGTTGTAAGTTAATCGGTTGATTGACATACCGACACAAGCATTAAACATTTAATTTAAAGCTTGTACGGAGGTACTGGCACTTTAGATGTTAGATGGAAGTTTGGTGGTTGTTTTCAACAATTATTGGATGTGTAAAATCCATGATAATAGAATTGTGTGATGTTTGGTTGAATTTCATTCCAAATCGGAATAAATATGAATATTTTAATAATATAATATTTAGTGAAAAATTAGAGTTTGATTTCGATGTTCAATTTTGGATTGACGCTTAGATATTAAGATATCGATGAATATTCGTAACTATAGAAAATGTTTTTGAAATATTTTTCCTATAGCATTGCAAAGTTTATTTTCGAAATGAATAGTAACTTTTCAAAGTGAAATTCATTTAGGCTATGTAGCAAACATTTTAAAAGAAGTTTTCTTTCATAAGTTTCTTGTTTATTTTTTAATGGCTATTAGGAATATTTGAACTAAAAATAAAGAGTTCAAAAAATAATATTATTTTATTCATTTAAATAATATAGAATGGTCAAATGGTGAAATGTTTGATTTTGAGAGAAAATGATTGAAATAAAATTTTAAATGGTGGTTGTAAATATTTTGGATATTTTATAAAATATTTTGGAAAGAGGTTTGATTTCATTTTTATTTATAAATCGATTCGGGCTTGAATAGGACATATCGTGGCAATAGTTCGTGAACGTCAACCTGTAACTTCGAATTGACGTTCCAGGAGATTCGACCATCGGACTCTCTTGAAACCCGAACCGTTGGGTTCGTATCAAAAAGATCGTTCAAATGATAAGAAGATTCTTGAAATCTAACATTAAATTTTGCGAAATGTTCAATTCAAATTTGAATAAGGACAACACCAATGCAGCTAAATGACCCGAAAGGGCTTATTTTTAAGTGATTAAAAATAGAGAAAAATTATGTTAAATCATAATAAATGTGTAACACCCCACATTTTTAAGTATAATTAAAAATTAAATAAAATATATGAAAATATGCTTATGATAGGTAAATAATGGTGTTGCATAAGAAGAATTAATTAACACATGAAAGAGAAGAAAAATTAGATCGATAACGGTGTGTGTAACAGAAAAGATAGTAAAATGAGGATAATTAATTTAAGAATCAGGAATTAGGTGAAATGGACATCACCATTGCGTTCCTCTTGAAATTTTACATGAAATAGAGTATGAGTTTTTGAAAATCGGAGTCCGGATGAAGAAGTTATGGCCTGTAGAAATTCAGAAGGTTTCGGTCAGCATAGAACTGGGAAGGTTGACCCAGGGGTCGACCTGGGAGTCGACCTCCCCCATGGGGGTCGACTATAGTGTCGACCTCCCCCCCTACAGGTCGACCTGGTCGGCCTGTTTCGGTCCAGAACACGTTTTTGAAGCCCAGGGACGATTTCTGATGGTCCAGATTGGTTTTAGGGTTAATATGATGGCTGAAATGAATTGCTACACCTATAAAAACAACCTAAGTCCTAGCCTTCTCTACACACAATTCTATTATGCTTCTTCTCTTCCTCTATTCTAAATAAAAATAAAAATGGCGTCGCTACTCTGCTGGAATCAAAACTAGAAGCTAATCAACATTAACCTAAGCAACTCAATTCAAATTAGAGATTAAAGCTTCTACAACGATTCTACAAAAATTAAAGTTCTTTCTTTAATCCAATCAAGGAAAGTACAATTATTTTCGGATATAAACGTTAATTCTGATTGTGACATGAGTTATAAATCTGAATCTGAGGTTATATTTGTTCTGTTCTGTTTAGATCTTATTTTGTATCTCTTTCCTCTTTCTGTTTTATAGCCAGGCTACCACGAGCCTGAGCCAAGCTCATAAGAGATTAACATACGCAAAAATGTTTGGGACAATAAAATGAATGATGCATAATTTGGGCATGACCAATAGGTGACTGATTTGAGGAAAGAACATGGACTGTAGCTAGAACATAAATTTGAGACATATGACTGGACATGTTATATTTATAACATAAATGGTAATTGAACATATGACTTGAGATAAAGAAAATATGGCTTAGTTATAAAGATTTACATGAGAGTAGGTTATCAATTAATGTAAATAAACAACTAAGTAAGGGATCTTTGGAATATATGACATGCATAGTAGTCGATAACTATATTTGGTATAATTTATATATGGATCTTCTGTACTATGAAAGTTTAATAAAAAATGAAACATATGATATATGGTAAATTATGACCATAATCTATGCTATGTAAATGTAATGTAAACATGGGGTATATGATCATATTGTGAATCAAGACTATTATTTATGCATGTGAACTTGGGCAAGATTTATAATTAGGCAAGATATGTTTGTGAAAATTTAAGAAATGATTAAATCTGTTATATTTGCCTAATTTGTTAGTTTTTTAACATTGCCTAATCTGCTAGTTCTGTTATATTGCTTAATATGCTAGTTCTGCTCTACTGCCTAGTCGGCTAGATTTGTTCATCTGCCAAATCTGTCATCTGCTAAGTCTGTTGAAAATGCTAAATCTGCTAGTTTGATTAATCTGCTAAATCCGTTAAGTCGCCTAATCTGAAAAATCTGTTATCTGCAATATCCGTTGAGTTGATATAATTAGTCCGCTATTGACATAATCTGAATTTGCTATAGTTATGAATAATTGACCTGTATATTAGGCGTGGGCATAAATGGTAAATCATTAATTAATTGGCCGCAAAGATGAAAATGTCTAACTCGAGGTTAGAATGAGTTTGCGATGTAATTCTGCCAGGAACCGCCCGGCATATTCCAGTGGCCGCAAACAATAGGTTCTAATGTGAGAAGTTAGTCATAACGTGCTTGAAACCCGAGGTTAGACTCAGTTTGCAACGGAAACCTGCCCGGAACCGACCGGCCTAACCAGTAGCCGCAAACTGTCAGTCTAATGTGAGAGGTTTGGGCATTAATATTTAATTAATGAAAATCTGAGATAAATATGATGTCTAAAACGTGTTGGGTAAGGTTAAACCAATTGGACCAATGAATCTGATAAACCCGTTTCGTGAATCCGTAGGCCCAATACAAAGTTAGATAATCTGTAACTAGTTAATCTGTAAGCCTGTTAATCCGAACATCTGATCCGTTAGTCTGAAAACCTGTTAACTTGATTGTCTGATCTGTGAACCAATTAATCTAAACTTTGTATATCAGAAACTTGTAGACAAGTTAAGTTGAAATCTGTTAGTCTGGGGACACAAGGTGAGGAGGGGAATTACTTGTGTCATATGTTGTTTGGGACCCATATTTGTCAGTAACCCTTTCTGGTATCAAAACTACGACCCAACAGTAAGTAGGGTCCGGGCACGCTTACTGAACTAATTATAAGCGGTTCATTCTGATAATGGCGAGGGGTGTTGATGGTGCGTTCCAACCGGGTCATGTGCGTGCATGGATCCCGGTCTGCCTCTGAGGATGTAAGACGCCGTGACATCTGTAAATAGGTCTGTGCCAATTGGTTGTCACTTTAGGGAGTAATACACCCTACTGTGGGGCCGACACAGGATATTTATGTATTAGGGAGCCGATCGCTGGGGGTAGGGTTTTAGGGTACACTTACTTCTGTCTGTTTCTGTTGGTACCGTCTGTTTCTGTTGGGTGGTAACACCTGTCTGTTTCTGCGTGGTACCGTCTGTTCGAGTGGTAAAGGCCCATTACTAGTGTACACCTAATTCTACATTCTGTTTCCGTAGGGATTAATCTGTTTCTGCATCTGTCTGTTTCTGATCGGGTAGTAAAGGCCCATTATTAGCATCGTGTTTCTGTTAATAGTTCTGTACCCGTTTCTGTTTCAGTTAAACATTAGGGTGACACCTAATTCTGTTATACTAGTACTAGTGTAACACCCTGAATTTCAATTAATATTAATGTTTAGTAATTAAATAATAATTAATCTCAGACGTGAGAATTAAGGGAAACGGGTTGCGCCGTTGTGTTCGTCTCGGAATTCTGGTTGAGATAGAGTCCGAGTTTGCGTGATTTGGACTTCGTATGAAGAAGTTATGGCCATCCGAAGTTTCAGAAAATTCAAAACAGATTTAAAATATTAAATTTTCAAATTTCAGAAGAGGCGGGAAAATTCCCGCCTGACAGAGGGTGTCGACACTAGGGTCGACATGGGTGTCGACCCCCCCCCCCCCCCCAGGAGGTTGACCCATGTGTCGACCCAGGGGTCGACCCATGTGTTGACCCAGGGGTCGACCACCCTGTCGGTCAGTTTGGCCTGGGTGCACTGATGTGAGCTTTGGGCTGTGTTTTGGTGGCTTGTGACGAAATCTGACGGCTCTAAACTAAATTAGGGTTAATCTAAGGGCCTAAACTACATCCTAATTCTATAAATATACCCTAAGACTACCGTAATTCATACTAAAAATAGATACAACGTCGTTATGCTGTCAAAATGCAACTTGAAGGAGCCTCCATCAAATTGTAGAAGAAGATAGCTTCTCAAATCAACTTCTAATCAACTTTAGCAACTTAATCTTCTTCATAGTAGTGCTAATCAACAAGTTGTGAGTTTCTATGCCTTTATCAAGCAATTATTAAACAAATTATGATAGGATATAATGAGGTTATGGTTATGTATGTGGATCAATGCAAGTTATGCAAGTCATATGCTATGTGTTCATGATGTTATGCAAGTTATGCAAGTCATATGCTATGTGTTCATGATGTTATGCAAGTTATGCAAGTCATATGCTATGTGTTCATGATGTTATGCAAGTTATGCAAGTCATATGCTATGAGTTCATGATGCTAGTTATGCAAGTTTTATGCTATATGTTCATGATACTAGTTATGCAAGTTTTATGCTATGTGTTCATGATGCTAGTTATGCAAATCACTATGATAAACATTGATCCATTATGACACCATGTTATGTAAGTTTGGTGTTTGATTATATGTAAGTTCATATATGGCATGTTATGCAAGTTTGGTGTTTGATTATATGCAAGTTCATATATGACATGTTATGCAAGTTTGGTGTTTGATTATATGCAAATAACATGTGCAAGTTTACACCTTTGTATGAGATGCATACATATGCAAGTTAACCCCTTTATATGTCACACAAATATATATATATGCAAGTTTACCCCTTTGTATGATATAAGTAACTTATGCAAGTTACCCTCTTTATGACATATATGATTCATGCAAGTTGGGTTGATTATTTATGCTAGTTGGGTTTGATGCTATGGTCATATATGCATGTTGACACCTTTAAAACCCATGTTGATGCTAATGTTATGCAAGTTGAACCCATTGTGTTTGTGATGAATCTTCCCTTTTAAGTATGTCATGTCAACGTATTACGTGGGGAACGATGGGGTTAGTATTCATGTTAATAAAATGGTGTGAAGTTGGTATGATTATGCATACCATAAAGTGGATGGACATAATTGAGTCAATTATGTACATCATTAAATTTGTAATTAATTAGGGATAAATAATACAAATTATGGGGGTGATTAATTAGGTGTAATTAATCGACTAAGACACGAGGTTGGACCCTTTTGTAGCATAAGACTGCCCGGAACCGACCGGCAAATCCAGCGGCTACAAATGATTGGCCCAATGTGAGAGATCTTAGGCATAAACTAAATACGTGACAAGTGTAAAGACACGAGGTTAGACTCTGTTATGGCGTACGGATGCCCGGAAACGACCGGCAAATCCAGCTGCCATAAAAGACAGTCGAATGTGAGAGGTCTTTACAAAGGTTACGTTCTTAATCAATTAAGAAACACTTAACCAGATGAGCATGTAGTAGGGCATGAGGGGTTAAGTGGGTGCCTTGAGTGGCACGTGGAAATCAAGTAAGTGCCTTCGGTGGCATGTGGAAATCTAGTGGGTTGCCTTGGGTGGCAATAGAAAATACGATTAGAATACTTAACAAAGTGGAAACGTGTAATTAAACATGATTAAAGGGTTATGTGGGATGCACTAGAAAAAGGGACAAGCTTAGGTGGGTAGCTTGTAGGGGCCCATTTCAACCAGTAACCCATATGTATCTTATTGGGCTCGACCCATGTCGAGGACGGGACACGCGTACTGGGCTTGACTATGAGAGGCTAAAACGGGTTAGCGGTGGCAACGCAAGTCCAACGGGTAACATATGCGTGTGTGGACCCGGGCTGGTAGGTAAGACGTTGTTGCATCGTGTAGGTAAAAGCCGTGCACCGTTGGTTGTATCAGGTTGCCACTTTGGGAAGTGATACACCGCACTGTGGGGCCAGCACGGGTATCTATGGTAGGGAGCCGATCGCTTGGGGAGTAGTGGGTACACCCAGTGGAGGTAGGGGCAGACGGCACCTATGTAGTCAGCTAGGGGTACACGAAACTACTAGATAAATTTTCTAAGTCTTTGGGTGGGATCAACCTTTAAGTAGGAATGACTGGTGTGGTGCAGTGTAGTAATTACCCTTGGGTGAGTAGATGCGTCTTTACTAATATCTTAGTTCATCCTATGTGTAGTTGGCTGCTTAGTGAAGCCATTTATCCCCAGTCATTACCGTACCAAGTTTATATCATACCCTAATTACTTTAATGATTGTATTGTTAAAGTTATAGGGCTCACTCAGACTTATGTCTGACCCCGTTGTTTTTATCTTTTTTCCCCCTCTGGTCCTCAGGTTGGGCCTAGCACTAGTGGGCTTTGATCAGATTTCTTTATCTATCTTTTGGAGCTTGGACCGTTGATGTAAAGCCCAGCTTATCTTTTCTATTATGGCTATTAGTTATGTAGTGGGATTATGTACTTATGTTTTTTTATCAGGATGGATATTTAGTACTTGTCTCTTGTTTTATGGTTTTGTAACCAAACATGTTTACCTTCTGCTGCAATGAAATGATGTTTTAATTAACAAGTATTATTTATATCTGTCTTGTTGTAATTTTTCTGTTCTATATTCACTTAAAATACTCCAACGAAGCTAAGGCATTCCCCTAGTGAGTGACCTTAACGGGTGTGGGGTGTTACACGTGGTATCAGAGCTGAAGGTTACCGGAACAGATAAATTTTTTAGAAAAACTATTTTTCTAAAAACATTTTCGAAGGAGTATTTTCAAAAACATGTCTTTTAAGAGAAAAGTTTTTGAAAGAAAAGCATAATCCCCAATAGCCATATCTTTATCTTTCGAATTCTCCATTTTGAATCTTTCCTTTTCGTTTCAACATGGCTGAAAATCTTAACTTTCCGGAGGGTGTGACGATACCAGTATGGTATAGGAGATTGATGGAGGCTAGGGCTACCGCTGCGGGTCCAGCAAATGTTCCTCCACCAACTGTTGCACCCGATCTTCCTCCTCCTCCTCCTCGCATGGATACTTTTGCTAAGACTTGCAAGGAATTTAAGGGTATCGGAGGGAAACCTTTTCAAGGATCAGAAACTTTTGTGGAAGCTAGAGATTGGCTTAAGGAGGTGGAAGAGTTGATAGATACTTTGAGATGGAAGAAGGAAAGAAAGTCAAGTTAGCTGCTTGGTTAGTGAAGGGAGAGGCCTCATTCTGGTGGGAGGTCACTAATGGAGAGCGCCCTGTTGACTCTTGGGCGGATTTCAGGCAAAGGTTTGTGGCAAAGTTTCTTTCAAGGGCGGAAGAAAATCTGTGTATGGAAAGTTTCTTGACTCTAAAGCAAGGAAACATATTAGTAAAGGAATATGTCAACAAGTTTAATCAGCTAGCAAGATTTGGCATAGACATGGTGAATACACCGGAGAAGAAGGCTTTGAGGTTCGTTAAGGGCTTAAATAAACCAATGCATGGATTGGCTATGACTCACATCCCTATGGGGGCCACCTTTGAGAAGCTAGTAGTCATGGCACTCATGCATGAGGAAGAGAAGGGTCCCAATGCTAATAAGGCACCCGAGAAGAAAGGAGATCAAAAGAGACCTCAACAGCAACAGCAAAGCAAGGGTGGGAAAGGCAACGGTGGCAAGGGAAAAAAGAAGTGCTTCAATTGTGGGACACCAGGCCACCTAAGCAAAGATTGTCGAAAGAAGAAGAAGACTGGCTGCTTCCACTGTGGCGAAGCAGGGCATCTAGTGAAGGACTGCACTAAGAAGGGGCAAAGGACGGGATCTACCTCAAGAGGACAGGTGCAAGCTCTTATGGCACCAGGTCAGGCAAGGGGGCAAGTTCAGGCTCTCGCGGTTCCACCGATTCAAGAAAGAGGTAGTACTATTTCCGTTGAAAGTCTGGTTTTTCTATTTGATCATCCTGTCCGTACTTTATTCGACTCTGGCGCATCGCATTCGTTTATCTCATCATCATTAGTTGAGTCACTGCACTTAGACACCAGTCTAGTAGATGATCCCTTGTTGTTTCAAACCCAATTGGGGGCTCCACTTATTTGTCCATGATATGTTTGGGTTTGAAAATTTCCATACTTAGCGTTGAGTTTAGATGTGATGCTTTTGTTTTGGGCTTCACGGGCTATGGGTTGATTTTGGGCATGGACTGGTTAACCAGGAATGGTGCCGTTCTTGATTGCGAAAGGAGAGTTGTTAGGGTCATGACCTGCTTGGGTAACACTCTCGAGATCTCATGTAATCCCATGGATTCTGTTATGCTAAGTTATCTTGAATCGCTTGACGCTTCGGTCGAGAGTTTACGATCTGTTAGAGTGGTCCGGGAGTACTCGGATGTGTTTGAGGAGGTGAAGGGCTTACCTCCGAAGTGGGAGATAGACTTCCGAAAATATCTGGTGGACAATGCTAAACCAGTATCTTTGCCAGTGCGCCACATGGCTCCTCGTGAGAGGAGGGAACTCCATAAGCAAGTAGGGGAGTTGCTTGAGAAGGGGTTAATAAGATGAAGTATATCGAAGTGGGGTGCTCCAGTAGTTTTTGCCATGAAGGCGGATGGGTCCCTCAGACTTTTTGTAGACTATAGAGAACTCAACAAGCTCACAAAGAAGAATAGACACCCATTGCCGAGGATTGATGATCTCTTTGATCAGTTGGTTGGCGCCTCAGTGTTTTCGCAGTTGGACCTAGCCACGGGGTTTCATCAGTTGAGAGTGGCTGAGGATAGCATAGACAAGACTGCCTTTAGGACTCCGGATGGTTTCTATGAGTGGCTTGTGATGCCATTTGGTTTGACGAACGCCCCTGCATACTTTGTTGATTTGATGAGTAAGGTGTTCAGGGAGTACCTTAATAAGTTCGTGGTGGTCTTTGTGGATGACATCTTAGTCTTTTCTAAGAGTGAAGAAGAGCATGCCCTACATCTTAGGGAAGTGTTGGAGACTCTTCGAGCGCATAGCCTCAAGGCTAAATTCTCTAAATGTCACTTCTGGAGAAAGGAAGTGCGGTTCTTAGGGCACGTGGTCTCTAAGGAAGGGATAGCTGTGGATCCCGCGAAGGTAGTGTCCATCCAAGATTGGAAGGTTTCGAAGAATGCTACCAAGGTGAGGAGTTTCTTGGGGTTGGCTGGCTACTATAGGAAGTTTATCAAGGACTTTGCGAAGATATCATCCCCATTAACTCGCTTGACAAAGAAGAATCTAGTCTTCGCATGGGACGTAGATTGTGATGATGCGTTCCAACGATTAAAGAGAGCTTTAACCACAGCTCCAGTCTTAGTGTTGCCAGATGGGAGTAAGCCATTTTTTGTTTATACCGATGCTTGTGGGACAGGACTAGGCGCGGTCTTAATGCAAGAGGGAAGGGTAATAGCCTATGGGGGAAGGCAGTTGAGAAAGCATCAGAAAAATTACCCTACCCATGATTTAGAGTTGGCCGCTATTGTTTTTGCGCTTAAGACTTGGCGCCATTATCTTCTTGGAGAGAGGTTTGAATTGTTCACTGACCACAAATCACTGAAGTACTTGTTTTCTCATAAGGATTTGAACTTGAGACAGCAAAGGTGGATGGAGTTCTTAGCATCCTATGATTTCGAGATACCGTATACCCCTGGCAAGGGTAACGTGGTGGCAGACGCCTTAAGCAGAAAAAGGTTGTCCTTGAGTCCATTGTTCGTGGAACGACGAAGCTTGGAATTTATCTCGATGTTTGATTTCAGACCTTCCGTTGACTTTATACCCGGTTTGCTAGCATCCTTAGAGGTCAGACCTACTCTTTTGGGACGGATTGGCGAGGCACAGCGGGATGACCCACAGTTGGTTGAGTTAGCAGAGAAGCTCATAAGGGGGGAGTCGTCGAGCTATTTGAGTAGGTACAGCCTAGATGATAGGGGGTGGTTGCGTAGAGACGGTAGACTTTGTGTACCGCAAGACGAGGGTTTGAGGAAGGCTATTCTTGATGATGCGCATCGTTCGAAGATGACCATTCATCCCGGTGGGGACAAGATGTACCAAGAAATGTAGCGAGTTTTCTTTTGGGCCGGTATGAAGAAAGATGTGGCCAAGTATGTCGCTAGATGCTTGGTGTGCCAACAAGTGAAAGCTGAGCAAAAGAAACCAGGTGGGTTGCTTCACCCATTGGAAGTTCCGCAATGGAAGTGGGATAGCGTCTCGATGGATTTTATTGATGGGTTACCGAGATCGAGGAAGGGTAATACCGGAATTTGGGTTGTGGTAGACAGACTTACTAAGAGCGCCCATTTCATACCCGTGAAGAGCAAGAGGACTGCTCCATGGCTAGCTTCAGTTTACCTTCGAGAGAAAGTTCGGTTGCATGGTGTACCTTCTAGCATAGTGAGAGATCGAGATCCTATCTTCACTGGTGAGTTTTGGAAAAGTTTGCAAGAGGCAGTAGGGACTCAGTTGTGTTTGAGCACTGCATATCATCCTCAGACGGACGGCCAGACCGAGAGGGTGAATCGTGTTCTAGAAGACCTTCTGAGGCTATGTAACTTAGATTTTGGAGGTACATGGGAAGAGCATCTTCCATTGGTGGAGTTCGCGTATAATAACAGCTTTCAGTCTATTATTGGTATGGCTCCTTTCGAAGCTCTTTATGGAAGGCCTTGTCGATCACCTACATGTTGGTGGGAATCTACGGATAAGATCTTGCTTGGGCCTGATATGGTAAGAGAGACTTCAGAAAAGATTGATTTGATTCGAAGAAGGATGAAAGCGGCGCAAGACAGACAGAAATCTTACGCGGATAAGAGGAGGACGGATCTTGAGTTTGATGTTGGGGACATGGTCTTTGTCAAAGTATCTCCATTACAGAATGTTGTTCGCTTTGGGTCCGTTGGGAAGTTAGCACCAAGGTTTGTAGGACCGTTTCCTATTAAGGAAAGGATTGGACGGATGGCATATAGAGTGGATTTACCCGAGAGACTTAGTGGGGTACATGGCGTATTCCATGTGTCACATTTGAGGAAGTGCCTACATGGGACCGCAGAGGTTGTAGAGCCGAGCTTGCTTAGAGAAGTGGAGGTAGAGCGTGATGCGACTATTCGACGAGCACCTACCCGCATCCTTGGGTCAGAGATTAGGAAGTTGAGAAATAGAGAGGTTCGACTAGTCAAAGTGCAATGGGGAGAGGATGAGAGCAATGCTACTTGGGAGACTGAAGCGAAGATGCGTTCACTGTACCTATTCCTTTTTTAGGGTATGTCTTTTAACTTCCCCTTTATCGTTTGTCTAGTACTTATCTTATCTATAGTATGTCCTCTCATTATTACCGTTGACCTTTAGATAGGGTAAACCTATGGTTGAAACATGTGTTTGAGACATGTTATGATTGATGGATGCGTGTGGATGCAAGTGTTTGCTAGTGGTTGCTCGTGGATGCATATACACACACTTTAGACACTAGATCGGCTCAGTCACTACATACTGCATATTGCATATAATTGTGTGTAGGTAGCTATATTAATGGATGTATAATGGTTGTGTTATCATATGGATGATGCATTTTGGTGTATGGTTGTGCACACATGTAGTAATAGTATGTGTCGATAGGATTCTTTCGCATACATATTGGATGCATGGCACTATCATGGTTTGCATTAAGGAGGTCAACTGAATCAGTAGACCGCCTGATTTTGCATTAGACATGAAACATATACACACACTTTTTGCATATGTTCATACAGCATTAGAAACTTTAAGGACAATGGATGCCAGGGTTTGATGGTTTGCGTAGATGGTTGTTTGGTTGGTAGGATACGTTCTTCTTGACTTGGAGATTTCGGGGACGAAATCCTTTAAGTAGGGGAGAATGTAACACCCTGAATTTCACTTAATATTAATGTTTAGTAATTAAAGAATAATTAATCTCAGATGTGAGAATTAAGGGAAACGGGTTACGCCATTGTGTTCGTCTCGGAATTCTGGTTGAGATAGAGTCCGAGTTTGCGTGATTTGGACTCCGTATGAAGAAGTTATGTCCATCTGAAGTTCCAGAAAATTCAAAACAGATTTAAAATATTAAAATTTCAAATTTCAGAAGAGGCGGGAAAATTCCTGCCTGACAGATGGTGTCGACACTAGGGTCGACATGGGTGTCCACCCCCCTCCCCCCTAAGAGGTCGACCCATGTGTCGACCCAGGGGTCGACCCCCCTGTCGGTCAGTTTGGCCTGGGTGCACTGATGTGAGCTTTGGGCTGTGTTTTGGTAGCTTGTGACAAAATCTGACGGATCTAAATTAGGTTTAATCTAAGGGCCTAAACTACATCCTAATTCTATAAATACACCCTAAGACTACCCTAATTCATACTAAAAATGGATAAAACGTCGTTATGCCGTCAAAATGCAACTTGAAGGAGCCTCCATCAAATTGTAGAAGAAGATTGCTTCTCAAATCAACTTCTAATCAACTCTAGCAACTTAATCTTCTTCATAGGAGTGCTAATCAACAAGTTGTGAGTTTCTATGCCTTTAGCAAGCAATTGCTAAACTAATTATGGTAGGATATAATGAGGTTATGGTGATGTATGTGGATCAATGCAAGTTATGCAAGTCATATGCTATGTGTTCATGATGTTATGCAAGTTATGCAAGTCATATGCTATGTGTTCATGATGTTATGCACGTTATGCAAGTCATATGCTATGTGTTCATGATGTTATGCAAGTTATGCAAGTCATATGCTATGAGTTCATGATGCTAGTTATGCAAGTTTTATGCTATATGTTCATGATACTAGTTATGCAAGTTTTATGCTATGTGTTCATGATGCTTGTTATGCAAATCACTATGATAAACATTGATCCATTATGACACCATGTTATGTAAGTTTGGTGTTTGATTATATGCAAGTTCATATATGACATGTTATGCAAGTTTGGTGTTTGATTATATGCAAGTTCATATATGACATGTTATGCATGTTTGGTGTTTGATTATATGCAAGTTCATATATGACATGTTATGCAAGTTTGGTGTTTGATTATATGCAAGTAACATGTGCAAGTTTACACCTTTGTATGAGATGCATACATATGCAAGTTAACCCCTTTATATGTCACACAAATATATATGCAAGTTCACCCCTTTGTATGACATAAGTAACTTATGCAAGTTACCCTCTTTATGACATATGTGATTCATGCAAGTTGGGTTGATTATTTATGCTAGTTGGGTTTGATGCTATGGTCATATATGCATGTTGACAGCTTTAAAACCCATGTTGATGCTAATGTTATGCAAGTTGAACCCATTGTGTTTGTGATGAATCTTCCCTTTTAAGAACGTCATGTCAACGTATTACGTGGGGAACGATGGGGTTAGTATTCATGTTAATAAAATGGTGTGAAGTTGGTATGATTATGCATACCATAAAGTGGATGGACATAATTGAGTCAATTGTGTACATCGTTAAATTTGTAATTAATTATGGATAATTAATACAAATTATGGGGGTGATTAATTAGGTGTAATTAATCGACTAAGACACGAGGTTGGACCTTTTTGTAGCATAAGACTGCCCGGAACCGACCGGCAAATCCAGTGTCTACAAATTATTGGCCCAATGTGAGAGGTCTTAGGCATAAACTAAATACGTGACAAGTGTAAAGACACGAGGTTAGACTCTGTTATGGCGTAAGGCTGCCCGGAACCGACCGGCAAATCCAGCTGCCATAAAAGACAGTCTAATGTGAGAGGTCTTTACAAAGGTTACGTTCTTAATCAATTAAGAAACACTTAACCAGATGAGCATGTAGTGGGGCATGAGGGGTTAAGTGGGTGCCTTGAGTGGCATGTGGAAATCAAGTAAGTGCCTTGGGTGGCATGTGGAAATCTAGTGGGTTGCCTTGGGTGGCAATAGAAAATACGATTAGAATACTTAACCAAGTGGAAACATGTAATTAAACATGATTAAAGGGTTAAGTGGGATGCACTAGAAAAAGGGACAAGCTTAGGTAGGTAGCTTGTGGGGGCCCATTTCAACCAGTAACCCATATGTATCTTATTGGGCTCGACCCATGTCGAGGACGGGACACGCGTACTGGGCTTGACTATAAGAGGCCAAAACGGGTTAGCGGTGGCAACGCAAGTCCAACGGGTTTCATATGCGTGTGTGGACCCGGGCTGGTATGTAAGACGTTGTTGCATCGTG
Organism: Allium sativum; assembly: GCA_030737875.1. Taxonomy (NCBI): domain Eukaryota; kingdom Viridiplantae; phylum Streptophyta; class Magnoliopsida; order Asparagales; family Amaryllidaceae; genus Allium; species Allium sativum. The sequence continues at coordinate 13,300 of JASFAX010000093.1, read as the reverse complement.
TAGGTATAAGCCGTGCACCGTTGGTTGTATCGGGTTGCCACTTTGGGAAGTGATACACCCCACTGTGTGGCCAGCACGGGTATCTACGGTAGGGAGCCGATCGCTTGGGGAGTAGTGTGTACACCTAGTGGAGATAGGGGCAGACGGCACCTATGTAGTCAGCTAGGGGTACACGAAACTACTAGATAAATTTTCTAAGTCTTTGGGTGGGATCAACCTTTAAGTAGGAATGACTGGTGTGGTGCAGTGTAGTAATTACCCTTGGGTGGGTAGATGCGTCTTTACCGATATCTTAGTTCATCCTATGTGTAGTTGGCTGCTTAGTGTAGCCATTTATCCCCAGTCATTACCGTACCAAGTTTATATCATACCCTAATTACTTTAATGATTGTATTGTTAAAGTTATAGGGCTCACTCAGACTTATGTCTGACCCCGTTGTTTTTATCTTTTTTCCCCCTAAGGTCCTCAGGTTGGGCCTAGCACTAGTGGGCTTTGATCAGATTTCTTTATCTATCCTTTGGAGCTTGGACCGTTGATGTAAAGCCCAGCTTATCTTTTCTATTACGGCTATTAATTATGTAGTGGGATTATGTACTTATGTTTTTTTATCAGGATGGATATTTAGTACTTGACTATTGTTTTATGGTTTTGTAACCAAACATGTTTACCTTCTGCTGCAATGAAATGATGTTTTAATTAACAAGTATTATTTATATCTGTCTTGTTGTAATTTTTCTGTTCTATATTCACTTAAAATACTCCACCGAAGTTAAGGCAATCCCATAGTGAGTGACCTTAGCGGGTGTGGGGTGTTACAATTAGTGCAGAGAAGTGTAAAATAATAGCTTATATCATTCTGTTCTTCTGTTACACCTGTTACAGTTATCTCTCATCCAGTTTTATTTTCATGTCATGTAATTATAATCTGTTCATAACTGAAAATCACTGGACTTGCCAGACTTTTTGTCTGACCCTTGTTGTTTCGCCTCCTTTCTTCGGTTTCCCTCCCCAGGTTATCCAAGGAGGGAATACTTTAGCTTGATCAGGATTTCTTCTTCTTGAAGTGCTTAAAGTATGGCTTGGCTCTGTATAGCTTCTATTCTATTGGGATCATGATTTAAAATAATGCATTCTGAAGGCTTTTGTACAAGACTGATATTTTGTACTTGAATTCCAATAATGTGATTTGAAAGAGTGTAACCAAGCTTCTGTTGAAATAAAGATATAAAATTTTCAAGTACTGTTTTATCTGTCTAGTAAGTTTCTGTTCTGTTTACTAAAATGCTCCACCAAAGTTAAGGCATTCCCTTTGTGAGTGACCTTAACGGAGGTGGGGTATTACACTTGGTGTCAGAGCTGAAGGTTACCGGATTGGGTAAAGTTTTTGAAAAACTATTTTAAAAAAGGCTTTAAAAGAAAGTATTTTCAAAAGGAAAGTTTATTTTGGAAAAAAAACATAATCCCCAAAGCCATAAATCTATCTTTTGATTCTCTGTCTGAATCATTGTTTCCTTCTTTTTCTGAGTCTCCGGGGCTCCTGGCTTTCTGGGAGGTAACCTCATCGCGGCATGGTTCCGTAGGCTTGATAAGACTACGACACCTGTCAAAGGACAAATAAGCCCCCGACTTCCATCTGTAGCCGCGGTAGTTTCACCTACGGCTAATTTTCTTTCGAGCTTTGTAGGATTTTTCCGTGCGATGGAGGCAGCTTTCGAGGGACTAGTCAACGTGTTACACAAGCATAGTAAAGATGAGAATGAGGGTGTTTGGCCAAGGAGCACAACCCAAAGATAAGAAACCCATGGATATGAACTTGGTTCAAAAAGGGGGCAAACAGGAAACACAAAAGAAGGAAGAAAAGTCAAAAGATTAAGGAGGGGAAAAGTGCTATACTTATGGAAGCTTGACTCAAGAGGAAGGACAGAGGACATGACCTACTTCGGGAAGGCAGGCGAATGCTCTCATAGTTGGTGGATAGGATAGAAGTAGGAAAATTTCCGTAGAGAGTTTAGTTTCCATATCTGATTATTGAGTTAGAACTCTTTCCGATTATGGCATTCTGATTCTGTAGTCAAGTCTCTGCACTTTAATACTAGTCTTGTTTCTGATCTGGTTATAGTCTCAAACCCCATAGGGGTTATGACTCATCTGCTGGTGATAGGTTGGGGTTTGAGAGATATCTGTGTTAGGCGTCAAGTAGGACGCATACATTCTGGGTTTTATCATGCTTAGTTTCCTAAGAATCATTCGGTATTCTGATATGTACCAGTAATCTGTAAATATATGAATATTTCTGATAAGGTTAAGATTTCCAATTTTGACATTGTCTAAAGATGGTAATCCTCTTAGTGTCAATTTGATGTTGGTTTCGGTCTTCAGGGCCGATACTTAGGACCCATGCCTACTGGGAACCAAGTTTTTGTTTTATCTGTACTCGCTTCCATCATTCGACTGTATCCTATCGATCGAGTCTTCGAACTTTAGGTAGAAACTCACGGGTGTAAATATGTGTTTGAGACATGTTATGTTTGATGGTTGCAAGTGGATGCAAGTGGTTGCTAGTGGTTGCCCGTGGATGCATAAACACACACTAGGCACTAGATCGGCTCGAAAACACTCTCATAATGCATTTGGATGTGTGAGCATTTTCAATTTTTTGTGGATGCAAAATGATTGACTCAGCACATGGATGTTGCATATGACTGAATGGTTGTGCACTCATATAGAAATAATATGTATCGAGTAGGAAAATTGCATACATGTTGGACTCATGGCTCTGGCATAATTCGCATTAAGGAGGTCAACTGAATCAGTGGACCGCCTGATCTTTGCATTAGACAAGGAATATATACACACACTTCTAGCATATGTTCATACAGCATTAGAAATCTGTAACACCCCGCCTCCGCTAGGGTCACTCGCAAAGGAATGCACTAGCTTTAGAGGGGCATTATTGGTAAACATGCACAGAAATATCACAAGATAGAACATATAGAATAACGGAAGTAAAATCAAACTTTCATAACATGAATAAATAAGGTCTAAAGCCTTTTACATCAGAGTACATCAAAACCTGTCTTGCAATAGTAAAGAAGCATAAAGACATTTTCATAAATTATTCCCCAAGTAAAAACAGTAAAGTAGCCATAGCCAAGAAAAGTCCAAGCCATCCCTGATGACCTTCAAGCAGAAGAAGTCCGAACTAAACAGCATTGTTTCCTCCCTGTAACCTGGAGGGGGGGGGGAAACGGAAGAAAAGAGGCGAAACAAACGGGTCAGTCAAAAAGACTGAGTAAGTCCTATCTACTTTCAGTATAAAAACAGGTAAAGGTAACATGACATGCATAAACTGAAAGTAAACATAAGGATAATTACAAGATAGATAAACCAGGGTAGCCGGTTGAACTACTATGGCAAAGTAAACTAAGGTATCATGATAAACTACGGTGTTATGATAAGTCAAGGTATCACATCGTCAGATTTCTATCGAGTACATTATCCCAAGGTATCTACCCCGTCTAACATCCCACGGTATCTATTATGTATATTCTTCTTAGTTCTAACATGTATATTTGCTCTGCACCTCTCGTACTAGTACCCTTACCCGCGTCATGTGTTAACCATGAATGTCCCTTGCTCAAAGTCGTGTAATGGTCCATGTCGACCTAGTATATCGCATATATAGGTTACTCAAATCATATGTTTCTTTCCATGTATATAAGTTCAGTCCTTTGCCGTACCTCGTACGGGCTTCCTCATGTCGTATTATCCTTGAATTCGTTTGGACTGTCACCCTTGTTCTAGCTAGGCTCTTCCATATGAATCATCGTTTTGAACTACTACGACTTACGCCACCTAGCACCACTAGGGATTACGCTTACTTATTGCACGCTTTCGTATTTCGGTTTGGGTTAAACCACCTAGGCCACTAGGGATTACGCTAACCCTCAACCGCGCCCTTTTTCCCACGCATTCATCGTGAATCGTTTTTCTATAACTGTATGCACATGTATCACATCGTGCCATCCGAGTCCTGTCACAGGGCAAACCAAGAAATACAGGACTCGGTCGGGAGCTTTAGATTCATCTGCCGATGCAGACACTAAGGTCTGCTTTTCTACACGTGGCTATGGTCCCACGAGACCCCTCCCTCAACTAGTGAAAGGCAACACAAGAGAAAATCTTGCATGAGAACTACACTCCGACCAGCCCACATCCTACGGCCTACCTCACCCATAATTAGATAGCAAATTATGGTCTGTTGGGTGTTCCCTGCCTTTCCGTACGTACACGCTTGACTCAAGATGGTAGATGATCGACGAACTTGCTATCTCGGGCACCTTATGTATTCGCCGACTCACTGCTATCCACCCCAGTCTTTAGGTCGCTCGCATAGCAACCAAGGCATATTCTTGGTTCTTCTACCGCAGACCTCAACCTCTCGTGAGCCTAGTATAATGACCTGGCAGCTCACAGAGGGATCCCAAGAATATCCTCACGTTCCCCGAAGCCGCTGCTTCGTTACCCAGTTCGTTGGAGCCTTTATCTAAATCAGATAGCCTGCTCCTACACGCATACTTAAACGTTGACCTAACGTATCAGGTTACTAATCTATCTAAGAAATGGTCCAAATTTCCTTGACTAAGAATTATTACTTAGTTTCCCTTAACTAAGGTTTACCACTTAGCCTTATTTCCATAATCCTTGTTAACTATGGTTATTTACCTAATCCTCCGAATTAGGGTTTATCTAATGGGTTAAGTGTCACTTAAGTTCATAACTTAGCCCGTCAACAAACCATGTCAAAATTGGCTAAGTATACAAGTCCAAGACTTAACCCTACAAACCATGTGTCAAGTTGGTTAAGTATATCAAGGAATCCATGACTTAACCTCGTCTAATTATCATTTTAGATTGGTTAATTATATAATTTAACTTGACCTTGTCATCAAATCGGTCAAGCGTATTCAAGTGATTCGTGACTTAGCCTTATCATGTTTTCACGTTAGATTGGTTAAGTATAGATTAACTTAACCTCATCAAATTAACGAGTTAGATTGGTTAAGTATAAGTCACTTAACCTCATCAAATCATCGTGTTAAATTAGTTAAGTGTTTAACTTAACCCCATTAAATTACCAAGTTGGACTAATTAAGTCTAGGCTAACTTAACCCCATCCGATTACCATGTTTAGATTAGTTAAGCCTAACCTTAACCCCATCCATTAACTGTATTATACGGTTAAGTGTCATTAAGAAATTTTACTTAACCTTATCACGTTATCGTGTTGGATTGATTAAGTGTTGGTTAACTTAATCCCGTCCACTAGTCGTATAAAAATGGTCAAGTGTCATTAGGCAAATCGAGTTACTTAACCTGCCCAAGCTTATCATGTTTTGTTAAGTATCATTAGCCTAATCAAATTACTTAACCCATTTGTCCATATCATATTTGGTTAAGCCTCATTAATCAAATTAACTTAACCCTATTATGTGGCATTAATTTAATTAATGCACCCTCAACCTCTCACATTAGACCTTGTTGTGGTTACTAGTTAAGCCGGGCGGGTCCGGGTAGATTTACACCACAACCTAGTCTAACCTCGGGTCTTAAGCGCGACATGTCCAACTTCTCACATTGGGTCCTATTGTTTGCAACTACTAGTTAGGCCGGTCGGTTCCGGGTAGTTTTACGTTGCAAACTCAACCCAACCTCGAGTTGGCCATACTTATATTATCTAAGTTCATCATGTTTCCAAAACATGTTACAAGTTTTCAAGCATTTGGGTAGACCTAACTTAATAGGTAAATTCCCAAAGGGTAGACCTAACTTAATAGGTAAATTCCCAAGCTCATGTTTTTATGCATACTTACATGCCAACCTCCATGTTATCTTTCAAGTCATATTTTCAAGTATAAACACATGTCATATTCAAGTTAAGATTTTTCGACATGTTCATGTTTATCTAACTACCCAAAATCGTGTTTTCCCAACGCAAGAAAAGCGAGTCAACATGGTAAGGATACTATGTCACATATTGGTCTCAAAACATGCATGATGCCAAAAAGGGCTTGGCTTCCACATGCATAACATCATAAAGGGATTGGCCATAAACATGCATAGTGTCATAAGGTAATTTGGCCACAAACATGCATATTATCAAAAAGGGTTTGGCCATAAACATGCACAACTTAAAAGAGGGGATTGGCCACGAGCATGCATAATCTCATAAAGGATTTGGCCACAAACTTGCATGTTAGCATAAGGGGTTTGGGTTCATAAACATGCATAAGCCCCCAAAATCTTGTCTTAGCCAATGTTTCACAAGTAAAGTGGTTCCTAAAGGTTCATGCTAGCATTTCATGCATAAAGATCCAAACTTGCAAGATAAACTAGGTTATGCATAGCATGAGAGGCATGATTAAGTCACTCACATGGCCTAATGTCATAAACATGAACACAAGAGGCAAGGTAAGGTTCATATAGGTTCGCATAATCATGTTTAGCCTCATTTTATCCCATGTCATTATCAAAACTACCGTTTCCATCTAAAAGTAGCTAGAACTTACTTAGGCAAGGCTTAGAAAAGGAGTCATGCATCATCTTGACGAAGAAAGGTGGCTCCTTTGAAGAAGAACCTTCATGAAACTCGCATAGCAATGTTGATTTGGCCTCTATTTGGTGTAGCAAGCTTGCACCTTTTGATTTGAACCCGATTTGAATGCATAGGCTCTAGGGATTTGAGATGGAGGCCATGAGAGTAGAAATTTGGCCATAGTTTAGTTACATGAGTGAATAATGAGGGTTTAGGGGTAGGTTTAGGGTCTTTTTATAGAGATTAGGATAGTTTTAGGCCCTTAGATTAACCCTAGGACCAACCTGAACCGTCAGATTTCAAACCAGGCCCAAAAACCTAGCCAAGATAGAAAATAGGTGCACCAGATCAGAATCAGCCGACAGGGCAAGTCGACAGCCCTGTCGACATGCCTGTCGACATGCCTGTCGACTTGTCTGGGCGGGAATTTTCCCGCCTGGCCCCATTTCTGCATGTTTCGAAATTCAAATTTCCCGAAAACTTCTTTGGGCCTTAACCGGGTCATACGGACTCCGATTTTCGAAAACTCGGACTCTATTTCGCGTATTTTTCCGAGACGAACGCAATGGCATAGCCCGTTTTACTTGATTCAGAATTTAAAATTAAATTCTGCCTTGATTCTCGTTTTAACATGTTATTGAAATACGGGTTGTTACAAAATCTCTTAAGGACAATGAATGCCTGTGATTGGTGATTGAGTAGATGGATGATTGGATGGTAGGACACATTCTTCTTAACTTGAAGATTTCGGGGATGAAATCCTTTAAGGAGGGGAGAATGTAACACCCCGCATTTTTAAGTATAATTAAAAATGAAATAAAATAAATGAAAATATGCTTATGATAGGTAAATAATGGTGATGCATAAGAAGAATTAATTGATACATGAAAGAGAAGAAAATTTAGTTCGATAACGGTGTGTGTAACGGAAAAGATAGTAAAATGAGGATAATTAATTTAAGAATCAGGAATTAGGTAAAATGGGCATCTCCATTGCGTTCCTCTCGAAATTTTACATGAAATAGAGTCCGAGTTTTCGAACATCGAAGTTCGGATGAAGAAGTTATGGCCTATAGAAGATTCAGAAGGTTTCGGTCAGCATAGAACTGGGCAGGTCGACCCGGGGGTCGACCTGGGTCCAGGTCGACCAGGGGGTCGACCTGGGAGTCGACCTCCCTCATGGGGGTCGGCTATAGTGTCGACCTCGCCCACTACAGGTCGACCTGGTCGGCCTGTTTCAGTCCAGAACACATTTTTGAAGCCTAGGGACGATTTTTGATGGCCCGGATTGGTTTTATGGTTAATCTGGTGGCTGAAATGAATTGCTACACCTATAAAAACATCCTAAGACCTAGCCTTCTCTACACACAATTCTATTCTGCTTCTTATTTGCCTCTGTTATAAATAAAAATAAAAATGGCGTCGCTACTCTGCTGGAATCAAAACAGAAGCTAATCAACATCAACCTAAGCAACTCAATTCAAATTAGAGATTAAAGCTTCTGCAACGATTCTACAACAATTAAAGTTCTTTCTTTACTCCAATCAAGGCAAGTACAATTATTTTCCGATACAAACATTAATTTTGATTGTGACATGAATTATAAATCTGAATCTGAGGTTATATCTGTTCTGTTCTGTTTAGATCTTATTTTGTATCTCTTTCCTCTTTCTGTTTTATAGCCAGGCTACCACGAGCCTGAGCCAATCTCATAAGAGATTAACATACGCTAAAATGTTTGGGACAATAAAATGAATGATGCATAATTTGGGCATGACCAATAGGTGACTGATTTGAAGAAAGTACATGGACTGTAGCTAGAACATAAATTTGAGACATATGACTGGACATGTTATATTTATAACATAAATGGTAATTGAACATATGACTTGAGATAAAGAGAATATGGCTTAGGTATAAAGATTTACATGAGAGTAGGGCATCTATTAATGTAAATAAACAACTAAGTAAGGGATCTTTGGAATATATGACATGCATAGTAGTCGATAACTATATTTGGTATAATTTATATATGGATCTTCTGTACTATGCAAGTTTAATAAAAATTAAAACATATGATATATGGTAAATTATGACCATAATCTATGCTATGTAAATGTAATGCAAACATGGGGTATATGATCATATTGTGAATCAAGACTATTATTTATGCATGTGAACTTAGGCAAGATTTATATTTAGGCAAGATATGTTTGTGAAACTTTAAGAAATGATTAAATCTGTTATATTTGCCTAATTTGTTAGTTTTTTTACATTGCCTAATCTGCTAGTTCTGTTATATTGCTTAATCTACTAGTTCTACTCTACTGCCTAGTCTGCTAGATTTGTTTATCTACCAAATCTATCATCTGCTAAGTCTGTTGAAAATGCTAAATCTACTAGTTTGCCTAATCTGCTAAATCCGTTCAGTCGCCTAATCTGAAAAATCTGTTATCTGCAGTATCTATTGAGTTTATATAATTAGTCCGCTATTGACATAATCTGAATTGGCTATAGTTATGAATAATTGACCTGTATATTAGGCGTGGGCATAAATGGTAAATCATTATTTAATTGGCCGCAAAGATGAAAATGGCTAACTCGACGTTAGAATGAGTTTGCGGCATAATTCTGCCCGGAACCGCCCGGCATATTCTAGTGGCCGCAAACAATAGGTTTTAATGTGAGAAGTTAGTCATAACGTGCTTGAAACCCGAGGTTAGACTCAGTTTGCGACGGAAACCTGCCCGGAACCAACCGGCCTGACGAGTAGCCACAAATTGTCAGTCTAATGTGAGAGGTTTGGGCATTAATATTTAATTAATGAAAATCTGAGATAAATATAATGTCTAAAACGTGTTGGGTGAGGTTAAACCAATTGGAGCAATGAATCTGATAAACCCGTTTCGTGAATCCGTAGGCCCAACACAAAGTTAGATAATCTGTAACCGGTTAATCTGCAAGCCTGTTAATCCGAACATCTGATCCGTTAGCCTAAAATCCTGTTAACTTGATTGTAGGATCTGTGAACTAGTTAATCTAAACTTTGTATGTCTGAAACTTGTAGACAAGTTAAGCTGAAATCTGTTAGTCTGGGGACACAAGGTTAGGAGGGGAATTACTTGTGTCATCTGTTATTTGGGACCCATATTAGTCAGTAAACCTTTATGGTATCAAAACTTCGACCCAACAGTAAGTAGGGTCCGGGAACGCTTACTGAACTAATTATAAGCGGTTCATTCTGATAATGGCGAGGGGTGTTGATGGTGCATTCCAACCGGGTCGTGTGCGTGCATGGATCCCGGTCTGCCTCTGAGGATGTAAGACGCCGTGACATCTGTAAATAGGTCTGTGCCAATTGGTTGTCACTTTAGGGAGTAATACACCCTACTGTGGGGCCGACACAGGATATTTATGTATTAGGAAGCCGATCGCTTGGGGTAGGGTTTTAGGGTACACTTAGTTCTGTCTGTTCCTGTTGGTACAGTCTGTTTCTATTGGGTGGTAACACCTGTCTGTTTCTGCGTGGTACCGTCTGTTCGGGTGGTAAAGGCCCATTACTAGTGTACACCTAATTCTACATTCTATTTCCGTAGGGATTAATCTGTTTCTGCTTCTGTCTGTTTCTGATCGGGTAGTAAAGGCCCATTATTAGCATCCTATTTCTGTTAAATTGTTCTGTACCCGTTTCTGTTTCAGTTTAGACATTAGGGTGACACCTAATTCTGTTATACTAGTATTAGTGCAGAGAAGTGTAAAATAATAGGTTATATCATTCTGTTCTTCTGTTATATCTGTTACACTTGTTACAGTTATCTCTTATCCAGTTTTATTTTCATGTCATGTTATTATTATCTGTTCATAACTGAAAATCACTGGACTTGCCAGACTTTTTGTCTGACCCTTGTTGTTTCGCCTCCTTTCTCCCGTTTCCCCCACCGCTCAGGTTATCCAAGGAGGGAATACTTTAGCTTGATCCCGATTTCTTCTGCTTGAAGTGCTTAAATTATGGCTTGGCTCTGTATAGCATCTGTTCTATGAGGATTATGATTTTAAACTAATGCATTCTGAAGGCTTTTGTACAAGACTGATATTTTGTACTTGAATTCCGATAATGTGATTTGAAAGAAAGTAACCAAGCTTCTGTTGAAATAAAGATATAAATTTTTCAAGTACTGTTTTGTTTGTCTAGTAAGTTTCTGTTCTGTTTACTAAAATGCTCAACCAATGTTAAGGCATTCCCTTTGTGAGTGACCTTAACGGAGGTGGGGTGTTACAAAATGATTTAGAAAGATCGAGGATGAAGTATTCCCAGTTTTGAAAGATAAAAGATACTTTTATTTGAAAGAGTTATTTGACCACTAGAATAAAGAATCTATTATTTTTTAATTAACAAATTGGATTGAAAATGTTTTTAATATAAACAGAGTGTTACAATATATAAATTGGATTGGATTTGAATGGAAATTATCTTCTTATATTTTGGTAATTGGATTCCGAGGGTATACGGATATCGTTGAGGAATTTAAAAGATATAAATATCGTAATTCCCAATACCGTATCCTCAGAATTTGATACTGAATATAAGTCGATATGATTTCTATTCAAAGCCATATAAAATTATATTTTGGGTTTGTCGTGAATGGTGTCTTAAATAACACTGTTCTTAAACCCAATTGTGAGTAAGAGTGAAATAAATCTTTTATTTAAGATCTAGCAAAGTTTTCCAATTTAATTAACTAAATGGGAATTGAATGGTATTCGATTTATTAATAATCAAAATGAGCTTATGTGAAGGAAGACTTTTACTACTCGAGGAATTTAAAGGGGTTTGCCGTTATTCCTCCTGTACTGTTGGTCGGATACAGAAATTTATATCAATTATATACTAATTTGATTTCAGTGAAAATTCCATTTATAATGGAAGATAATTTTGGGTTTATCATGAACTGTGTTTTAAATGACACTTTTTCTTCATCCCAGTTAAAAGTAGGATTAATTTCCTAAAGCTGTATAATCATTAACTAATGACTTTTAGAGGTTAAAACTAAGTGTAGTTTTAACGAATCTTTAATTAGATTTAGAATGTAATGAGCTAATTAAATTTACCGTAATGTGAGGCGCATTAGATATGGAGTACCACCAGTATTACTCCATTAGATAGATAAATCTTTAATCAAATTTGGTAAGTGGTACTCAAATTAACCAATAACACGATGGTGTTAAATATGGAGTACCACTTTTTTTGCTCCATGGGATGAACAGGTTCGAATTAGGATAAAAATATGAACGATTACTTTGGTAAGGCTCGATAATCCCAACGAGATGTATAAACCTTAATTTGGTTTAAATATGTGAAAAGACATTGTTAAATCTTTTACAATGGATTTCGAACAAAAGATTTAAACTATAAGTTTAAACTAAGAAATCTTCGATAAAATTTATAGGGTTAATTCCCAATGTAAAGAACATTTGAATAAAAGAATATTCTGCAATATTCTTAACTGGAATGTAAAGAATATTTGAATAAAAGAATATTCTGAATTGGAATGTAAAGAATATTTGAATAAAAGAATATTCTGGATTGGAATGAGGCGTATAATGTATTTATTCTGGTCTAATCCATTCTGAATAACTGTTACGACGATTTAAAGTCGAAGATATGAAGGTGATGGATGAAGACCTAAGATCTTCACATCTATTAGGCTATTGTCGATGTCTCGATTGGGCCGTACCCCAGGAAGAGGTTATAAGTGGTGGTCGTCCAAACATACTTGAAGATCAACCAAATATGCGAGGGCCTCTCTCCTGAATTGGACATATGGAATAAGGAATAAGGTGCCCCGGTTTCGTTCAGACCCAGAACGGACTTGCAAATGGATTGTATGTCTGACATTGTATTTTATGTTATATTCGATGATCTCTACTAAATATATATCTTTTTGGTGGCGGAGAATTTATTCTCTTAGCTTAATACCCTTCTCTAAGACCTATGAGCTTAGAGGTTATATATTGGTAGACATTAATGGAATGGTATAAATTAACATCTGTGTGCTGCGGGAATACAGATCAAAACTTTTTGTTAAATAAAATATATAGCTTTGTGGATGATGATCAAAGCATGGCTGATATATCGTAGCTTTGTGTGTCGTAACACTAACGAACCTCACACAACGGTATGATGGTGAACTAATGGTTAGATCAGTATACTTTCGAGATATGGGTTAGCAACCTAAAGATTGAGAATACAAATTTTAGGGTTGTTACCAATTCGCTCAACCAAGGAGAGCTGGGTTGTGGTCGATCCACACCTAGAGGGACATGGTCCCAAAAGGATAGAGTATAGCGGTGTTTTCCAACGCCCTGGACTTAAGCCACAGTGTAATACTCGGAATTCAGAATATTGTGAGGATTTGTATTATGGTGCTTTCCAAAGCTCTATACCTATCCGTGAAAATACACTTCATGATCGATCTTTCGGATCATGGGCCATCAGGATGGAAATGTGATTTCCAATACATGACTTTACGGTTTAGTTGTATACCTATGGCAACATAGTATGATGGGGTACTATGTCATCTAAGATTGATACATTCATATTTAAGTTGTTTACTGCACTATGCACTTATAATAATATCAAAAATATTTGTTTTAAAACATATCAAGCATCTTTGACTATTATAAGGTAAAACTATCTCCTCCGGC